>VXAB01013881.1:249-17849 GCA_013399175.1 Odontophorus gujanensis
GTCGGGACGTGCGGGGCTCCTCGTGCCTCCACCGCTGCCCGGCGCTGACGCCTCGTGTCTTTTGTACCCGCAGGAACTGGTGTGCCTACATCGTGAACAAGAACGTCAGCTGCTCGGTGCTGGACGGGACCGAGAGCTACGTCCAGGCCCAGTACAAGTGCGCCTGGAACGAGTTTCCCTGCCGTCCGACCCCGGTGTAAGTAACCGAGGAGGAGGCGGCGTTGGGAGGGGAAGCACTTGGTTGCACGAAGTCCTCCTGCAGCCCGAGCACGATCCCGGCCCCACGGAGCTGCGGCGGCCGTGCTCCCAAAGCGAGCACAGCCCCAGCCTGTGCTCCCCGAGCACGCCCCGAAGCCAACTCTCTTATTACAAACATAAGGCTGCTGGATCTAATTAGAGCCGCATTGAGTCTGTTGGTGAGTTCGCCGAGCGAACTGACCGGGATGGGGGAGCAGCGCAGACACACCGCGCTACCTGCCAGGACCTGCGGGTCCCTGCCGCGGCCGCCTGGAGCCCAGCACCTGCTGGCAGTGCACCTACGCGCTGCTCTGGGCGTGCCAGGCTGCTGTGCTGAGCGCTGCGGGCCCGGGGCTGTAACGGCGAGGGAGAGCCAGGAGTATGAGCCTGTGCGTTTGCAGTTCAGCCCGTCCAGCAAGGAGTGCTGAGATTTGAGCGGGGTGTGATGCAAAGTTGCTGGTTGGGTTTAGCTTTGCGTGGTTGCGAAGGAGGGCGACAAAGCTGTGAGGGAACTGGGATGGTTCAGTCTGATGAAGACAAGGCTCAAGGGAGGCTTTATTGATCAGCTGCCTCAAAGGAGGTTGTAGCAAAGAGGAGGTAGCCTCTTCTCCCAGGTAACAGTGATAGGGTGAGAGGGAATGGCTTTAGTTGCACCAGGGGAGGTTCAGGTTGGATACTAGGAAAAAATTATTCTCAGGAAGAGAGAACGGGCACTGGAACAAGCTACCCAGAGCGGTGGTGGAGTCACCACTGCTGGAAGCGTTCATGAATGTGGTCCTTGAAGGACAAGGTCAGTGGGCATGGTGGGAATGGGATCGTGGTTGGATATGATCTTAGAGATCATTTCATGATTCACTTCATGATTTTCATGAACCTTGAGCACTACATAGAGCTCAGCCTGCTGTGCAAGGCTGTGTGGTCTCACAGGTGGAGCACAAAGTGGGGACAGCTGCATTGCACTATGGCTAATCTAGCAAATTCCTTTCCTCACTTTCCCCAGTGGAAGATCAGAAATATTTGCACTCTTTTATTGGGAAACTGTATATGATGAGTGCACTGTGGAGCTGTCTCACCTCCTCCAGAAATCTATAGGAAGACTCCCAGGTTTTGGGGGGCTCAGGCTTACACTTGGGTTGAGTTGATGGCAAGGATTCTTTTATGACAGGCAACTGGTTTTGATTTTGATATGCGGATAACTGGTTTTAATTTGACATGAGAAAGTGAAGCCATAACTAATACTGCTTGGTGCTGGGTGCTACTGGAATGAACTGTGTATGCTGATGGCACTGCTTTCCTGGGGCCTGGGACAATAGGTGTTGGGCGTTTGACATTTGAACGCACTGCTTTTTGCTTGTGTAAAAAATAGCTATTCTTTTTTGGGGTATATAAATACAGGAATTTGAGGCAAATAACAAAGGCAGCAGGCAGCCAAGTCGCACTGTCTTGTGTAATTTCCCTTGTTTCTCTCTGGAGTATTAAACCGGCCACTTTGGACTTCTGATTGAGGCTGAGTAATGGAGCGTACACTCTGTTGCACAGTCTCAGTAGTAGAGCTGTGGAGGAGTGAGGAGGGGTTACAGCTGAGCTCTGTGGACACATAAATCAGCAAGCATAGAAGTAAGGAATTTCAGAGGTGGGAAATTAGTGTTTTCTTGGACCATCTGCAAGTAGATAATGAAGGAAGTGCAAAGACATTGCTTCTAGCTCAGAAAATTCCTGAACCACAAACTGGTTGAACTGGTGGAAGCTTTGGCAGAAATCGGAAGGGGAAGCCCTGCTCGAGTTGGGGATTGAACTGACTGACCTCCAGAAGTCACATCCCGTCCAAATTGTGGTTCTAAGAAATGGCACTGCCTGTCCCCCAGCTTTTCTGACGTGTCTGGAGTTGGCTGTTGTCAGAGATACAGTATGTGGCTAAACAGACGTTTGTGCTCGCCTGCTGTGGCCGATCTCATGGGACTTTTTTGTTCTTGGAGAATGGAATTAGATGCTTAGCATAAGCCTTTGTTTCCTGAATTTGACTTTTTGGTGAAAAGAAGTATAGTTTTATTCATACCCTGAGTGGCAACTGCTACATAATTCCTCATTCTTAACATAAAATACGTTAAGTACCTATTACAGCAGCAGCCAATGAACACTGAAGGCAGCTGGAATGTCCTTGAAGTGGATCATATCAAAATCTTGTAATTGTATTGCATACAAAACCATCTTTTCATAGGCAATGACTTATTTTTCTGTCTGTTACTGGCATGCTTGTTTTCTTAGTAGCAGAGTAAGAAAGTAACTAATCCAAAGCATTTGAAATACATTGTTCAAATCCTGCACACCACTGTGCACAGGAATAACTTCCTTCAGGTGGAAAGTATTGTTTAATTCAGAAGGGGTAGTGGTTTGAATAACAAAATATGTTTATATATGTTTGCTAGCTCAGTGCCTAGCTGGCAAATAGAATAGGACAGGAAAGAGATACAAAAGAAACAAAGAAATGGCTGTGAGGGCTTTTCTGAAATTAACCTCTTTTTTTTTCCTTTATATGCAGGCATAGAGAAGTTAAAAATTAACTAAATACTAGAGATTCATTGGAATCAACAGCAGTCCCTGTGTAGTCTCCTTCAGATACCCTTGGTTTATCTGAGACCTCATTCTGTTACAGACAGTGGGTATAGGGAGGTCCGAATCAAACAAAGGATTTGACTGTACCAAAGATGTATGGGTTTTATTAGTACTTGAGTTGGGTGGGTTTTTGGTCAGTCAGTGGATTAGCTGAAGAGCCCTTCTAGTGTTTCAGTACAGCCCAGCTTATGCACAGAAAGTACTTAAATGATTCTCTGCATTTAAGGCACTGTTTCACTGCCTTAAACACACGGTGTACTCCCGTATTCCAAGTGTGCTTCATATATGGGAGCATTAGCTATTGCAGATGTAGACTATAGTCATCACTGACTTTTTATTTTGGTACAAAATGAAGGCTTTGGTGAGTAAGCCTGAAAATTACATACAGGCATGGACCTATTATGACCATTCAAATATCATTTTACTCCTAAAATGTTAAGTGGGAACTAGGGAAACAATTAAATTTCATTGTTCCAATGTTTCTTAGGTATTTGGGCTCGATAATACATTTCCTCACTGAACGGTTAGGGGATACTTTGCCTGATTGAGGTGTCAGGGATAAATGCGAGTGTGACCGTCTGAGAGATAGGAAGACAGAATAAAAAGAAGCAGAAGTGCCCTTTGATGTATGTTCCCTTTGAAGTTCAGGGACTCCTGATTTATTTTACTTAAAAGTGTGACTGGTGTAGGAGAGAGAAACTTTGTTATTAATGGGTCACAGGCATGAAGGATACTTATGTGAAAATAGGCATGTTTTTATGCACCAAAGAGTATGTATGTTTTGAAATTTAGCATTGTTTCACAAAAACTGACTTACATAAACACTTACTGTGTTGTGAGTTTCCTTACCTAGCTTTCTCATGAGTAGTTTAGAAACTTAATTAGCTGAAGAACGAATTGTGCATCTCTTTGACTAGATTCTGCAAACTGTTGAGGATTGTGGGTCTGCTGTAATGCCCCATGTGTAGAGGGGCTGGAGGAGAAGGAAGCCTGGACAGGACTTTTAGGGACACGATTGATGGGCAGTATCGGTGCTGGGTGGACAGTTGGACTAGGTGAACTTAGAGGTCTTTTCCAACCTTAATGATTCTTTGATTCTCTCATTCTGTGTTGGACATCCTCTGGTCAACGTAGCTGCTTTGGTGTGGGATGTTGTTAAGGGATTGACTGTACCTTAAATGCCCCAACTTCTGGCCCAGCATTCTGGGGCAAATCTGCTTTCACTAGTAAAGTTTAACTGATATTAAGCCAGCCTGTGAGCTGAAACAGGTCTTCCATTGTTGCTTCAGAACTGGCAAACAGGACTTCACTGCCCATGGAGAGCTGGGGAGTAAGAGGCAGTAAATCAAACAGAGAAACTTAGACTGGGAGGAACCCCATGAGGTCATGTAATTGCCCCTGTAGCCCCCAGCTAACAGCGGAGCTAGCTTCAAATTTCCATCATGTTGCTCAGGGTCTTGAAGAAAGGATGTTTGTCAGATCCCCCAACTGAGATAACAGTCCCCATTAATTCTGCGTGTGTGCATAAAGATAAGTGTGTGCTCAAGTGAATAATGAGTCAGGTCACCTGTCTCTAGCTTGTGGGGAGTGGATTTCATGATTTAGTGTGAGCGTCTTATCTTAACGCTAATGATCAACACGTAATAGGCAAACCAATTACTCCACTAGGTTGCACATACTTAGAAATCTGCCAAGAAAGTTATAAACACATCAACAGCTAAATTAGCAAACCTCTCCAAATCTCTCATTGAGCAATATTTTCCAACTTCTTGTGTTAAATAACCTTAAACATGCCTGCTTCCAAAGCGAAGTTCAGTCATTGCCAAGGGGAAGACTTGAGGCAAAAAGACTGAAGTAACTTTAGAGACTGTTACTGCTGGTTTTGTGTAATCGTAAATGTCAGGATAGATGACTGCACTTATTAGTAACACTCAGCTTTAAATAACCAGTATACAGCGCTTATTAATAAAAATATTTTGAGTAAAAGTGGAAATTTTCCCGCTGGCAAACAGGATGTCAGACTTCCAGTTGGGTTCAGATGGCTGCACTGATTTATTGCTCTCTGGCAACCTTGGAGCGACCTGGGTGGAGCACACCAGTCCTCGTCTAGGAACGTGTAGTAAATCCACATGTAGTTTTCAATCCTTGAACAGTCCCAGTGTTGCTTTCTCAGAGAATACTCAGTTGATGGAAATGAAGCAGTGTCAGAGTGCTCAGCACCGGGCAGGATCCTAAGACATACAAGTCAGTACAGGATCAGAGACTGTGCTTGCCTCTGGCTTCTAGCAGTGCATATCTCATAAGAAAAACTTTTGAGATGCACAAGAAGTTGAGATCTATTTAATGTTTCCCCTTGAAATGTCTAGAAAAGTCTTTAGGGATTCTTTTCTTCCTCCTTAGGTATTTTGTATGAAGCAGAACTTCTTTGTACAGGCTCCAGCTAACTGACTGCATAGGGAGTTTAGCCTAAGGGATTCTGCATTGAAAACAGTAAGGAAACTTAAACAACTTCAGAGCATACTTCAGTTTCCTGGAGTGCTTGTTTGATAAGCTTTGAGACCCTGCTGAGCATGGTAAACCTTCCTGGCAGATTCCCTGAGTTTGAAATTGTGCATCTCTACACACTCAGTGAAACAATGACTTTCTTCTCTGTGGAATGGACAGGGGATTTTAACTTCATACATCATTCATAGTTTGTTGCTGTAATTCAGAAAGCCACAAACTGTTCCTCAGTTCACGTTAATGTAAATAATTATACTTCTTTGTGTTCCTCTGGTTTGAGAAGTGTATGACCTAGAGGCCTGGGGCCTCTTCTGTTAAGCACCAGACTGTTTCCAAAATAACAAATAGCTGATTTTTGGGAGCTGCTGACCCACTTGAGGCCTATTTTGTTATAAATCACCCCCCGGGGTGTAAAAAAAAAAAAAAAAAAAAAAAATTAACCACCAACAACCAAGGAATATTCTGCATCATTAGAAAATGAGCAGTTCCTGTTTTAGATGTTGCTGATTATTCCTCCCATCTTCCCACAGTCCTAAGGACATCTGACCTCCTTTTTTCTTTCAGATCTCATATTTCCTCTTCCCTCCAGTTCTCTTTGACGTGGCATTTTGGAAAAGTATTGGCTCTCTAAGCAGAGCTGTGTTTTGTTCTGAAGGTTGGGATCCCAGCTAATCCCACAGGCTGGCTCCTGTGTTTTTAACAATGTTGATTATCCATTCTGTATATTCTGTTTGTATGTTTTTAAATAATCCATTAGCAGTAGTTCACACTTAGAAGCTTATTTCTTGGGCAGCAGAAGCAGAAGGGACACTTCTGCTGGAGCTCTTGTTTCTCAGGGAGCTTTGTCGAAAGCAGTACTCTGCATTCTCACTTGGCCTTTGCACTGGTATAAGGTGAGAACCTTGGGTCCCCATGGCAGGCAGGAGCAGGTGAAGATGTTGTAAGCATGGGAGCTGTTGCTGCATCCCTTCCTGTTCTGTCCCTGTTGGACTACTGCACAGTGCTGTCCTATAAAAATTTACTGAAACTCTTTTGGGTTCTTGGGATCTGATGTCACTTTTTACTTAGTGTTTTTTGTAGAGTCAGAGAACCATTTGATTTTGGAAGGGACTTTTAAAGGCCCTCTAGTCCAACTCCCCTGCAATGAACAGGGGCCTCTGCAGCTAGATCAGGTTTTTAGTAGCTTATTGTTGGTCTATCAGCATGTGGTTGACTGGCATATGTTTATCTTGTGACAAAATAGAAGGAAGAAATTGTGTAACATCTGTAAATCTAAGAACAAAGCTCTGCTTTAAACATTGCCACAGAGTGTGGCTAGAAGTTACTTAAATGCATCCTATACATTTGTTTCTCTGCTCATAAGAAGATGATTCCTGCCTAACTTTCTGAGGTAATAACTCAGTAACATTAAGAATATTAAAATTTACACACGAAACTTAGATTTTGGTCATTTTGAACTGGAGTTTAGTGGACAGCTTATTAAAAATAAAATCCGTAGTGACTGACGTACATATCAATCTCCATCTCTATATGTCTCACTGTGTGACCTGTCTCTCTGAAAGTCCTGTGGTCTTTTGCCTCACTCATTAAAAAAAAAAAAAAATGATAAAAGGTCTTCTGGTAAAATTCAGGTGGGTTCTTTTGGACGCGTTCAATCAATGTTCAGCATTAAAGAGAACCATTTGATAGATTAGGTTGTAGTGAGCTGATTTGGACAGGGTGGTCCTCTGCTCCTTCCAGATCACCAGAAAATAATGGGAAGGTATTTTTTAGGGGTAGAAGAAAAAAACTTCTGTCTCTCTATCCTGAAGTGCTGATGTGCTGGGAATGGAGTAGGATGGAGTGATCCAGGTCACCTGTGCTACGTTCCTGCTTGCTCACAGTTTCTGCCAGGCTTGAGGCAAACTCTGCTCCTGTTGTGCTTCTCACATGGTGTGAAGGGACAGGTGTTACATAAAGACCAGACTATGGCCTTTGGGGAGCTTCAGCTGAGGTGGCTATGGCTGGGCCAGGCACTGGGTAGTGGAGGAAAAGACTCCAACCTCAGCTCCTGAGAACACTTGTCTCATCGTTCTTTATAGCAATCTTGGAAAGCAAAACTGACGGCTAAAGAAAAGACCAGTGGTAAAGATGAGACTTTCATAAGTCTGTAAGAAATAACTTCATGTCTCTGATGCCAGATCAAAATCAATAACCATTTTTGGGTTTATGAAGATTCTTTTTAAATAGATTTTTAGTACAGTGTATAATGTGGCTTTATTACTTGGTGGCTTGCTTTTGTTGAGCACCTAGACTTTTAAGTTAATCTGCTCCTGTCAAAACATCTTTTCACCAGTTGCTCTAAATGCCTTAGGACAAATTCAGAGTAAAGACACATTTTTCTTAAATTAAGCTCATCTGTGGGCTAAGACTGAAGATAGCTGCCACTGCTGCTGTGTAGTAACAAGATTATAAATGAGCAAAATGCAGAGATGGAGTTCAGTTCACCCTAACTTCACTTCTTTGCCCTACAGAGGTATATGTGTGAGTTTGGGTGCTTAGATATCTGCAGTCATGGTGACTCAGGTGCAGGTCAGTAGTGTCCAGCATGCTGTTTGGTAATCAGGTGGAAATAGGGCTTAAGGATGAGATGCTGCCCTGTTTAGGCTCAGCTGGCTGTTCTCTTGTCTTAGTGGCAGTACATGCAGCTGGTGCCCATCTGTACACTGAAGGTACCTGAAAGTTAGGCATCCTGAATCTCACTGTTACAGTGACTAAACGTCTGCTTCGTTTCCCTGGAACTGGAATTTCTGCCACCATTTGTAGTGGCTACAAATAGGCCTAGACTGTTGGGAAATAGAAAACGCGGGGTTAACTACTACTAGCCCAGTAGCTGTGTGGGAGGAATGGACAATTTAGGTATAGTTTTAGCAACCCTTTCATCCTGCAAAGTAAAAAAAAACTCTTTCAGAACGTGATTGCATTTAATTTTGTCTTATAGGTAAGTAATTTGTGAGGAGGAGTTCTGTGTGCTACTCCAGTGCTCCCATTGAAGTACATTGGAGATTTGGGTGACTCGGACATGCCAGAGCATACTAGATCACTTAGTAGTAGATCTACATTCAATAAAAGCATTAAGTAGTGAAGATTAGCTATCTTATATTCAATAAGACCATGATTTGCAGGCTGCTGAAGTCATGGGACCTGTTCCAACGACTACAGAATTTTGGACTGTCCTTGAAGTTTTGTGCTCAGAATAAACATTTTATATGCTGCTTATGTAGAAACATGCTGATTCTGCAGTCCCTTCCTCACAGTGAGGATGTGGTGGCAGTTATCTCCTTGTATTTCCCTAAAGGTTGAATGTTAACATCTAGTTACAGAACTGAGCCATATGTTTTCCCACCAATTTCGTCCAAATGTTTCTGATTTGTTTTATCGCTGTTAGGTGACATTCCAAATATCATTGCTAACTGCTTCCTTCTGTGGTTTAGCACCATGAGAAAATTATAGCTCATTCCATAGTCAAAATGTCTAGCTTTTGAAGCAAACATGTATTTTTAATTAAAGCATTTTCCTCAGAAAATACTTTTCTCTCTAAGAGGAAGAGACAGTGAACATTATTGTCATGCTGTACAACTTCAGTTCAACCATGAAATATTTTGTTATTAAAAATGGAGATGCTCATTACTGTTCTGAATGTGTTGTCTCATCTGATCATGGTGAAGGTCGTAGGCACTGGTAGCTACAACCCTGTTATGGAAGGACTCCTAAAACCCAGCTGTTCTTATTTTCTTTCTTGCAAGGAAAGATTAGAGACTGATGAAGTCACTCTCTGTTCATGCTTTCTAAAAGAATGACCTCATTAATATTATTTGACTTAATTCAACAAAAGGATACGATCATCTTTAGCTGGGAGTCCTCATGAGGGTGGGTTATTGAGGTACAATAAATGCAGATGGTACAAGTTTTAATCATATAAGAAAAAAAATTACCATCTGTGAGACACTTGTAAAAATAATTGTGACTATTAACATTTACTTGAATAGCAGAAATCTAAATCAACTGGAGGAAGACTTAATATATAATTATCTTTTTAATTATGTTCCAACATATGCAGACATTAAAATGGGGCTGAAATTCTTCTGGAACTTTTCTGAATCTGTTTGACCAAACTGCTTCATTAGGTAACTGTGTAGAGATTCACATCTACTAGATTAAATGTGGGTATAAAATAGTGTTAAAAGCTGTCCAGCTGTGTAGAGTAGTAACATTATAATGGCATTATCTTTTTTCCTACTCTGAGTGTATTGTGTATGCCCTGACGTGAATGTAAGTGAGCAACTTGATTGAAAATACTGCAAATATAAATAAAGATGTGTGATTTCTACATTCAGTAGCTCCAAATCCTATGTCATTAATTATGCAGAACTGCAAATTATTGTTTGGCTATGCTCCCTAGCAAAAAGTTACATTTTGCTTTGTTTCATCAGAACTATATCCAAGAATATAATTGTGTTTGGTGCTATTAGAGTGTTAAGTCCTGGCAAAGCCCTGGAAGTCTTTGACTTCCCCACTGAAATCCACTCTGTGAGCTAAGTTCTGGCTTTAAAAAACCTCCTTTAAAAATTCTTACAATTTGCCCATATGAAAAATGTTAAGCATGATTTCTGTGATTTTTTTATCTATATTCTTCTTTTGTATTTGATAGTGTCTTGTAATTTACTGTTACCTGAATATTGAAGTCATCTGAAGGTGTCTGTGTTGATGAACATGACTGTAAAAGAATTATGCATAAACTTGTCTATGATGGCGGTGGCAGAAATGGTACAAGGAAAGTGGTATAATTTGAGTAATCAAATGTGCATTTTCCACTACAGTTGTTCTTATTCCTATTACAGAACTGTTTTTAGCTATATTCCTAAACATTCTGTATGGAAAGAACTAGGGAAACGTAACTTGGTGGTGTCTGAAGACAGTCAGAACACTTGGATTTGGAGGAGGGATTTTGGCCCCGAAAGTATAGGAAGGAACACACACAAAGCTGTGAGCGGTTAAGTGTTTTATGGAAATCAGAGGAAAGTATGTGCTACCATTTCTGGCGTATGAAAATTGATCTGGAAGTTCAAGTTTGTACTTCACTAATGTGGTGCTTGTGAGAGAGATGGTAATGACTCTTCAACCACTTCAAACCCCTAAAGCACCTAGCTAATCCTGTCACTTCTGTGCCTCTAGCAGCTAGTTCCAAGGGAGGGAATCGTACCCAAATTCCCTACGTGAGATGTGGTTTAACATTCAGAATAGCAAGAAGGAAAAGGAAGTTCGTGGGTGGCTAGGATGTTGTCCTTTCCAGTGGTGCCTTCTCAACTGCACTCATCTATTTAATTTTTAAGTACTTGACCTTGGGATGTCTGCACTTTACATTTGTAAACAGGATTCTGTAGACGTTTTCATGAACACAGTAAAAGAAATTATGAGCTTGCACCCAGCCCACAGTTGTTTTGTGTAGGCTACTGCAAAGGTTAAAAAAAAAAAAAAAAAGACTGGAAACCCACTTGGAGTTAATGTTCACCAAGTCAGAATCAGAAAACCTGATAACCACAGCAGACCACCGCAGCTGGGAGTGGCTGACAGATTTACAGGCCAGTCCCACCCTTGCCTTTCTGTTAAGAGAAAAGAGAACCCAGAATGGCCTGACTGCTGTTTGGCCCCAGAATAGTTGGGAAAAGATGACATTGTCTCAGTCAAAGTAACTTATTGTCCTTCAGTGAGAGGTTGTGGATAGAGTGGTACAGCATTGTTGTAGAACTGGGGAAGAAACAAATTAGTAGTTAACTCTTTGAACTCCTTCACCCCAAATTTGTGAAGCAGCTCACTAAAACACACACAAATGGCTGTCAGATGTAGAACATATTAAAATTATGCCTGTGAAGTGGAAGATGGTCTGTCTGTCTGTCTATCTTTATTTGCAAACATGGCAGGAGAAGCCATGGAAATTAACAGTTAAACTCCGTGATATTCAATAGAAACTGCTTCACGGTTTGTGCAAGATTTAATTCGTTCCATCTGGTAGCTAATTACTGATTACTTTTAAATAAAAAGGGAGTTTACATACTAATACAAGAAAACATTTAATGATACATGCTGATTCTTTGTTGATGCTTTGTGATAGCACAGCTGCTTCTGGTGCCTATTCTACACTGTATTTTCTCTGTCCCAAAAGATATCCTGGATATATGAAATCTATTGTAGACCTCTTGCAGAGTCCTTTACTGCTGCCTTGTGTTTCTTGAGTGGGTATTACTGCTCTAGGGGCACCTCAGTTGGGAAGCATGTCTGTCTTTAATGGAAGCAAACCGAAATAGTCTTCAAAAGGAGACCTAAGAACTGTAGTAGAGAAGGCACTGTGAAATTAGTTTTATTCACAGAGTGGAACTGACGTGAGAAATCGGGATGACTTTTTGTTTGTGTTGAAGAATGTGTTCCAGGTATTCCACCCTAAAGAACTCAGGTGCTGAGCTCCTGTTTTATTGATTTTCCTCATTTAGTCCGTATTTATTCCACGTTCTTTCTTTATTCCACGTTTACTTTTCTCCATCCAAAATGAGCTGTTCCTTAAATTGATGCAGGTTTTATAAAGTAGAACAGCTTCTGAAATATGGCCTGGAGGAGGATTCCATAGCGTATAACTGTAGATGAACTTACAATATATTATGTGAGCATAAGGAAAACTGTGGAAAAAATCTCAGTTAAAGAAAGTTGTACAGTTAGAAGCAGTTTGCTATTTGGTAACTTTCAAGCAAGTCATGAAGGAACGTTGAGGTTGTATGCATGTAATGTGCAGAGGTTTGTCTGCAAGACCCTCTTGAGCTTAACTGGGACAGTGAAGTGAGGAAGAGTTGCTTCCTTCACTGGTCTTTGCCGTTCATCCAGCTCCTTCTTTCATGTCCTTATCTGACTTGTGCTTTCAGTGTTTTGTCTTTTCCTGGAATAGTCTTCTTGGCTTTAACTGCTCTGTACGTACAGATTATGAGGAATGTTTAAGTGGTGACTACGGAGAGACAAAGCAGGCAGTAACATTTTGATGTCAGGTTACTGCCAGAGGAACCTCGTGGGTGGGTTTGTGATGACAAGCAGTCAGAGGAGAAAAGTTTTGAATTTATGGAGTAATATATACGCTGGCAGTCACTGTTACTCTCAGCAGTGTCTGGTGGATGACCCTTTCCTTCCCTCCAGCGCATTGTACCTCTTGCTTTGGCCACGCTTGCTCTCCCTGAAGTGTCCTTGGTTAAATGCAAGTACCTTTAAAACCTGGACAAAAATGTTTGTTCATTTGGTCTTCCAAGAAGAAAATGAAGTGCATATGAAATGAATTTAAAGAAAAAAAAACAAACCAAGAATCTTAATTTTAGGTTTGCTCCAGATAACAGATTAGGTTACCAATAATTTAAAATACTCTCTGTTTTGGCAGGTACCGAACAAGTTTCAGACCTCGATACACGGTTGCATATAAGACTGTGACAGAGCTAGAATGGAGATGCTGTCCTGGCTACAAAGGTGAAGACTGCAGAGAAGGGCCATCAGAACAGCCCAGGGCAGCTCGTCGGCCCACAACGCCAGCGAAAGCTATTGTGAAGAAAGGCTTGGGTAACTTTTTCTTTGAGTTTTGGTATGCATGATCATGTCTGGTTTCTTGCTTTGTCCTTTTATGTATAATAATCATTATGGTTTTGATTAAACCCATTTACTGGCAGGTACAGGATCCATATGGAAGATAGTGTGTGGTGGGAAAATAATAGCCAGGCAATAGTAATCTTAATACAGAGAATTTCCTGAAGAGTAACAGAGGAGTGGGTGTGGAACACTGGCCCTAAGTGCCAGCTGTCTGCTCACGATTCAGGTCTTCTTTTTTTTTTTTTCTACAAGCATGAAGAGATTTTTTGTTTGTTTGTTTCTTCGTTCTTTGGGAAGAAGGATGTATTTGAGAGGAGTTGCTATTAAAACAAAAAAGAACATACGTATTTTTAATTCTTCCTAGCAGTTTTTATTTAGGTAATTCTTCCTAGCAGTTTCACAGTGCTTTGTTTGTTCAAGGGCTTGGGCAGATTTTTTGGATTAATATTAGATTACTTGTCTCATTACTAATGGTTAAGGGAATGATAAGCCTCAAATGCTGAAAAAATACCTTAAAGAATGAACAGTGTTTGTATAAGATACTATATTCTGAAAGGGTAAGAGGAGTGCTGTTACTGCAGTATTATGCCTATCACCATTAAGAAAAAATGGTAAACAGATGTTTCCTTACAGAGTGCTTTTTCACAGCACCATAGGAGATTAATGTCACATATAGCACTCAGATTTCCAGTGACATTTTTTATGCAGTTGAATGAAGTGTTTTGAGTACGTGGCTTTAAACTATTCCTATAGATTATATACACACTTAAAAAATAAGGCTTTTAAATATTTTAGGAGCCCACTTAAAATATTACTTTCAAAAGTTGATAATAAAACACAGCAATCTCTTTAGTAACTTGTATGCTGTTTATATAGGGAGATTTTCTTTCTGCTCCTACCAAAAAAAAAACCCCAAAACTGTGTTTCAGTGGAAACATAGAACAATGTGTATGTAACAGTTATACTCTGTATGTTCATACCTCTTCATTATTCAATTGGCCACCATGCCAGTCTTGAATCTCTTTTGTAATGTCTTTAAGCTGAAATCTAGTTTAAAACTAAGAATAATTCAGAACTCATGGCTTTGAGAACCTATCTTAATGCTGTCTTACATTACAGCTTGGAAGCAGTGCTGAAATTCCTTTGTCTGAAGATTTAACTGTTAACAACTCTTGAGCACAATATAGACACTGTTTGACAGGGGACTTTTCTTATCCCTAGCTGTTTATTTCTCAGCTGAAAGAACTTTTCTGATGCTAAGAATATGTGTATCTGTTTTCTATCATAGCTAAAGTGTATTTTCTCCTTCAATTCAACTTCTTCATTTTACTTTTACTTTTTTCTCCTTCACTTCTGCTTCTTAACTTCATTTTTGCTTTTACTTGTTCCTGTAATTGTATTCCTTAACTGCACAAAGGTCTTTGAATTTTGAATTGTATGAAGGATATTGTGCAAAATCAGAATTGGGACTATGCATGGTGTTGTTGCAGTTTACCTCTTTGTGCATAATGGCAAAGGGGTGTGTAAATAAATAAAGTCTGTTTAAATTTTTTTCATTGAAAGAGCTTAGCACCAGTGTGACTTCAATCTAATGATTTTGGACATGCAAAGATTATGCTTCTATACATGTGGGTTTTTTTTTCCTATTTAGATATATATCAAGTTAGGGTTAGTGTTGCATATTTTTGAAGTAAGTGTGAGAAGAAGAGTGTAGAATATCCAGTATATGCATTTGAGGTCAAGCTCAGCAAAATACTGGAGCAGAAAGCCTCTTTGTGCACATAAATTGTTGCTATTCAAATCTTCAGTAGAAATTCAAGAGCAGCACACGCTAAGTTATTGTTACAAGGGATGCCATTGTTGTAAGATAATTGTGCCTTGAGGTGTATGGATATGTAATGGTTTATTAGTAATTTTCTCCTTGCTAATTTATTTAACGAGTGGTATTGTGGCAGAAATTGGTCAGTGATCTAAAACTTCTAGTTTGAAATTATTTGGTAAGATTTTAATAAAGAACTACTGAAAGAGCAGGTAGAAAAAAGAACAAACATTATTCATTTCAGAACATTATTTGGATTTCAGCAAAAGTGTAATTGTTCTCAGTTGACTGAAGCAGATACCACTAGGAATACTTGTATACAGAAATTGTCTGTTATTTCTTTGAAACAGATGCTGAACCAACAGAAGTGCCAGAGCCTCTACCACATGAGAAGAAAATGCAGTTTTTTGAGGAGGAATTGTTTAGACTTACACGATCAGTGATTGAACTTCAGTCCTCATTAGCACGTGTGAATGAAAACCTGAAGCTGACTGTTCAAGAAGATGCCAGTAAGATGTTGGTCACTTGGCTGAACAACCTTTATGATCGCCCGGAGCCTGATAGTGCAGTTAGTGGTGAAGCAGACAGTATACACCTGCCTGGACTCCTCAGCAATAAAGATCAGAAAGACCCTTTTCTTGATTTTGAAGTGGAAGATCTGAAGTCTGAGCTAGCTGAGGTCAAAGAGGCTTTGAAGAACAGGAATGATAAGCTGGAGGAATTGAATGGTAAAGTGAAAGGCTATGAAGGACAATTAAAACAACTGCAGGAGGCAGCACAGGGACCTACAATAACAATGCCTAGTGACAATATATATCGGGAATATATAGATTCAAAATTTGAGTCCCTGAGACAGGAATTACTGGAAGGATTTGAAAAGAAAATGGCAGATCTGAAGAACTCTTGTGAATACAAACTACAGGACATCCAGCAGCAGTGTGATGACAATGAAAATAACTGTTTAGGTATAATAGATGTTATAAGAGGTAAAGAAAATGACTTGAAAAAAGAAATAAATTCTCTCCGTACTCAGATTCCATCAAACCATTCCAGTTGTTGCAAGGAGGGAGAGAGAAATGACTTGGACCAGCAGATAAAAGATATAGATAAGAAGCTTGACAGAGTTGTGGAAGCACACAGGATCTTGAACGTCAGAATAGATAATGAAATCAGTCGATTGTCAACTCCAGATTTGGAAGACATGTTTGGTGAGAGGTTGGAGGAGCTAGATGCAAGGATGAACATCACTGAACGAAACGCTGAAGAGCACTGCTTTTACGTTGAGGAAACTCTCCGAAACACCATCGCTGTTGAGGTGGATGAACTGAGAGACTTGTTTGACCAAAAGCTACGGGCATTAGAAGATAGGCTCGGTGGCACTATTTTGGAGATGGCTAATACCACAGACCCAGATGGAATGTACATGAATCCTGTGCCTATCATGCCCAGTGACACTGGGTTTGCAAATGAGCAATTTACAGCAGAGATGAATCTCGTGAAGGGCAAACTGCTGTCCCTTGAACGCCTCTGTGGGCAGAAATGTCAGTCTGCACCACATGGTACAGAGGAGCTTCAGAAAGAGCTAGAAAATTGTAATAACAATTACAGTCACTTGCTTATGAAAGCAGAGAACAACTCTGCTCTTCTGCAGTTTTTAAATAGCTCTCTTAATGAGAAACTTAACTTAATTAAGGGTAACCAACGTGACAACCAGAAAATACAGAGAGATTTGCGTGTACTCCGGTATAATCTAAATGTCATGGATAAAGATGTGAAGAATCTTCAAGATGGCTTGAATAGCTGCAAGGAGCAACTTCTGGGGGTCAATTCTACCTGTAGGAAAACACAAAGAGGCGTCTACCGAAAAATCGACCAAATGCAAAAGACATTTGCAAATCAAACCATTCATCCTAGTGATAATTGCTGTGGTGAAGTGAGAGAGAGGCTAGAACAATTGAACGACCAAATCCTGAATGATCAAAGTAAGTGTAAAGAAAAGACCCAAGGTACCCAGGATGGTGTTTCTGATGTTGAGAGCAGAGTCTCACATGTTGAAAAAGTGTGTGGCAAGCTGGACTCTGTCTCGGGTAGCTTGCAGAAGATAAAAGAAGGTCTAGATAAGCACGTGAGCAGCTTATGGAACTGCATACGTGAAATGAATGGAACTATATCATCTCATTCCGAAGATATTTCTGGCCTCAAAAATTCTGTCCAGCGGTTTTATAGTCAGGTCTCTAAAATCACCACAGACATGGAAGGCATGCTGAAATCGCAGTCTGACACAAGTAAGTATTCCTGCTTTTTCAATGCTGTTTTATTTGCTTTTAATGGTCTTTCTTTTCTGAATCATATAGAGTAACTAAACAAAGGAGGAAAAAATCATTATTATACCATTCCTGCTTTGTTTTTACAATGACTGCAGTTTTGGCTCTTTGCTTTAGAACACCATAGAGAATTTTGACTGCTTTTTAAAAGCATTCCTAAACGTATGCTTTCATGTTTACTTTAAGCCAGAATAAATGGAGAAGAAAAAGTAGTATCTTTAGATAGTGAATTCAAAATGAGTTATAGTTAATAATTGTCTGCGGGTGTTATTCCACTTAATTTTATTCAGCTTTAGTTTTTGTACATGTGTATGTATGAGATTATGTGTGAGAATCTCCCAGTTTATTCCTCAAGGGGAATTTAATGGTAAGCTGAGAAAACTGGAAACAAAGGAATTCAAATTTATGATAAGGAAGGTTCCCTGTAATTTTTACTTTTTTTTTTTTTTTTT
>VXAB01013881.1:17857-35357 GCA_013399175.1 Odontophorus gujanensis
ACAGCATGTGTTAATAACTGTAACTCAGCATTAGCTCTTTCATATATAGATTTCACAAACAAGCTCTGGCATATTTTGGTGTGGCAATTTAACACATCTTCTTGGTAGCCCTGCCAGAAGTTTGAGTTCCCACAATGGAGTTGGCAGGTTGGCAATATCCTTACATCACCACTGGCTTTGTTTTCATACCTCAGCCACTTCTCTTAGTCATCCAACTTTTTAGCTCAACTCCTGGTGAGTTTCCATTTTTCCTTGGAGTGTTTGAGAAGCAGAGGCACATCTTTGGCTCATAATACTCTGAAATGGTGACTCCTGCATGTCAGTGAACCGTACCATGATAGTTTAGAGACCTTCCCAAGTGCCAGTCGCTCCCCTCTGCAGCTCTTGCCTAAAAATTCAGCAGTGTTCTTTGAAAGAGTCCAAGTTTACCCAAGGAAGTTGCTTTCCTGTTTTTGTTACCACGAGAAAAAAAACACAGGAAGTATAGGCTGTTCTGAAATTTCACTATTCAGTTGGTCATGTAGCTCAGGAGATGCTTCTGGTTTTAATTCTGTGTACAGATGAGGTAAATTGGACATAAAGCAAATTACTGTGTCAGAATTGAGATAGAGGTGCAATGTCTGGGGCTGTCTAGTCCTGCTGGAGTATTGATTCCTGGATGCTGTTGGTGCTTTCAGAAGGTAGAATGCATTCAGGTGGTGAGAGAGCAGTTGAAAAGAGGCCAATTTCTGAGTTTGGCCCTAAACCTGAAGAAGTGGTGCTGAGAGAAAGCCTCATGGGTTGCTGGAGCTGGTGGTGGTTGGGGAAGATCTGATACATAACTGAATGTGCTTGTGTGCATGGAAAAATTTATTCAGGAAAGATCCAAATTTCTGTGGGGGAGGATGCCTCTCCCACCCCCAGACAAAGACTTGAAAGCTTGTGCTAGATGTGATTTTTTTTTTGAGTTTTTGACTAAGACCAAATGTATTGTGGCTACAAGATTCTATCTGAGGTGAGAAGCTCTTGTATTAAGTACTAATTAATTATTTTCTTATTTTATATTTTATTTTATTTATTTTATTATTCTCTTCCATTAAAGTCAGAAGTGAGGAGGAATAGAGGTCCATAATTCTCAGATATTCTTAGTAAAATCTTGTCTCAACCTCTGTTTACAGCGTTGTAATGCATTAAAAAGCCTAAGCTTACCTGGGCTGCCATAGCATAATTCAGTTTCAGAGCAGAGATTTTTTTCTCTGCATCCCCCATTGGATTTTAAGCACCCAGGGAGAGGCCATGCTGTTGGAGCTGGGAAGTGTGAGTAACCTGGGCAGCTGGTTCTGCTTCAGGCTGCCTGTGGCCTCGCAAGGGTTCATGCGTTGATCCTCAAATGTTTCCAATTAAAATAATACTGTCTAACACAGCAGTCTGGGTAAGTTTTGATAATTGGAGGTCCAGAAAGATTTTGGCATAAGACCCTTTTTGGGAAGCAGTTCGGGAGCCCCATTATGGGAGCTGAGCACAGGTTTAACAATTTTTATATTCCTGCTCATTGAGACTGCAGGATCCTCTCTGATACCTATGCTAGTTGGAAAGATTTTTCAGTTCTGGCTGTAGTGCTGATTTCTTCTGTGCTATTTGCCAGCGTATCGTAGCATTCAAGTGATATCATTCGACTTCAGAAGGACTTCAGCAGAAAGTGTTTGTTACTAATACAGCTGTTGAGGGCGGTAAGGCAAGGATACATCAGAAGGAATGCAACTCCAACTCTTGTCACTGAATTTAAGAGTGTTGCTGTATTTTCTTCAGAATTTTTTATTCAGATGTTTTGAATGCAGAACCCAAACAAAGACACCAAGGTAGAGAATGGCCACAGATGACACTGTGTAGAGGCTAGGAGCATATGGTATTAGTTTGGATTTCTGGTGAAGATTGCGTAACCTCATTCTGTGAGCATTAAACAAGGTGATGGCAGGTGGTGGTCTGCTCCAAGCACATAAATGACTGTGTGTGATGTATTTGCCAAGGTGATGCAATCCAGCCATCGTTTGTCCAAAATAAAATGATCACTGCTCCCAGCTCCTCCTCTTACAGTATTGAGTTCTTGCAGAAGAGCTTCTCATTGTGGTCTGTGCCTCTCTGCAGACATAACTGCTCTTCAAATGTTGTGAAACTAAAAGTGGTGTTAAAGTCAATGGTTTCTTTTCTGCTGCTGGCTTTTCAGACAGATTCATGAAACATTTTGGTAGATGGAAGTGTAGTCTTGTAGCCAGCTCCTTGTAGTTTGCTTTGGTTACTGTTATTTGACCTGAGCTGAATTCCTCTGGTGATTGTCTCTGTAGAAGAGTTTGAAAAATAACAGCTAAATATCATCTGTTAAACTTACAGTCGAAGAAACAGACTGTACGCTCAGCATTACGTCAGTGAGGGACAACATTAACTGTTAGCATTTTATCACAAATGAGCATCACAGAATCACAGAATGGCTTTGGTTGGAAGGGATCTTAAAGCCCTACCCACTCCCACCCTGTGCCGTGGGCAGGGCTGCCACCCACCACCTCAGCTGCCCAGGGCACCATCCAACCTGGCCTTGAGTGCCTGCAGAGATGGGGCACCACAGCTTCTCTGGGCAGCTGTGCCGGCACCTCGTCACCCTCCGAGTAAAGAATATTTTCCTAACATCTATCCTAAATCTCCCCTTTTAGTTTAAATCCAAGGCAAAGAACTCATTATTACATCAGCTTTTTCCATGTCCAAAGAAACCAGTTCTCACTTTTCAATTGCCAGAGAGGGTGCACTCTCCTTTGCCTGTCTCTTAGGACTGGTGTAAAATCAGCCAGCAAAGCTCAGGAGGACTTCTTTAAAGGACATATATAGCAAATGAATGCAGGTGTTATGAGACTGTGACTTCAGACAGCCTTGTAGTAATCCAGGGAGCTTATGTGGAGTTTTGATGAGGTGTGTGGAGAGTCTGGGTCCTGCCATGGGCTGTGGTAGAGTCCCTGGCATGGCAAGTTGCACTGGGTAGTTTGCAAGGGGATGTTTGTCCATCTCCCCAGAAACTTTCTCTCCCATCTCATTGCCTAAAGTCATGTTTCAGTCTTAAATTTCAACAAATATATCCAATGCTAATATACAATATCAGTATAGTTAGAAATGTCTTAATGTGCATTCAGGCAGGAACGTTTTTTGTTAATACTGTTCTTAATGTAAACGTAATTCAGCTTCACACTTCCGAGGATATTGTATCCCCAAATTTAATCTAGGACTTCATTTATATGAATACATCGTTATTCCTATAAAGGATTTAGAACTGGACCAGATATCAAATGTAACTGTGTCAGCCCTGATGTCATATGCTTTGGCTGCCCTGCTGGAAAACTCTTTTAATGGTATCTCTTCCCTTTAAACAATAAAGGCATTTTGGATAAATTATAACCTGAGGTTCTGCCTTTGTTGTTAGAAAATATTAGTAATGGGAGTACTTGGAATTATTAATTCACTGCTTTTCAAAAGAGAGGGGAAAAAAATCCCTAAGCCAGTGTCCATTTGCTCTCTTTTTCTTCAGTGGAATTTTTTTTTCGTGGTAGTGCCCGGGGCTTGGATGTGAACAAGACTGCTCTGTGCTGGGTGTGGTGTGAGTGCGGAGTAGGAAGGGATGTGAGCAGGAGGCATTGGAAGGAGGAAGAGCACTAAAAAAGGAAGGAGGGAGAGCATAAAGCAGAGATGAAAACACTGGTGGGAGGCAGCTGTAAAATACAGCCGGCTTGCTGCAGAAAGCCCAGGCTGGAATATCTGGGGATCATTCACAGGTTGCTTTGGCTGTTGCTCTTCCCATCCCCGTGCTGTTTTTGCTTGTTTCCCTGCGTCACAGGCTGAGGAAGTGGGCAGTCTGTAGTTAATTTCAAGAGTGGTGTGAAGTTTTGTCCATGTGGGCCCAGTGTCCGATGGGAAAGATGGTCTTGAATCGAGTCCCATTTGATCTTGAAATATTTCCGTCAACGTGCATACGGCAATTCTGTTTCAGGTAAATAATTCTGTATTAATTTCTTCTTCATATGTTCCAAAGGGCGACCAGAAGCACCGCGGCCGAGACCTCCGCTGCAGCCCCAGCCCAGCACGCCCTTGCTGCCCTCCAGGCCCAGGGTCCAGCCCCCATGGCAGCGGCCCCCTCTGCAGCCACCGCAGCCCAGGCCCGCGCGCCCAGCGCTGCCCGGCTCAGCCCTCACTCCGTTCCTGCCTGGCACAACTGGGATCATTCTGGAGACCGGGGAGGCCGGACCTCCCGGCACAGTGCTGATGTCAGGCAGAGGCCGGCTGAGGAGCGCTGATGGTCAGGCTGGTCAGAGCACCATGCCCATTGCGGAGGGGTATGCTGGAGCGCCAGGTGAGAGCTGAACGAATAGTGAATCCTTCAGTGAGACCCACGGGTGTGCCAGGCCTTTTCTAGGGGGGCCTTGGCAGCCTCCAGCTGGCTGAGGGAGTAGGGAAAACGTGCCAGTTTTGTTACCTTTGCCAGGGCTGCACAGAGAACAATGTCAGTGGGGCTGATGTAAAATTCTTGGTGACTACAGCAGCATTTGCTACCAGGGAAACCTACTTTTTTTCTTGCTGTAGTGCTTACAGTGCCCTGTAATAAGAATTTACTTTTCTTTACCGCAACCACCCCAGCTTAATGGTAACCTGAACAATCTGTGGGGGATGCTATTTGTTAACTATTTCGGTAAGCTACTTCATGGTGATGGGATATTTTTTTTAGAAGAATGCAGTGACACTTTGTCATAGTGTGCTCAATTCCGTACCATGTAACACACACTACTTTTCCTTTCCAGGATATCCAAAGTTATCACCTCCAACCGTAGACTCACAAGGTAAGACTGTTGTTTCCTGGAAATTTTTTACACAGGTGCTTTATTTCAAACTCTGGAGAGTTGTGGCTGGGAGAACAAAGTGGTATTGAAGAAAATCTGACACTTTTACTGTAACCAGGCATTAAATCTGCATCCTTTGAAAGTATGGTTCTAAAAAAATGATTCATTTGGGGCTACTGTTGCTTATTTTGTGAGGTTGTTTTTTTTAACTTTTTATTATGAAGGGTTTCTGTCCTTTTAAGCAAAAAAATATGTAGTTCTTTCCAATGAATTTAATATTTCTTCAGTAAGACATTGACAAGGCTGGTACGAAGGTCTTGAAGCACTGTTAGTAACCAAGGTAGTGTGTGAGTTGGTCCTTCTCACGGGAGAGTTTCTGCCTTTGTTAAAAAGATGACTGCATGTTGCTGACTGCAGTGAAAGCAGGAGTGCTCCCACTGTCTGCCACCTTTTAGAAAGATTTAAAATAGAATTTTCTAGGTTGGGTGCAGCTTTATTATAATCATTCATGTCATAATTCGCTCATGGATTTGTATGATAAACAGGGGTATGTGGGAGATGCTAGTTAGCCTCAATAAATATGCTGATTGGGTGCTGCCTGCCCTATGGCCTCATACCTCAGATATTATCAAAGCCTCATGAATGATTTCCTGTGAATATTCCCACCCTTTTTTTTTTTTCAAAAAGAATGATTACATCTAAGTTTGTTTAAGGAAGCATCAGAAATAAATACAAAATTAGGCCTTGATGGCATCCAAAATCCTAACCCTGGCTACTTCAGTAGCCTTAACAAAATCACAGGTGCACATCGTGAGGGCGCTGACAAGATCTGTGAAGAGTTAATGTCATAATTCTGATGTTTATACTTTCTAATTAAAAATCAGAGCCTTGAAGCAATCTTGAGGATTGCAGTGGCACGAACAAGCAGCAATAGATAAGGCTCCTGGAAAAGGATGAGAAATGAAGAAAAACTCATTTATCTTGATGCCAGCAAAGTCAATATAAATGCCTAGATTTCTGTGATAAACGGATTTCCTGGGGGTTTACTCTTCTTTATACAAACTTCTGTAGTTACAGACAGCAGAATTTTAATAGGTTTGTGCTAGAACTGTATGAACCCGTGCATGTTAAAAATGTTTAGAAGGGCAGGGTGCAGTAGCTGATGTGCTTGATTGCTGCTTGGTGGAATGTGTTGCAACAAAGGGTATCACCCTGAGATCTCCAGTGAGGCAGGCTCAACCAAGGAGTTATTTATCCTATCCGTGCCTCTGAAGACTATCTCAGTATAAGACAGACCTGCCAGTCTGTCACACTTCAGCCAAAATGCCCTGTAGACCTTAGGTCAGGTAAGGTCATAGAAAGCAAATAGCATGGTGTGGTACAGATGTGAGCAAGGAGTGTATGATTAAGGTGAATTAAGAGCTAGGACCGAAGTTCATCCACTTAAACGCTTTTACTACATAAGGTGTTGAATACAGAGTATTCAGCAATGGAATCTTTTGTGAAGCTTTTCCTCTGTCAGGCTGTGTCTTCATGAGGACTGTGTATGTGGCTCCTAGCTTTTAAATGCTTTGAAGCTTTTCTCCTGATTTTTCTAATTCCACATCACTAACTGCTGAAGTGAGAGTGTGGATGTTCCAAGCCCAGACCTTGCCTTGAGAAACTGATCTCTGTGTGAGGAAAAGTGTTTGCAGGTGGGGATATGCGTGGGAGCTTGCTTCACCTCCCTGTAAGGTTCTGCAAAAGCATTGCTGAGAGCTATTGGTAGAACTTGTAAAAGCTTCAAATGGGCACAGCTCCAGCTGGAAATGAGGAAGAGAATGAGAGGGTGTAGGAACATGTTTTGCAGGCACTTTTTATTGCCCACTAAACTAATATATGGGATATTTAGAGGTATTTAAGATTTATTCTTTAAATACTCATAAAACTGAGCTGATGGCTCAGAAGAACAAGGCTGCAGATCCAAAGCAACTTCAGCAGCAAAATCTAAAGTCTATTCAAGCAATTACTATCAGTGTAGGAAAACCTAAGGGAAGCTGTGGTGAGCCAGGACAGGAGTCACTTCCCCATCCGGATGGTATGTAGCTGCTGCGAGTTGCACAGCCATTATGGGCAAGCTGCAGAGTTTGTGCCATTTGTACTGAGTGGCTGTAAGGGAGAGGAACCTGTCAGTCAGCCAGGAAGAAGTTAGTTGATGTGCTGGTTTGAACAGTTGGTTTGAGTCTCAGAGTAAGCTGAGAGTAGGAAGTGGTGTTAAGGCGCTGGAACTTTGCAGGAGCTCCTTAAGCAAACTTCCTGCTATTCATTTGGGTCCTTTTGAACAACTTCATCTCGGCCCAAAGGAGCTCCTGCACGTGCGCTGGCAGCTGAGAAGGGCTTCTGTATCACACTCACAAAGCAGGCAAAGTAGTGAATGAGGAGATTGCCAAAGATGCACACAGCATCTGGTTAATAGCCCCAAAGGGAAGTGATGGTGGTTATTTGCATCTCCTTCTTTAAGTTCCCCTGTGTCCGTGCCAAGTTACTCAGAAGAGAAAAAGAAGTCTATTACAGCATTGGTAAATTCACATTTTAGATAAGTATTTGTCACTTTCTAACTTTGGTATTGAAGTGAATTGAGTGGTTTTATCATTGGTTGCTGATGAGGACTGTCAAACTGAGAGAAAGAGAAAAGAAACATTTATTTTAAGGAAGGCAGAACAAGGAGCAAGGACTGGCACAGCACAGAGGTGACAAGGATCCTTGTCTGAATAAGGAAGAAGCGAAAGAGCAGCCAAGGGAAACTTGAAGTGCCTATGTTAATTACCACTAATTACCTTATCATAGCAACAAGAGCTGACCACTGCTGACAGCTTAGGGGGAATGTTTAGAGGGAAGGGAACTAAAACAAGACAAACAGATGGGTGATCACTTAAGACTTTCCTTTGAGTCAGTCTGCTTAAAAGCAAAATGTTGCCCTAATTGTCCAAAGTGCATTTCATTGATCACCACTGTAAACTGTACTGTTTAGCTGGTAAACAGATGACAGCCACTGTGGCATACTTAAGTGTCTGTCTGATCTGCTGAGAAAAGAGTGAAGTTATGGAGTGAAAAGTTCCCCAAAAGGAAGAGCGCGAGAGATGGTTCTCCTTGTTGAATACCTGTTGCTTTTGTGGATGTTTTCACACCTCTTTAGTGGAGGAGATCAGAGCTGTATGTGGCTTCTCAACTTAACTAGGAAAACTGGCATGAGCTATAGACCTTCCACACTTCTGTTGCCACTGTGATGGTGATATAGAGCAGAGATGTCCAGGGGCAGCCCGAATCCCTTGGAAATTTTATAGCAGAGGCTTGTTGAATTCAGGTACAACAGGATTTCCACTTGCAGCGTTTATGAGCCACATACCTCTTCCTTAGAAGGAAAAACAACTCATGGATGATGCCAGTTTTCTGACTCCTCAGCCAGAGCTGGGAGGCTGTGGCCAAGGGGAAGTGTTACGGTACTCAGTTAATGTCTTTTTTTCTTTATGGTGAGGCACTGGGTATATAGTCTGCTGATTCTGGCATCCCTCAAGTGACAGGGCTAGGCTGAGTGCTGTACCTGCGGGAACAGACACTGGGTTATAAACCATTACAGGGAAAGGCTGTGTTATCCCGAAGTGACCCTAAGTCATGTTTGTACCCATTTTAGGACCTGCTGCTGCTGCGGCCTCTCTGGTGTCCTTTTCAGCTGGGCTCACACAGAAGCCTTTCTCCAGCGATGTTGGCGTGGTTCACTTCAACAAAGTGCTCGTGAATGATGGGGACTATTACAACCCCAGTACAGGTAACGGCCCACTGAGGTGCCAGATGAGAGTAATACGTAAATGGTGTCTGATACCATCCCAGGCCTTGTGATGCATTGAACAAAACAAAACGCATGAGTCCACCCAAACCAGATCCACCAGGGTAGGAGCCTCCCATGGATTCAGCAGGCGCATGCTTTGTGGTTTTTCATACCGTTTCAGTCACGCTGAGGCCCAACTCACCACCAGCACTGTAGGTCTGTGCTCCCACCACACCTCAAGCAGCTGCATTCAGTTAGCAGCAGAGAGGCTCTTGCTGACCCACCTTGCTGCAGCATGGGCAGAGGAAGGAATGAGGTAATGTATTCTACTTCCCCAGTGACAGTAGCCATGGCCACCTCCTTCACGATGTCACGTTACTTGAGGGTGTTAGGCATGCCTCAGCCTGCTGGTCACTTGCACAGCACATGGCAGCCTCTTGCCTCCTCACCCAGCTGTGAGTTGTGGCAACTCTTTAGGCAGCTTCTGAGCATGGACAAGACATGTTAGTTAAAGTCCTTAAGGACTGGTGGGCTCTAACTCAAAAGCAGCAGTAGGATTACTCATGTATCTCTGAAATAGGAGAGTGGCTACAAGCCCACGCAGTGCACCTGCAGCATGATGAGGAATGCCTATACCTGGCTACTTGTTTTTAACGTAGGCTTCAGTGTAAACCATCTCTGATCGCACTCGAAATGCCTCCTGAACTTCCATGAGCTGACTCTGTAAAGCTGAGGGCTACAAAGAATTATTGAAAGCTGCTGTGACTTGAGTGTACATCCCCATGGTGTTGGTACTCTCTGCAAGTTGAGCCTGGACGTTTAAAATTAACAGAAGAGTCCTGTAGCTCAACACTCCCTTTTGCCTTCATAACTGCTTCCACTTTGTCAGCTGCCTGAGCTGATCTTATTGCAGTTATCTGTGTGAGCAATGAGTAACCCACGTTGCTTTGTGTTTGTCATTGTGCTTAGGGCCTCTCCATGTTGACCAACTTGTACATGCTCAGCCTGTCTCTCTCCCACAGGCATCTTCACATCACCATATGAAGGGCGCTACCTGATCACAGCCGTGCTGGCTCCAGAGAGGGATGAGTACGTTGAAGCAGTGCTGTCTGTCTCCAATGCAAGCGTTGCTCAGCTGCACACTGCTGGGTACAGAAGGGAACTGCTGGAGTACCACAAACCTTACTCGGGGAAACGGACCTGTGGTGGTCCTGGAACGTTCCACCTCGTTCTTCACCTCAAAGCAGGAGACGAAGTAAACGTCGTCGTAACAGGAGGCAAACTGGCCTACACAGACTCTGATGAAATGTATTCCACGTTTAGTGGGGTTCTCCTTTATCCTTCTATTTCTCACGTTTAGGTCCACCATCGAACAGGAGAGAAGGGTAAGATATTCCGAAGAAATTAAGTGTAATAAAATTCAAAGCTTTAATATATTCAGTTTATATATTTGATTTCAGTGATGAGTTTATTGTCTATAATGAAACCTCTTCCTTGACCCCAGTTACCAGAGGTAGCTACAACAGACATGGTTCTGTAGCTAAACTAGCTCTTCCTCCCAGTCTTTGTTTACCTGTACAAACAGAATAGCTGTTAACAGTTGCATTCTCAGTGGATTCTTCTCCACTGTGCCCTTATCTCCTAGGAAATAGCCTTTTCAGTTTTATCCCTGGTTTATCTCTACCAGCATCCCAGTTGTATCAGAGTTCATATCTTAGCTGAAGTTTACAGCTGCAGTCAGCTATTTTTGTGCTTTCAGTAAAGCAGGGGCAAGAAAATGAGGTTGTACCAGGCATTGTCAGTGTCCTCCTAGTCCTTGTGTTCTTTAGTAATACACTGCATCAGTATGTTCACAGAACCATTCGTTCAGAGCAATTGCTGACCATGGTGGTGCAAAGCAGAATGATGTTTGTCTGCATCAGGCTTTTTTCCTCCCTCTTAAGGACCATGTGCAGTGCTAAGAGAGGCGATGAGTGGCTCCAGCACTGCACGGGGAGGAATGTCCCCTGCCCCTTCACTGGGCCGGTGAAAACTTTTAAAAATGAGTTTGGCAGTGCTGTTTTTTGGAACTCCTTCAGCATTTGCATTACAAAGGTATTTTTCTTCTTCGTTGCACTGTAAAGATAGGCCAGAGGAAAAACAGATGATATGGGAAAACAGACTTTTTAGCCAGTACTGTCCAATGTACAAACAGCGTGCCAGGAACACTGGGACTTTGTTGTAGCAGCCTCCTGCTTCAGGTAAGCTTTGTTTTACCATTCAGCATCTGTTCCTGTGGATGGAACAACTTTCCTCTTAGCTTAAGCACATTCAGTGCAACAGTGTTTTCTTTCTCCCATCATCCGCTTCTCATTGGAGGTGACAAAAAGGGTGTTTTGTCTCTTTAGAGGTAACAATTTGAGCTCCTCCGTGGCTGGAAAAAAAAATCTAACTGTGCTTTGGTTTGCTGCAGTCTATCATATAAATGAATCATCTTTTCATAGCCTATTCATGCTGCATAGAGTTGTATTTATCACAGAGGTTTGTGTGGCACATTTTCTTTCTTATGAATCCAGGATGGCTGTTCCTAGCACAGACCAGATCATTCCTTTATGTGAAGGAAGAACTCCCCGTGCTGTAAGCAGCACAGTGCCTTCAGCTGAAGCCTTTCCCATCTGAGGAGGTCAGATGAACTCTTGCCTTTGTTGCATAGTTTTGGAATAGATACTCCCCACTAACTCTGGTTTCCAGGCGATGGGATGGGGCCGTCCCACAACAAATGATCACATCCTGGAAGTTGAGCTGCCTTTGAGAAAAGCAGACAGAAAAAGCTCAGTCCCCACAGGAGCTCTGCGTCAGTGCCTTTGCAGATAGGAAGGAGCACAGGAAGGAAACAGCCCGCAGATTTTTAAAGCATGTGCATGAGGAAGGTCTCCTGGCACCTCATTTTCAGCAGTCGGGGTGATGCTGCTAAGCAGGAGGTAGGGTTGTGTGTGTTCTGTAGCAGGAAGGCTGTGGGTGCAGGAGCAGCTGTAGGCAGCAGGCAAAGGCACACGGTGCACTTGGCAGCCTGGGGAAGGGAGCCAGCCCCTCTCCCTTCCCCGAGTTTGTCCTGATGTGTGCTGGAGCCATTAGCATGCAGCTAGCAACTGTGCACACCTTCGTGAGCGTCTTTCCTTCTGTCCCAAATCAAAAGTCCGCTGCTCTCCCGCACCTTCTAGGTCTCAAAATTGAAGGGGCAGACTGGAAAGACTTCTTTTTTTTGTCTTTTTGAAAGCTGTCAACCATATTCTGAATCGATTTCTCATTATGTAGGAAAGCCATAGAGGCGTTTTTTTCCTTTTAGGATATTTTCTGCTCTCCTCAAGAAAGCTGTGTGCTCTAAGAAGTTGGCTGCCTTCTCTGTGTGACTCAGTATTGTTGCATTTTGGTGCCTGTTCTAAATATGACTCATGGAAACAAACAAAGCATACTGAGTGCCTGGGGAGTCCCAGCTGGCAACCACCACCTCTTCTTTTCTAAGGTGTATTTTTTAAGAATCAGTGGTGAAAGTTGCATAGGTTTCATCATCTGATTATGGACTTCTGCCTCCAACACAAACATCCTCATGAGTGCAGTGCCCTCATGGCACAGTGCTGTGTTCTGCCAGGAACCTTCTCCTTGTAGCTGGGATCTGGGTGTGATCCCACGCAGTACAACACAACCAGCATCCACACGCAGCTATAAAGTATGTTCTGAACTCTTATAGCAGCAGGAATGGTTCTCAGAGGGAGATGTTGAGAAGACGTATAGTGCTCTTAGGGATAACATCCCGTTCACCATCTCTGGTGGTGACTAAAGCTATGAACTTTGAGGAACTTGCCTTACATTCCTGCTTTGCTTGAGGAAAATGAACCTTAATTATCACTGTCTCAGTAATTGCTGTAATCAGGGCAAGCAGCTCAGTTCTCAGAGCTTTCAGGGTGTAATATCTGCCCAGCTGGGAAGGTTGAGATGCTGTGACATAGGAAGAGGGGCTCGGAGTTCCAGTGGCTGCTTCAGTCAGAACTTGGTTAAAACGTTCATTAAAGCAAGATTCTTTGGCAAATCAAGCTTGCAAAACTATCTGTTGTACACCACGCTCCTGGTTCCTATCAGAAAGGCAGCAGAGCCAAACAAATTGATGCTTGCAGGAAATCATAGGCAAGCTTGGAGCAAAGCAAGAAGGCAAATTTTTCACCACAAAACATATGAAACTACCTCATTATTTTCATTTGCTGTTAGGAAACGTTATTATACTGACCATTCAAAGCAATGAGGGTTTTCTATAGCATCCCACCCTGCAGCCATTCAGTGTACCCCAGGTTACTTGCAGCAGTTCCGTGCAGTTCTACTGCTTTGTCCTGGTGAGGATAACCAGCCATTCCAGAACCACTGCCAGCAGCCAAAGAAGTGCAGCTGTAAGTAGAAGGCATGGGAAGGCAACTTGAAACAAAGTGCACGCAAGCCCTTGCTTGAGCTTGAAAAGGCCCAGAGGCACAGGGTGCACACAAAGGGCTCCTCAGCTGCCAGCTGGACATCTGTATCAGGAGCAAACAGCTTCCTGAGGAGTTGGACTCAACGATCCTAGTAGGGCCCTTCCAACTTGGGATATTCTGTGATTCGGGAGCATTGTATTTGCTAAGTAAGTCCTTATGGCACAGAGTGGGAGTGGATATGGATGTGTTCCACCAAAGCCACAACTGCTGTCACTTTGTTTGGGGATGGAATGAATGTTGGCTTCCTTGAGCCTTGACGAGCAGCTACGCTTTGGTTTCAAGTTGCTTGCAGGTAACAGTGTGGAGTGCAGGTTGTCCGGCACCAGGGACCCGCTGGGGCTGTGTTCTCAGCACGAAGCAGACTTGCAGTCAAGCCAGCCCTCCTGCAACGTACCCTGCAGACTTCAGACAAGGTGCAAAACAACAGCTCTGCCCATCTTTTGTACAAGGGAGACTCCAAAGAACACCTTAGAACACATTCATATGTAAGCAGGTTTTGGCATTTATCCATTTTGGTATCTTGATTGTATTAGAAAAATACTCTCTTCAGCAAAGAGCAGCTCCTTGGAGTGTATGCTTTGCTTTGTGTGCATATGTATATGTACAAACACAGCTGTACAGAAACTGACACCCAGGAACAGGAAGAAAACTGTTCAATAGAAACCAACTGCTGCCATGTCCAAATAAAGCCTGCCTGTTTTGTGATGTCAGTGCTCCTTTGCTTTCAGTGAATGCAGTGCCTCCATAAGCTGAGATTCTCGCTCTCTCCTCCACCACCTTTAGAACTTCAGGTTCCAGTTTCATAGTCAAGTTTGCACGTATGTGTTTAACAACTCAGTGTCAGGCACTGGTGCAGGTATTGTGATTGTACAGTTGTGCTGACACAGTTCCTAGCTGCCCTGCTTTCTGCCTAGTTCAGTTACTGTCCCCAGACTTACGTGTGAAAGATGGGCAGTGTTGTGAAGTGCCCAGAAGAGAAAGGTTCCATGCATGAATCACGGGGCAATCCAAATACAAATGGAAATTCTGCCACTGGCAACAGCAAAGCAAGGGTTAACACTTCAGCTGCAGAAGGATCAAAAGGCACAATGTGATTTACACTTTGATGCAGATCTGTCATATATTTAATTGCAATTGAACCAGTTGGATTTTCTATAGTTACACTGCTAGTTAGCTGCATTTGCCAATAATAGCAAGAGTCTGGGAAGGGTAAGTTTCTACCAAAAGCTTGAGATCCCTTTTTCAAGATGATCTCACAATAATTACCTCAAGGAAATTAAACAGCTGTCTTGGAAGACAATAGTTTGCCTTGAAAGGAAAAAGTTAGCTCAGATGGAATTAGGATAAAACTCCAAATTAGGGCAGATTTACAAGAGCTGACACTACATAGTTGCTGGGTGTCCTTCAAGGCAGCTTGCATGTTCCCAACATGTCTCTACAATTACAGTGCATCTGTTACCTGATTCCTAACAAGTGTTAATTAATAGCAAGTGTTTACTTTCATTACAGTTAGAAGCAAATATGGGCAGACAATGTGAGTCTGATTACACACTCTAAAAGTATAAATACTCTAAAAGTAAACCAAGTGTGAGAGAAAGCAAATGTATCATGGTCCTTAGCAGAGCAACTCGAAAAGTAAATAATGCAATTTAAATAAGTCAACATCTACTAAATCAGCGATCCAAAAGCAGAATTTTAGGTACAAATTGAAGAAAAAAGTGAGTTTCAGTTTGTTTATTGTGGTAACGTTGTTCTGAACATCAATATGCATTGCACTGAAGTGTGGGTTACTGCACCCGAGATAGTCCAGTCGTAACAAAAACCACTATTGGTACGGTCACAGGTCTGACAGTTCTAAACACATTACCTCATCAACGATTGGGTTGCTTCCATAATCAGATATTCCACATCTCCAACGTAAAAATGAAGCAAACTACTAAAGAGAATTTTCCTATCCTCAAAACAAACCAAAATGTAACTTCCATCTGGAAATAATTAAAGCTGTAAAAAAAAAAAAAAAAAATTCCCAAACAATTCCATTCTATTCAACAGGATTCAGCTCTGGAAACTAAAACTACTTCAGGCAAAAGTGACATTTAAAGGCTTCTCAAATCCATCATATATTTCTGACATTTCATTACAGCCATTTAAACGATTCCTATTTACATGACAGTGTTTTCTGGAAGACTTTTGTATGACATACTGACACGAGATCTCTTTTATTTCTGTCTTTGCCATAAGCAGATTCAGTGTTTGCTTCAGAAGTTCCATAGCTAAGATGACACAAGGGTTAAAACCTTTCCAGTAGAAAAGTAAAACTAAAAAAGGGCAGGAAGCTGAGGATACACGAGCCATATTGCACATGCATTTGGACGCTGTCAGGGGTTAAGTCCGACCTTTTGAACTACAAGCATGCTTTGCACAGTAAAGAAATTAATCCAGAAATGCAAACCACTGAAATGACTGATCTTTAAATCGTCACAGAAATGGGTAATGTCCAAGTCACTAGCAAGTTCTGAATCGCAACGTTCCTTTCTGTGTCCCTGGATAGGTGTCACTGACTCAGCTTTTGACGTGGTTCCAACGCGAAGCGGATCTGCATCTTCCGCAGCACAGCCCTAACAGGGATGGGTATGTGCTGACAGACACATACACTTAGAAAGTTCCTCTTTCACAGAAAGAGTATCTCATTTGCGCTAGTTCTAAGTAAGTGTAGCACAACTTGTTTGCAAACATGATTTCAGGCCACTTCTCTCAACTAAGGTAACGAAGGACGGGCTAATGCAGGCTTTTTATATATTCTCCCCTTCATGTTAATATCTCAGTACAAGCCTGCAGTGTAACAAGGTGTCCTGCCTTGTCAATAAAGCATCCAGTACTCCAAACTACTAGGTACACAATGGCAGCTACAGTAACCCATATTCTGTACCTAAGGAGGGTTAGGAAAAGCTGAACAAAGCAAAAAGCAAAGCTTACTTGTACCAGAAACACACAAGAACACTTACACATATCACCAAAAACCAAACAGAGCAGCTGTTGCAGGGACTGAAAAAGCAACTTTTTGGATATTCCTACACTGCAAAATAACAGGCCAGCACAATGAGGAGCTCACTACAGCCACATCCATATTCATCTCATCTTGAATCGTGTGCCTTTGGAAATACGCCTGATACATTTACTCTCACTGCTCATCCAAGTCCCCACCTGAAAATCCACAGCTTCTCTTTACGCCAATCCAAGAAGATGAACAGAATTACAACAATTGATTACAAAAATCAACCAGAGTTAAACTGAACAAAGGTACAGCCAAACCTTGCTCACAATCTGCACTATCTGGAATCCCACTGCAGATAAATATTTTTCTCAAGGTGTTGCCCCTTCCCCAAACCTATGTAACATCAAGGCCACCAATATTAAGTCACGGATGGTACATAAGATTTTCACTTCTACAAAGGACTGCTTTAGGAGAGGCAGCTTCATGAAAACAGAACCTTCACACAGACTATTACGACTCGTACTTAAAATATTATGTGAATTCTTATGTATCTTAAGGTATTTAAGTGACTTAAAAGCTCAAATCCTGTTGATTTTCAAAGCACTTAGTGATCATGAAAATCTACGTTTCTACAGAAATCTAGGGAGTAAAAGTTTAAAAAAAAAAAAAAAGGAAAATATATGGAATGACAATTGCAAGCTTCTGACGTAGTGCAAATAAAATACTGCAGTACAGCAAAATGCTTTCAGTTGAATCCTCTGAAGTCCACTTCAACACTGAGTAGATTGATGGCAGGAGCAACGATTTGCCAAAACAGTCACTGAATGTTCTGTTCTCACTGTATAAGGATGCCCTTCAAGTCAGTTAAGATGCATGGCACACGGTGACAATAATTTCTTTTCCACCCTCATAACCCCATTTTAAAAGAGAGCTCCCTGCTCCCCACCTCCCTTTCTTTTCTCATGCTTTATAGTCACACACTGGAATTCCCTAACCACACTCTTTTGCAGATCTTTTCCTACACCCAGGCCAAGTAAGCTGAAGCAGAAGGGCCTGCCCAGGCCACGTTTCTCTCAGGAGCAGCTCTGGTGAGGCACCGCAGCAAGTAGCCATACAAGTGCCTTCTAAAGATCACTTCCTTTGCTGCTAGGAGCTGTGTAAGGAGGAAAGCTTGGCTCCAGAGCCTGGCAGGATCCTTGGTGCACAGCCTCAGGAACTTACTGCTTAAAAAGCATCAGAAAAGACCGCACCCAAAGAAAAGTTTGGGACTGAAGTTTAAATGGCTGTAGGGATTAAGCCCTCAGGACTAGAAGCATATAACTCTCACCACAGACTTGTCCTAAGGAGGTTAAAT
>VXAB01013881.1:36922-185714 GCA_013399175.1 Odontophorus gujanensis
ATTTTTAAAAACCAAAATAAAAAAAAAAAAAAAAAAAAAAAAAGAAAAACCATTATTTAACAGTCTAGTCACTGTTCAGATGCAGCCAAAAGAGCTTTAGAAGTCTAGACCAGAAAACTAAGTACTAACTAAGTACTACTACTTCAGAAGCAATTTTCAATTTTATTTTACCAGTTTACTTCCCTTTTTGAGAAGTTTAAGTAACCAAAGCTGTAAATTCTCTGGCAAATGAAAATTTGTCTCGTATGTAACATGAGATCATAAGGAATGATCATGGCCACAACTGTGATTATTTTGTAATCTCATTCCCAAGTACCTTCTCAGAAGGTACTGAAATAATAAGAATGATCTTACGAAGATTTGTTTCCCTTGGTCCTTTCTTGGATCAGTTCACCCTTTGGATTCACAGTAAATATTCTGCAGTCTGGAACTCCCACTTGCATGTAGGCATATACATCCTGCAAAAAGCACAAACAAATGCACATACTTTGTTATTTCCTTATGTGATACACTGAAAAAGTATACAGTAGAACTGCCCCTGAAAAGAAACAAAAAACCAAACCCCCATAAGAAAACATTTCTCCTCCCTCAATCCCTTCACTCTTGTTCTCAAGCCTCAGACCACAAATATGCACCACAAAATCTATACCACACAATGCCACTTCTCTTTGGAATACCCCCTCTCCCTCACTCAGTTACAACAGTGCTGTGCTGCAGAGGAAGGACAGGAATTGTACTGACAGGAGAAGATTCAAGACTGAGGAAAATAGGATTCACTTAGTTAAATGCAAGCATGAAAGCTGAAAAAGAATACGGGAAGATGTTCATCCTGAGAATTCTAACACAACCGTGTAACATTTTTCCTGAAAGTAGATTTTATTTATATAGCAGCTTTTATTTAACGTATCTGTCTGTGGACTTTCACGACCAAACTCAGAGAAATAACAGAATGCAGCTGCCATATTTCAAACTTAAACAGACACAAGAATAAAAACGTATCTCCTTTCCTTCCCAAGTATTCTGTGCATTTTAACCCTTCAATCAGAAAGGCTCAGACTTACATTGGGCCTGTTTCCAAAAGCAGCATAGAAAGGTTGTTTACTGGGAGCAAACAAATTCTTGATATCATTCAAACATTCGATTTTGAACTTTTCAGGCTTCTTTTCTATCACTTCCCTAGAACAAAATTTGAATAGTCAAATTTTAAATCACGAGCAAATAGTGGGTATCCTCCACCCATTTATCTGATGTTTGTGTTCTCATTAATTCTGGTACAGAGTAGAATGTTTGGTTGCAACTATAATGATTACCATCTGAAATCTTTTAAATTTGCTTCTTTCTCTGAGATGGGGAGCAAACAGATGTATGAAATCCCACAGACTTACCTATGAAAGGCAGAAAATAAACTGCTGGGAGACAACATGAGAGGTCCCCTGGGAAGAATCGTTCCTTTGTCATTCACCCAGTGTAGGTATCCCCTAGTCATGTCTGCCATTCCAATGGCACGAGCGGAACAGTACAGAAACTTGTAGCCATTTCTAGAAAAGAAATATCAACTTAGTTCATTTAGTGTTGAAGACATTCTTTGTAAACATAAATATCCTGTTACAACTATGTCTAGAGGCAACAAGTTAGGTATGGACTTGCGGAGAGCTGCACAAACCCCTGGGGAAACACTCTTCCAATGTTACAGTATCTGAAAAGTATGTACACCATGGTTTAAAACCATGTCTCTATCAAAACTGAGGAGTGCAAAGAAGAACAAGATGGTAATAGTAAGACTATGTACCAAGATGGACTAGATTGTGCTTAGACAAACGCCACATTGGTATCTCCCAGTTTCTTTCAGCCCGGATGTTAACCATCATTTATCTGCATCATAATATTGGATACTAGATCTCCTGTCTTGTTGGTTGGTATTTTCCAGCCCTATTATTTTTCCTGCAGACTTTGAAGCCATCTCTTAAACAGACAATTACAGTACACACAAAAGGCTCAAATTTCCATGCAGATTTTCAAAGATTCTTTTTGGCAAATAATTCCCAAACTACTTTTCTGTTATACACTGAACACAAAACAAAGTTCAAGCTTTCTGCCATAGACTGCAAGGGGTCGCAGATGAAATTCAGCTCTATGTAACAAAGCAAAAGTCAACAAAGGATTTTCAAGGCCTCAAACTGATTTGGGGGAGGGGTGGGGAAGAAACTTCATACTAAGCTTTGAACTAAAAACCAAACACAAAATTTGATTATTTGAAGGGGATTATTTAACGGTTTAACAGCTGATCCTGTGATCTTCAGTAGCAAGTATTATTTCTGGCATCTCTATTCTTTTTTTTTTTTTAATTGTTAAATAAAGGACCTAATCTAACTGAAAAGGAACAATGTAGAGTTATTAGATATAAATATTACAAGGCTATACACCTCTAAGAGCAGTACATTTACAAGGGTGCAGTTCACCACATTTCTAAACTAAGCATACATCTCACCACTGCTGCAACAAGAAAGCTATCTTACCTCCTCCCCTCTTCTAGCCACATAAGCTGCCTCTGCAGGTCTTGCAGATTACAAGGTGAGCATGCACAGTTGACCAACTGAGACAGCAGATGCTGTTTTGCTGCATTGTGCCAGTTTATATCAGAAGCACAACAAAGTGAGTGACACAGAACTTGATCCAGGCTACCATCCCTTGTGTCCATGTAATTTTTAATTAGGATTACTTCAGAACATGGAATCATACCTTAAGGAAAGCTCACTTGAGCTTGGTAGCAACCATGCCAAACCAAAAAATATCTAGACATTGGAAGGATGCTGTTTTGGTTTGAATTCACACTGGGCCATGTTTGTAAAGGCTTTGTGATTAACCTGAGTTGCTGGAAACAAACACATGCAGGACTGTTTGAGAAGCCATTACTATTAGTACTCTCCTGCAGTCACAACATTACACAGATTTTAAAAAAACTCAAATGCAGAATGAGAAATATGAGAACCACAGAACTGGTGGCTTCCATTCCTGTGAAAGTATACACCTGAGAAAAAAACCTGGCTTTGCTTGTGTATGACAGAAGTGATGACTTTCCATCATTTAGGGCAGCATTCAAAACTATTAACAGCAATTCAACTACCTTCCCATTCATTCCTAAATTCCAGAAAGGGTCTGGGTGTTTCATAGATTACATACTCACTCATTTATGGAATGATAGAGTTTCGCAATGCCCTGATGAGTCCAGTCCTTGCCAAGCTGAGGGAGTATCTGTCCTAAAGCATCAGACCTAAAAGCAAAATTGGAGATAGCTGAAACTAAGTGTATGAGTTTTGTTAAAGACAACTATTAATGAATATAGTTTACTATGAGTGTTTACAGAAACACCTCTGCAGAAGGTCTTAGCCACTTGGAAAGAGAACTAGTACCTGTTCCACACTGAGCCATGGTAAACATTTATAAGAATAATGCAAGAATGCTAAAGACATTTTCTAGCTTGCTATTAACACAAGTGTAAATTAAAACCGAAGTCTCCTGTTAATGAATGTTCTTCAGTAGCCATCTTAAATCAGGCAACTTTACCTTACTTTGAAAAGCAAGATAGTATCAACAAAGCAAGACAACATATCAAATACAAAGAAAGGAAAAACAATATTTACTTGGTTATCGTTCCATCAATGTCTGATATGATGATTTTGTCATCCCAGTTCCAGAGGTATATTGTTCCTGCACAACGGCAAGTCCCCTGATACTGGGTTGTAATACTAAACACAACATCATTAGGGCCATCTCTGAGCTTCAACTTTGCCTTTAGGATAAATGAAAATAATTGAAAATACAAATTAGTGTCACTATAGAATTTTTAGAACCGTAAATAAGCTCACAGGAAAAGGCCGGTATGTTCTTCCTCATCTGTTTTGATCAGCTCATCAAAAAGCAAACCATGGTTTAACACTGGCACAGCTTTGATGGTGAAGGCTGCTTTTTCAATGGTACAGGTTCATCCATAATAATAATAATACAAAAAAACAGCTGCCCATCCTAGCAATAGAAAATATAAAATATTTCTTCTAAAATGTAACTGTTATATTTACATTTTAAGTTTCCCCACTTCTTTTTTTTTCTACAGCTGGCAAAGTAATCCCAGTAACGCTCTTGACTCTGTGCAGTGTTTTTACACTTGACTTCTACAAAGCAGAAAAAGCCCAGCTTTTAGAATCAGAACAAAGAGTACAAGGGAACTGTGATAACGACATGTGTTAAGGAAGCATGCCACTCACTATTTGGTCTGAAGACAGTCGAAGTGACTTCTTGTAAGATGGAACATTCCCATGTGTTGGATGCTCTACCGGAGCAGAATCTATTTTCAAGGATTCCTTCAATTCTTGTGATGCTTCATCACTGGAAGAATCATCTTCCGGGGGTCTAGTATGACAGCAAGAAAAACAAATTTAAGCTGCAGAAAATCCTTTAACGGATTTTCTTATTCAAGAAAATAAGATTCTATATATATAAGATTCTTATCCAAGATTAATTTCTGCTTATGTCAAAGATTTACTACTAGCCTGGTAGCAAAGATTAACAAAGTCGAAAGTCTAGCCCATGCCCAGATGAAGTCAGTAGATGCCAATAAGCAAATAAGGCTTTTAATGCATGCTACTATTGGTAGAGCTCTAGATATTACTATGCAGAGTCTAGCTGGCTCCACCAGAATTTAGTAGAGACAGTGTCAAGTGGTCACTAAAGGCATACTGCAGATGAAGAAGAGGGATACCAAGTGAGTAATGGCTTTGTTTTCAAGAAAAGCTGCCAAACTTACTACATATTTTAAACTGTGGGTGATAAATTAGTGGAGTTGCTCACCTTTTAAAGTAAGTCATAGATTTATTTTTCTGCTAATTAGAGATTAAAAGCAGCATTTAATCTCTCTGAATCTTACAGCACATTCAGTTTCTTAAATTTTTAAGATGTCAACAACATTTACAAATATCTTAAAATCATAGGAGAATATGAGTATACACAGTGGGTTATTTAGTCTGACACAGTTTTGTGCTAAATACTGCTTGTTTTCAACTACAGTCTTGGGCAACTTGTGTACTGCAATTAAGGCCATTTTATTGTTTCAATTATTTCATGTTACAAAAAAACTGCAGATGTTTTAAGTTATTCAAACAACATTAGGACTATACAAAGAAGAATGACCAAAAAAAAGTATCTCAGAAACAATCCTACTATACATAGTAAGTTACAGAGCAGTGGCCCATTGCTAAATGTTACCATATATGTCTTTGTTGTTCTGCCAGTTACATCAGGATTTAAGAAGTAAAAACAACAGGATTTAGGAAACAATCATAGCGTATTTCTAGTTCCTACAGGGTCTACTGCCATATAATTTTGCTGAGTTGTTTGCCAAGTATATTTGGCTTCTCTTCTGTAGCTTAGAAGAAAATGTTTCTTCCCACAGTAGTAATGAATTCTTCACTCAAAAAAAAAAAGACAAAAACCCACCAACAACAAAACCACCAACACAAGAGAGGAGGCAAAAAACACCATTCAGTCCTCAGACAGGAACACACCTACTATTAACTTGCTCTTTTATAGTTGCTGGCAGTTCATTTGCTCTTTGTGTCTCAGACTTCCCCTCTTTTGCCTCTGGTATCTAAAATAACATGATAATAAAGAACATATTGACATTTTAAGCATTTTAAACTGATCCAAGTGAGTTCATAATTCATACATAAGCAAATAGCTATCAACAGAATACCTATGCTATACCATGTCTCAGAATCACTCTTGAGTGTGATAAATGTAGCATAAAAGGAGCAGCCAAATCTTAGGCTTATAAATACACTTTTTCTAAAAAAGAAAAAAAACAAACTATTTTTACGACATTTCTAAGGTTTAGAAAGTTCAATTTGGTCTAAAATGCACGTGTCTCAGCATACCACCTCCTATGCACCTACTTATTTATTTGTGTGTACATTCCTAAAATCTATTGCAGTGATGGAGGAATAGCTTTGACAAGTGATTATGGCTTAGAAGAAAGGATTTTAAGAATATTGCGCAACAGCTGAATAGAATAAATGATTAAAGCAACCAGAAATAGTGAAAAATGAAGTAGTATTTGAGACTAATTATTCAGAAGTACAGCTACACTGAGCAACTTCCAGCGACAATCAGTGGCAGTTACATGTGCAGCGTTCTGAGGCACATCTGACAAATAAGATTTTTCATCTTTTCATAGATATAAAACATGAAAATGAAAACAAGTCTCAGTTACCTGTTTAGTCATGCTTTCTCTCTTGCGCCAGAACCACCACCTTCCAGACTTCTTTGGCATCTTTTCTTTGACCCAAGACTCGACAGTAGCCTGAAAAATTTTGCATGTTTTTAATTTTGGGTAGAAAAACAGAATAAAAAGATAAACATGTATTAATCTTCAAAGTAGTGTACAACTCTATTTACCTTAGGCAAACTTTTCTGGAACACTTGCAAACTCAGAATCATTGGAGCAGCCAATGCCCAGTTATAATACCTGTTTTAAAACATGTTGAGAAGTTATTACAAAACCTGAGTAGAAGTGAACAGTGTGCAAAATGTGCTCTCCTTAAATAAAACACACCCATTTGCAAGCAACAGCTATTATTGAAGCTGGTTGCAAGAAGAGTTATTTGAATACAGACAATTCAGAATCAGTGCTGAAAAAAAATACATTACTTTTGTTAAATCTAATCCAAAAGTTTAATTCAAAAACAGTTATCTAAGATTAAGAAGCAGATCCATCAGAAACACACTGGAAGCTGAGAAACGCACTCACTTTATGTGGAAAATTTTTAATAAGCTTTTCCATAAACTAATTGTATGATATGGATAATTTACCTGTTATAAATCCTTATTACCAAATTAGGATTGTCTATGAGTCCAGGGTTTTCAGCAAATTCGTGGTAAGTAATAATATGCTCCATGAACTTTTCTGCAATAGAAGTAAATTTTAAATAAAATTAGAAATATGAAATCCTAAAACATTTGTTTAGTTTGCATCTAGGAAAAAAAGCTTTCTGTCATTTCAGAACTTATGCTGATTTTGCAGTGTCGTCAAGATATTCTAATATGGTCTATGTGTCAAGAGTCTCTGGCTGCTTGTCTTCTCAGCAGCACATAAAGCTTTGTATCACTTACTTTAACAATCACAGGAAGGAGAAATAAGAAATAAGATGAGGGAGTATTTGTTCTGAGCCCTAATAATAAGTTTGTAAAATTTCCACTTGATGCCTTGCAATCGGATGATCACTACAAAAGTAATACCAAAATTAATTGTGAAATTATGTGCTCTTAAGAAGCTCCCTCCAATTGTATACAACTTCAAAGTTAAAAGTTAAGCAGAGCATTAAGAGAAAGGATTTAATTGGTTTGAAAGGTGTCAACATTTAAGATGGGCTAAGTAGAGCGGGAGAGAAGACAGTCCAAGATACATTCATCTCCCAGTGGCTTAAAAAACAATGAAAAGAAGAAAAATTATCAGGCAATTGGAAAGAATACAATATGTGAAGTCTTGCATTGGGTTAAGCAAGGAATTTCAGCCAGAAAGAAGAGTGGTTGCTCAGACATGCAATGAGTAGTGTGAAAAAGGAGTAAGAAAGTTTCTCAAGATACTGTGTACTCTTGATTAATTTGAGGCTAAATTTCACAATTTCTGCTTGGTAAACACTTGAGAATTTTAGACAATTCTCCTCTTTCTTTTCTTAATGTAAGCCTAATTAAAGGCAAAACCTTCATAAAATCAAAGCATTCAAGCCACCTCATTTATCTGCCTGAGCTTTACAATCACTTACATTTTCGTTCTCACATACCTTTAGAGATCTCGCCATTTTCATTGAGACCTCCACAAAGTGAGAGCGTAACATCAGGCAAGTCCATAGCAGAATCAGACATGCACTCTGTGCCACTATCAGCAGCAGCACTTCCTACTGATTGGGGTGACTGGGAACCAGAAAGGTTATCTGACTCAGTCCACTGTCTGAAGCCTGGATCAGAATCACTACAGAAAAGAGAATCACAATTTCTGTAAATAAATTTAACTTGCAAACAAATGCACAGTCTTGTGACTATGCAATGAAAAAAAATCACCTTGCTGTTGCTTTTCTCTGATGTCACACATCATTTTAAGACATAAATCTAATAATATACAAATCAGACACCACCAGCACCACCTTCAACCCCTTATTAATATCTGGAATATCCTAATTAAAACAGGTAAATATTTATTTTTCTTTTGCCCACAACAAAATTGGATTTAAAGGCAGAAGAGTTCCTCAACATTGCATTGTCACAGAGCAATATCATGCTCCTCAGTATTTATCAGAACATTGTAGAATAAGATTAGGACTGTTTTTTCCACAAAAGCCTAGAAATCCCAACTTCCATTCTCTAATAAGAACTGGGGCTCATAGTCACTTAAATTAAATGTGCAATAATTCGCACAGTGTAACTGCAGAATAAGCCTAGGTCCATGGAATCTTAATTCAAAACCACCTTTTGGGAAAGTAGAGTGCTGCAACTTCAGGTTCCAAAGCCTTTAGGTCGTCCAAGTAAATATCATCAGGGCCCTGGTGATGACTTCGCTTGTGCACCCCTGTTAATTGTAACAGTCAAGTTATTGAGATGAAGCTATCCAGACACATTAAATACAAACATAACTGTGGATGATTCAGAATAAAAGCATTCATAAATTCAATAGTTTAGTTGCAGTTAAAATTTTAATATCAAGACTTTAAATAGGAAAAATCAAAAAAGTGTATTTGTACTTTTTTCCAGTATTACTTTCAATTTGGTAGATCACCCAAGGGAAACAATCAGCAGTTTTATTGCATACCTTTCTTTTTTGAAGGAGAGTCTACTTTTGCAGTTGGCTTTGTTTCTGGTAAAGGGTCCACCAAGAGTCTGGAATGATGGTCAGAATCTAATGGTAAGGAATCTTGTGGTTCTACAATTGCAGAAGCTAGAGAATCTTTAACATCCATCTGCTTAAGCAGAGGATGAGTTCTTGGCTCAGGTTTCAGAACTGTACAGACAGAATCTTTCACAACATCATCATCTTCGACTTCATCAGAGCTGAGGATGACTCTAAAATGAGTCTTCTCTGATGGAGTAATGGTAGCTGTTCTAGGATGTTCCAGTTTCTCTTTCTTGCTTATCTGAAAGACAAAACTCCATTCAATCCGTTCACTTCACAGATTTAATTTATTCTGGTTTAAATATTAATCTTGTACTCAAAGGTTATTTTGCCAGTAAACTGAGATCCTGGTCACAAGCACAGTGGGTAAGAATTTTAACATTTATTTTAGCAACAAAGAATCATAAAGATCTAGTCCAACCATCAACCTACCACCACCATGCCCACTAAACCCCCTCCCTAAGTGTACATATCTCTTGAACACCTGCAGGGATGGCAATTCCACCACTTCCCTGGGCAGCCTGTGCCAGTGACTCACCACTCCTCCAAAGAAGAAATTCTTCCTAACATAAAACAGGTTCTTATCTTATTTGTGAAGTTGTCTGCAACAAAAGCTTTTTACAAACTTGTTAAACAAGTTCAGTAAAGAAAGTGGCACGGAGGAGTTGCTGACATGACAAACCATGGCAAGGAGGAAAAAAAAAGGAAAAGAGCGTGAAGATGTACTAGGACTTTTTTTTATTAACTGGGACAGCTAATGGCATAATTTATTAAAACTACCAGTCCTCTAAAATGAGCTATAATTTAGCCTAAAAGAAACGACATTAATTTCCAGAGTTGCTTTATTCAGTTTCTAGCTAAAAATTAAAAAACGTTTACAACGCCACTGTTAGCTCAACAAAGACTGAACTACCAACCAGCCACAAGGGGGCGCTACTTTCCTATGTCAGCTAACAATTCTACAGAACAGCAGCAGATTTCCAATTCATTTGTAGCGAGCGATTTTAAATATGCTAAAACTCGGAATACAAAATTCAAGACAATAACTATACCTTGGTTGATTCTGGGAATCCTCCCCATGTCCACTCCATGTGAGATTCAGATCTAAGCAAGCTCTCAGCAGGTTTAACTTCCAGTTCTGAATCACTTTTAGGGCAGACTGGCTCAGAGTAAGGGCTAGCAAATCAAAAAGGAAAAAAAAAATAAAAAAAGAAGAAAGCTACAGTGTTTAAAATGCATTTGTTGTTCACGGCTACTGTTGGTAGAGTTTTCTAGAGCTTAACAGAGCTTCAATTATTCTGCAACATGGCAAGAAGCCCAGCAGGGTTTTCAGACAGAAATTAGGTTAAAACCAAAATCACATTAAAGGACTTGCACAGCAGTCACTCTAAAACAGATTCCTCCACTGTATCTGCAATATAGGTATAGCTCCTTCCTAAGTCCACCTTCTGTTAAAAAAACAAACAAACAAACAAAAAACCCACGGAAGTAAAAAAGTGTTAATTAATTAAATAAGTGTTAAAAGTAAGGCAAAAAACAACTTTTAGATCATTGACTCTGTAAAGATTTAGTATTTAAACTTGCTATGAGGAGACCTGAGTAACAGAAGTCTTGCAAACCTAATCCATAAACGTACAGAGTAATACCTGTTCCCAAAAGCAGCTAGGGTAAAAAACATTCCCAAGTTACCACTGGAGAGCAAGCAAGATTATTTCATCAAGTCCCTCAGACTACCTAACTTGTTTAAGTTCCATCCTCTTTTTCCTACAGCTGTTGCTATGCATGCACTAGAATACAGTATTTGAAGTTCACATCTAAAAACTTCAAAGTCAACAGAACTCACCCTAAAAAGTGAGAAGTGTAACTTCAAAACTGTTTTGCTCTTGTGGTCTTAGGGAAGAAAAGAACAAGAGTTTCTTTTGCTGTAGCACTTATGGTTGGGAAAAGCTCAAATCTATCCCTTCTTAAACAGAGGTTTTATGTTTCATGTTAAAGAAATCCTGCTCATTTTATACTTTTACTTTGATGTATTGACTCAATATTTTGAGTCATTTGAGTCTCATGTATTGAGACTCAAAAGAATTTATCCCTCAGATAAATTCTAAATACAAGACTGGGTACAACTGAATATACCATTCTGTAAAGAAGAAAACACACAGCCATACATGTTGTTGCATATGGAAAAGGACAACAAGGGATTAGAATTCAATACTGATACGTGGCTGCAGAAAGGAAAGAAATGTCTCTAGCTGCCAGATTTCATAGAATCAGAACTGTAGGGGTTGGAAGGGACCTCCAGAGATCAGGGAGTACAACCCCCATGCCAAAGCAGCTCCCTAGCCCAGGTTGCACAGGTAGGTGTCCAGGCAGGTCTTGAACGTCTCCAGAGAAGCAGACTCCACCACCTCTCTGTGCAGCCTGTGCCAGTGCTCCGTCACTGCACTGTGAAGAAGTTCCCATGCACATTTGTGCAGAACTTCCTATGCATCAGATTGTGGCCATTTCCTCTCATCCTATCACCACACACTGCTGAGAAGAGTCCAGCCTCGTCCCTTGGCCTCCTGCTCCTTAGATATTTAGAGATGTGGATCAGATCCCCTCTGAGTCTTCTTTTTTCAAGGCTGAACAGACCCAGGTCTCTCAGCCTTTCCTCACAAGGGAGGTGTTTCACAACCCTGATTATCTTTGTACCCTTTCACTGGACTCTTTTGAGGAGATTTCTGTCTTTCTTGTGCTGGGGAGTCCAAAACTGGACACAGTACTCAAGGTAAGGCCTCACAGGGCAGAGTAGAGGGGGAGGACCACCTTGCTTGGAGCAGGCCATGCTCTTTTTAATGCACCCCAGGATCCCATTGTCCTTCTTGGCCACCAGGGCACACTGCTGGCTCATGGCCAGCCTGTCATGCACCAGGACACCCAGGTCCCTCTCCTCAGAGCTCCTCTCCAGCAGGTCATCCCCAATCTGTACTGGTACATGTGGTTATTCCTCTCTAGGTGCAAGACTCTACACTTGCTCTTGTTTGAGTCACTTCAATTAATGATTTGCACCTGGATAGCAGGAATGCTGACATTCAAACATCTGGATACAGGCTAATCAAGAAGAACCTACTCTTGTAAATGACAGCTTACCGGTCAGTCACCCAGATGCCACTGGAGATGAGCTACTGTGATAGGTTGCACCTTTGTGAAAAATTTTCAAGTCTGCACTGACTAAAAGAAAAGATCAGAAATTGCAGGCACTCCATTCACCATGGAACCCTATGTAACTTTCATATGAAAACATCTTAAACATGACTAAAGCAAACCTCTATTTGAGATGAAGAAGGTAACAGCTAAAACGACTACGTTATTGTCAAAAAGGATATTTAGCTTTTCTAGGTCTCCTAAAAGGAAGTTGCTATAACCTTCAATGTCTCTTTCACTGTACAACGGCAACGTTGTAGAATCTTTCCCTCGCTGGTGGCTAAAGAGAAATAATTCCATGCAAAATTTCCCTTCTCCTATATGGTTCATGTAAGAGATTCTCCCCAAGTCTTTCCTCCAGAAATGAAAGGAAAATTTCCAATTTTTATTATACCTCATCCTCTACCAGATAGGGTACAACCTTGTGCTTGCTTTTCAACACACTGGGAATGTTTTAAGATTACATCTTATTAAGAATAATAGAGGATGTGGTTGTCAGCCCAAAACATAATAATGGAATGACAGTGGAACTTCACGTTCAACTGCTCCTAATTGGCTTTTGTTAGTTAACAAGCTATGACTGGGGGAACTAGTAGGCAACAAGCACGGTGTGGTACAATAAAGCTGCTGAGGCCATAGTCTTGGAAACATCCAAAGCAGAGAGATTATATGCACTTTAGAAAGTATTTTCTGAAGCTTAATACGTTCTATTCTGCTGTATCATCTATGGGTACAGCAGAACAAAAGGCACCTGTACACTGAGTAGCTAAAAATGCAACAAAAGATATCACATGGGACTGACACCACAAATGCATCTGGTATGAGGTGGAGTTCTCAGGCACACTGAAAGGCAGTAAAACTAGATGCTCACTAAAAAGGAAATCAGACAAATTAAAAATCTAATCAATGTGTTATATATCCACCATTCACTACGTTCAGTGTTCAGGTAAAACTTGAGTACTATATCACATGGACAGAATACTTTCAAATCCAAACAGAGATTCACATTAAAGCAGTAAAGGCAAACACTAAGTATGAGCATTGAAGGTAGAACACAGTAGCCTGAACATCACAAAGTGAAGATATTGGGCTTACAGTCCCAGCCACAGTAACTGAGCATTGACTGGTGATCTGCATAATGCTATTTTAAGAATCCACTATCAACAGATGGGATTTCTGGTACCTCTGAGTCAGCATTCCAGAAATGAACAAATCCTATGTTTTAAACTGTAATATGATTGATGTTTAGGACTTGTCTTTACCTCAGGCAACTTGCAGTTATTTCACCTGGCAAATTTTATATTCAACACTTCTGCCTTATGGTATATCAAATGTAACATTCACTAGGGTACATACACACCTTCCAAATCTTCCTTAACTTAGGGAAATCTTGTTAATTGCAATTTATTTCTTTGATAATGATTTTGAATGTGAAAGTTTTGCTCATTTGAGGCAAAAAAGGACAAACTTGGTTTAATACAGGACCGTGGGAAATTCTCAAAGATCCACATAAGTAGCACATGCTGCACTCTGCATCACAAAAGTTAGGCACATTGCACAGTTTTTTACAGATAAAAAACTGAATAAAAAGGCATATGAAACTTTATTGCAATTATTTATCTTCATATGCATAATGACATACAAAATGACTTACTTATCCAGAGGGGACCAGTCTCCATCAGATAATGGGTAATGATCCTTCGAGTGATAGATCAAAGATTCTTTTTGCTCTTCACCTTTTGGTGATGAATTTGAGGATCCTCTGTGGAGACAGCATGAGACAACTATAGTCAACTATAAGAAATCTGCATTATTGATTCAGTTAGAAATGTGACCTATATGTTATTAAAAATCCAAGATCAAAAGAAAGAAGTGTAGAGGCTGGAGAATTCATTGACTGCAGCACACCTGTATAGAGTATATAGTAACTAATACTTGAAGATATTATCAGCTTAAAAAAAATCTACTCCTTTGACATCTTAGAAGTAAATATTGAACTAGGAAGTCATAAGACCTTAAGTGATATCACTCTCTAGGCTCAGCTAACACCACCAAACTCCTTAACCCTTCATACCTAAACTACAGAATCACTGAAAGTTAAATAGAAAAGGTAGCTTTGACAATGCATTTTACAATTGCACATTTCACAAAATAAAAATAAAGAAAATAAGGGCAGCTACTAGCTACATGATTCACCCACAAGTTTGCAGATGACACACACTATAATGAGTAACTAGATGTAGTGTACTGAACAGTGGGGTTTTTTTGGAACTGAGAACACTACACAATATCTGTAACAAAAAACACAGCAAGAACCACTGAGCAGGTATGCATTGTATTTTACACAGAAGTCTCTGAATATTTCCATCATAATTACTTCAGATCTTTCTAAGGCCTTCTGAATTCAGGTGAATAAAAAACTATTAGGATATGACTAGCTTGAGGTTAGATGAAGGGCATCATAGCTACACAGCACATATAATGCAAGGAAGATGAGCCTGGAATTTGATTGTAAAACACAAAATAAATTATTTTAAGACACTGCTATGAAAAAAAAAAGAAAAAGTATATTTCCTCCATTAGAAGCATACTTGCACTGGACCACTGTTGGATGTTAACGCTAATTTCTCTTATGGATATAGAAAGATTTTGAATATTTACTTATTTTAATAGGCAATGATAAATTTTACACACTTATTTAATATAGCCTTTTATACTATAAGCACTAACACTGATCTACCTCATTTGAACAAGTCTTTTACTTGGAAAACAGTCTAGACTACAGCAAATACTGAACCCTTAACGTTCAGTATTATTACTCTCACGAAATTTGATAATGACGGCTTGACTTAAGATGAAACCTGCAAAGATAATATACCTTTTGCATTCATCAGCCAAACTAAGCAAGATAGAAATGTTTCATACTATAAGCTAAGTATTTCAAGAAGAAAAACGTGTTGCCAAATGATTAAGAAAGCATACTAGAAAGTAATTATAGTCAGGTCCCTCAATATTTCAACATTGGAGGGGGACAAAATGACAAGTAGGTCATAGTAAACAAATAAAAATCCAAATGCAGTCAAAGAACACCAAAAATAAAATGGGAGAATTAACATTAGACCAGTGCACTCCAATTTATAACATATGGTTTTACTAATAATTCTGAACCACCCATTTTGCAACATTCATTAAGACTGCTCCCCACTTCCTCTCATTCATTTTTCAATTTTATACATCACCTAAATAGCTAAGATTTTAGAGACAGATAACTTCCTTCAGACAGATGCACTGTGTGGTTAGATTAAGAAATCAATGAAAGTCATTTAACATCATTAGATTAGAAAGCTTCAGAAAGTGAATGTCCAGTTAATGCCTTTCCAAAAACACAGATGAATTCAGTGAACTGAAACGGAAAATCCTTTCCATTTTGCAGAGTGAGAGAACAGATGCAACACAGCACCCTTAACACCTGAGAAATAATGCCCCCTATTCCTTTCTGAGTGTACAAACCCCAGTCCTCCTGGTACTATTTTAGTAAGTCAAGCATTAGTAGTATGACTAAATCTGTGGCACATATAACAGCTAGAAATGACAAAGGATATTTAAAAATAATAATAATAATAATAAAATGCTGTATAAACATGTGGAAATGGATTTTGTATTTTCCCAAGAAACAAGAAACAGTTTGTCTTTCACTCTGTAAGAAAAGAACTAGACAAGACATGATGTACCAATATCTATGGCTGAATTTTTGACCTTCCTGTCAGAACATCACTCTTCCCTCTTCCTTTCTTGATTTCACTCTGAAATTCACCATAATGTCTAGTAACAACTAAAGTTTAATTTCCGTATTAAGTTATTTTCCCCAGAACAGGGCATTAATAATAATAAGCACTCCAAACCTGCTGATATCACCTTACATCCTCAGAGGATGTGAGAAAATACCTTAACTTTATTCCCCCCTCCCCTGCTGCATTGTCACCTGGTAAATTAACAGCATATACCTATTGCAAGGCATTTCAATTTCTGTGTTGGTACAGGAATGACTGCATATGAACTCCCCTAACTTAGCCCTATTCCTGGGCTTGGTATTGTTATAATTTAATTGTTTAGTCCTCTGAATAATTGTCACTCACATTAACAGCATTCTTTCAACAAAAACTTCTTCCTTTCACATCATAACTCTCTTCTCTGAGAATGCACTTCTACTGTCACTTTTATTTAAAAATAAACAAATAAAAAGCTTGTTTGATCCTTCATTCCACAAGTTACCAAAATAAAATCAGGAAAACCATTATGGAAATACTATTGCTCATTTAGCTATGATTAAACTAGACATTTCAGTCAAATCCACAACATTTTATTTGTCTGTAGTCAAATTAAGGTAACTGATAAAGTATCAATTTGAATTCTAAACACTCATTGAAAATAGTCACTGTTAGTGAAATACTACTGAATTCTCCACTCATTTGCAACAATCTATTAAATGAAGAATAAATAACTTACAGATTGTAACCTCTTTCTTCCTGTACTTGTGAAAAACCAAACCAAAATAATCATCTATGACAGTCATACCAATCCTAGAACAGCTTGATTTGGAAGTGACCTTTAAGATCACCCAGTTCCAATCCCCCTGTCCAAGGGCAGGGCTGCCACTCACTTGATCCAGATACTGCTGTCTCAGTGTTATGGCACTGAAGGCTGTACAACGATCTAGGCCATGACCACACACACACTAAAGGGAATGTTTTGCAGTTATACTTTATTCTCGTATACCAAATCACACTTCTGTTTCCCAGATCAGATTCTGAATTTACTCAGACAATATATTCAGTTTTTAAGCTGTTAACAAAGTAGTAAGTTTTGTCTAAAAATCAACTCTGCTTCTTTCATTCAATGGCCTAAAAAACTTCCATGGAAAACTGATGAATTAGGTTTATCCTGGATTTTATGTATTTCAATGCTGGATAGCTTTCTCCTATTACTATAATAATGCATATTACTCAGGTAAGTTCCTTCAGTTTCTTAGTATGTGTAACAAATTTACTGCAAGCTCCAATAGTATCCACTTGAAAATACAGGATCGATTCCTCGCTTTAACTACACTCATGTAAAGGGTTTTCTCTATTAAAGCCAAGGATCATTTATTTCTGTAGTTTTAAGTTACCAAAGTAAACTCCAAGTTACAAGAAAAGTTCGACTTAGATACGGTGTACTCCAAACATTCCACACCGTAGTTTGTGTAGATATTTCCAAACACACTACCGTACCAATCTACTTCAGAGAAGTTGCACTGGAACTTTTTAATTGCTAGTTATAAGCAAGATGAAGACAACACTTCTTTACAAGAATGGGCTTAAGTAGATCTCATATTTAGAACAAAACCAACAAGCTTGAAAGATTCTGTAAGGATATAGAAGACTTTGTATTTTGTTTAAGGAAAAATCTAACTAATGACTATCAGAAGTTACAGATAACTTGTGTAGAAAAAAGACACCAGTTAATCTTTAAAGACCCAACAGTACCTACTAAAAACAGTTAGCAAACACATAACAGTTTACCTTAGGGGCTGAACACTTTTCTCATCATCTGAGCTTATTTCCATTTCAAAAATCTCTTCTGTCCCAGTAGAAGAAATCTGATCTTCTTTCCTGATATCTTGTTTATATTTCTTTCTTCTTCTTTTTTTCTTTTTCACTGATCCTGGGGTAAATACAGTCTCTGTTTCCATAGTGTGTGGAATTTCTGAGTTTGCACATGTCCTCTCACTTTCACCTGGTATCAAACGATTGTCAGGGTCTTTAAAAAACTGGTCTTCAGTGGGTATTGGAGATGTGGCCAAATATGCAGGAACTTTTTCCTAAACAAAAAAAGAAAGATTTTCAGTCAATGGAATGGTATTCAAATTCCCTGCTCTGGAGCACAACGGTTCTATCCACAGATGAGTTACCAAAACGAGGATAATTAAGCCCACTGTTGTCTATTTATTTTGAAACAGATACACAGAAAGGTGTCAGTTGGAAGGGACCTCTACAGATCATCTTGAGAGGGGGCTGGAATTAGATGACCTCTGAAATACCTTCCAACCCAAGCAATTCTACGATTTACTCAGGTTAGGAAAAAATGTATCCATCTACATATCAAAAGAAAATCAGCACCAACCCTCTCTTAGTTAAAACTGACTGCCCATTGAAGAAACAGTCCAAATGAAGAGAAATCTTTATGAATCAATCTATGGGTATTTATTTATATAATAACAAGAAAGCAAAACATCTCATTGCATTTCTTCCAGTCTAGGTCTTGATAAGTAATTATTATGAAGTGGGACAAAAGGGAAGGAAAATGAAACTATACAGTTAGTTGTTATCACACTTGCTTTCTGAAAAGAAATCTAAGACTGATCTATTGTCACCAACAGCTAGAAGGAACTGCTTTCAGTTTTGATTTTACTTGGTGTATGTTGAAACAGAACTCAAGTTTTCTTTCTTGTAAATATTATGATCTCCTGCCCTAACTTAACATTTAGTGCTCTGGTCTAAATGCTTATTTTCTCCTTCCATTTTAAGTAATATTTAACTCTTTTCAAAATGAATGCCTCCTCATCTTCCCTCAGAGTAAACAAGGAACGTCATAAACCAATAAGCGCATCAAGTTCATTTCCTTGAAAGACACTGATTCCTGACAGTGAATTCACAACTTCACCTTTCACTTCACCAAGACAGATAAAAAAATCTATATTTTCTCTATTTTCTTTAAATTCTTTGGATTTTTATATTTAAAATTCCTTTCCCTTTAACTTCCTTAAAAAATTGCCAACATTCAGAAGTGGTCAAAATCAATGTGTAGGACTGAAAAATACTACAATTATACAGGTTCTATATATATCCTTAGGAACCAGGCTAAAATTTATTCCTGTTTTTTTATTTTTTTATTATTTTTTTTTCCCCCAAAGGCTTGTTATCTTCCCACTGGAAAAGATCTTGGGACAATAATATTAATATTCCAATACAAGAAGAATTTTCAAGTTAACTAGTGAAAGTTTCATAAATAAATAGTGGAAAAGTGTGCTAAAAAGTGTAAGAAAAAAAATACGTCAAAATAATCAACCTTCATTAGTACAAAGGTCACTAACACAAGCTATGAGAATGTATGACATAAAAAATAAGGCATTACAATCTGTATAACTGAAGTTAACAAGAATTTATATACTGAAGGTAAAAACATTCCTTCAAAGAATGGCCTAATAATAAAGAACTGATTACTTTCATATCACTGGTAATGTAATTCTATGAAATACCAAGCACCTTGGCAGCATTTGAAAGTGATGCAAGACTAAGAAACAAAATGAGGCTTTTAGAAGTTGTAATATTGACAGTACTATATCAAATGCTTTTAACACAGTACTCTTAACATAGCATTGTAGTCATCACAAAGCACAAATCCCTTACATTTTCCTCTTCAGTTTCTTGTACAAAGAATGCTTCTCCATTGTCACCCAGTTTCATATGAAGATCAACAGCATCGCCATTAATTTCTATATCAATCTGTGAAAAGAGATAATTTAATGTGATTAATTCATCACAGGTGAAAGCACTGACTTCAAGTCTTGCTAATATCTGATAAACTTTATTCTACTGTATGATCATCACTCTCTCTCCCGCCTTTGTTTTTTGAAAGATATTTGTTACAATGATCTTTATTTTGTTAACTCAAAACATGCCAGGTTGTTAGTAGAGATCCTAAAAGCTACAAGAAAAACGAAAAATGTTTTGTCATCAGATGCTTTCCATTCCCCACCGTATTTAGAGCTCTAGAAGTATAAATCACTAGTCTTTCTTTCCTAGAAGGATGCTGAATGACTGAGACTATTCACATTAATCTGCTTAAAGTTCAACCTGAACTGGAGCCTCATACAAACTTGAGTCCCAAAGAGCAAAAGGTAAAGATGTCAAGGAGGAAGCCACCTGAAGGCAGGTTTTGTTTTGACAAGTAACCTTCACTCTAGATTTGATAGAATAGACATTTCCCACAATTCTTTTTGAATCTCAGACATCAGTACAGATTTTCCTTCCCATGAGTTTATGGAGATACGGCATGGCACTGCAAACCTTCTGTAACTATAGTGCTTTAGTAAAAGGAAAATGTTTATAGACTCATAAACAGGTACTTGAACTAATGTTCACTGCAGTTACTATGAGATATTCAGTATGTACATTACTCAAGATCCAGTTTCCTGCCAATGCAAGAGCAAAAATTATCCTTCAAGCCACAGCTAATATGATACGAATACACATACTCATAGTGACAGTACTATGACACGAAATGGCCAGTCAAATGGGAAGGAGAACTACTTTTAACATTAGCAGATGGAAAGCCAGTAATAATTAAAACCAAAACAACACACTGCAATGCTAAAAAGAAAAAATCACCTTTGTATCCCAGTTCAGCTATTTATGTGATTAAACCATTAGCCAAAGAATAACAATCGTAGGTGATGATAAATTACTTTCACCCCTTGCTGAAAAAATAGTTATGTGATCTGTTGCAGAGTTGTAGAGAAAAAAATCAACTTCTTTTTTAATCAATAGTGCGGGCATTAAGAAAATACAAGAAAGTGGGAAAGCAAAACAAAAGAATCGCTTAAGTGTTATGATCTGTTTAAATCAATCAATCCTTTGGTAGCACACAGCTCAGGCAATATTGTCATACACAGTACTTCCTGCTGCAGCACATCCCTTACAGGGATGTAAACTCCCCCCACAACAGTTCATTCTGGATCAAATTTACAATCCAATCCAACTTACTCCTTAAGCACATAGTTACTGAAGTCTATGCACAGGGAATGGCAGGATGATCCACTCTGGTAGCACCACTGTCTTAGGCTGTCTGGGATGGGAATTGTACCAGGTTCTCTTTCAAATAAGCCCACAAATAAATGAAATTCCATTCCCAATTTTTATTTGGTTGTGGATACTATTAACTGCATTTCCTACTGCATATCAACATTAACAGAGATAATAAAAGGCGTAATATTTATGACAGGCCATCAACATTCAAGATAAAGTCTATTTGTTCCCCACATTCTGAAAACAGCTCCTTCAATATCAGGGATTAGTTAAATGTTATTAAGTATTTATTTCCTTGCATACTTGAATAAGTAAATAAATAGTCATATAAATATTTTAAGACTGAAGTATATATGCCTGTATTCACCTTTTTTATAGCTCAAAAGCTGTCAAAGTTTGTTCCCTCCCCCCCTAGAGTCCTTAGATTACCACAGCTCTGCTTTGTATTCCAAAACTCACAGTCTGCACAGCATATATGAGAAACTACTCTGTACTTAACCAGACTGCTAATTGCACATGTGGGGGGCTGATAAAAGAAGGAACAGAGGAAAAAAGGGAATGCATTGGTATTCCAAACTTGGTTTTGGTCCACTTTCTCAACTTACCACTTTTTCTTTAGAGCGCAAGACACCAAGCTTCCCAAATCGGACATGAAAAGGAGAACACTGGTATGTACCATCCTGCTGCCGGACCACAATGACATCAATGCATCCTGAAAGGGTGGCCTGATTAATGCCTTTGTACAGTTCCTTCACAGTAACCAGCACTTGTCCTGCAAGTTGTCCCACGTAGTTCATAGTCTGAGACTAAGGGAAAAGAACAGGGAATTATGAAATGAAAAGTTTTCTTCCTTTTCTTTAATTTAGTTTTTCCAAATATCAAAAGGCATGTGTTACATCACTTAACAATTAATCTGCTTGATGTAACAAGCTTTACATAAATACCTTGAAGTCAACAGAATTTTGAGCCAATTCTTACATTATGACCAGTCTCTACAGTTATAAAACCCATTCTTAATTATTTAACAGTGAATTTATTTTGTCATGAAACAAGTAGTTAAAGCATTTTCAATATAAACATGGGTTTCTAAAAACTTTTTTGAACAACAGTGCCACCAACCTTCAGAATTTGAAACTGACACAAGAAAGACTTCTACCAGGTAGATGATACCAGACAATCAAAATTACTAAGACTCTTCCATTCACTTTTGATTAAATAAAATTTCGGTAGGTGTCACCTATAGCTACAGTACATACTTCTCCAAAAGGCTCAATGAAATTTGGACATATCCGTACTTAAAACAGCTGCTGAAGTAGTGTGTTCTGAGGAAACATGATGAACCTAGCAGAATGACCTTGTTCACCCCTTTCATTCACAAGAAGCACATGCTGACCTACCAGTTAACAATTATTTCTATAGAAATTACATCTAAAGTATAAATGTCAAATACATTTTCATACAGAAGAAGGCCTAATCAAGTTCACATACTCCAGCAATACCTTATTTCAAGGTTAAAGTGTTGCAATAGTAACTACCTACCAGAGGTTTCACTAAGTTGTAGCCAAGAGAAAATATATTCTACAGTTTTTGTAGTTGGTCATTCTCCTGACATCGTGAGGCTGAAAAGAACAATTTTAATCTAGGTAAAGAAAGCCTTAATAAATGAGAGTGGTAAGTTTAGGGCAGAATAGAAAAAAAGGCAGATGAACATAAGAAGACCACAATACACTCAAACTGGAAAGAAATGACTGGATACCGTAATCCATTAAAAATACGTAAGTGATCTTTTGAATGACTATAAGCCTTTCAGACTAAGAATACAAGGTGAACTATGACAGTCAAAAAGTAATGAAGCCCAAAGACTTCTGAGAACATCCCAGCTTTAATAGAGGAAGGTGGGAAAATCATGAAAGCATTCTAATGGAAACCAAGAAGTGTGATCCTTCCTCATTCTGCCACCAAAACATTTTAATTCAACACTGTCAAGTCTTTGTCTTTCTTTTTTAAGTCATGTGGAGAGGAATTTATTTTTTAATTTAAGTCTGACTAGTCAATGCAGTTCCAAAGCCTACTATGGTAGGCTTTAGAGGCATGCAATGGGGAAAAATTCTTCTACAATTGCACCGTCTCTCAAAGTAGTTTTAGATTTATGTTTATAGTTACATTGGTACCGTTACATGCCACAGACACAAGATACTTTTGAATGAATGTAATACATCTTATGCTACTGTAAAGAAGGTTTGGAACGTTCAGAATTTCAGTAATTAATTGCTTAGACAACAAAAGCAGTACTGGGAGGAAAATCTTTTGCACAATACAGTTTTGTTTAGAGGCATTAAGAAAAATCTTAAATCTGGTCTTAAATGCAATTTGAAACCTTGTCCGGAAGCTGATAAAAATAGGTAAGGAATAAGTACATTCTCCCCAAGTCTTAAAAAGAAAGATGGCAGCTTGACAATGTCAATTCAAAAAGATTTTTGAATTAGCCACAGAATGACTACACTAGGTAACATGCTAGAGAATTTTCTCCCATAGCTTCTGCACAGTATGGTTGGTGAAGACAAGAAGAACAGATTTTCAGTGAGTGGCTAATAACATTAGCAGAATGGTCTCCTTACCAACAATATTAGACTAATAAAATCGTTTTGTTTACAAGTAGTTCTATGGGCAATGACAAAACTGACTGCTTGCTCACAACAGAGCTGCTCACCTGACAAAAAGGGGAGGCCCTGCTTCAATCTTTCCTCACTATCCCTTCTTAATAAGCTCCCTTTTACCTCACGCAGCTGGCAAGAAGATACTCAGTTCTCAACTTTTTGTTTCAGTCAGCGAGTAAGCCGGCTCTGCTCACAAACAACATGACAAAAACCAGAGAAGCATGAGGCCCACAGCAGCACCACAGCACTACAGGAAACAGAAGCAGCGAAGACCTGAACACTTTCTCCTTGACAAGTGGGATATCTGCTGCAACCCATGGAGCTGCAACCCAAGGCTGCAATATTTTGTATATTTTTATTTACTGTTTAAGCAATTGGCTCTGACTGTCAATCCTCATTTAAGCTACAGGCAAAATTTGCTAGCAGTCATTATCATTCATGTCTGTACTCTGGCTTCCTGGAAAGGGTCTCTATAGTATTGACTTCACAGCAAAAAAGAAAGATTTTAAGATGCCAAGAAGACTGAATTTCTTAAAAGAAATACATGGCACCATCAAGAATAGACACTTAATACAAAATCCATTCCACATACTACATTTCAGGGAACAGGACTCAAGAATTAATGAGAAGCGAGGAATTTTCTCCCACTTAAGCAGTGACTACTTCAAAGATCAGAATTTCACACCAACTGTTAGGAACTGAATTCAAAGAATCACAGAATTATAGGGGTTGGAAGGGACCTCCAGAGATCATGGAGTCCAACCCCCTGCCAAAGCAGCTCCCTAGCCCAGGTTGCACAGGTAGGCGTCTGGGCGGGTCTGGAATGTCTCCAGAGAAGGAGACTCCACCACCTCTCTGTGCAGCCTGTGCCAGTGCTCAGTGTGAAGAAGAGTTCAGTTGGTAGATACAGTGGTTTTCTCTCACAGACATGTAACAGAGCTCTCCTAACAGCAGGAAATTATCCCCCAAAGCTGTAAGACTAAAATCATTCACTCAGTGTACATACATTCTTGCTTTCCAGTAGGGAAAGTTATTTCTTCCAGAATCTCAGTTATATTTACATAGTTGACAGAACAACATGTTTTTTTAAGTGCTAATTCTGTTTGTGTGTTTATGTATGATAAAGCTATGAACTTTTGAATCTACTGAGTACTAAAAACAACAGCTCTGAGAATGCATTCTTTCTTTGTAAAGAAGCATTCACACAAGGATTGTTTTATATGTAGTGAGTAAATAAAATTCCAGGCACTATTTTATATTCTTGTTTATCAGGTTGTAGCTGTATCTTCCTCTGCAGTTCTCTTTCTTCTCTCATTATACAGAGATGTTGCTGTCATGATAATGAAAAGAAGCTAATTCCCCAGTTTTCTGGTGAACTGCTGGAAAAAAAGCAAGGAAAAATAAGTGCAGATGTGCAGTACACCTCAGAAGTTGCTGGTACTTCAGTAGCTCTGGTAATGATTCAAATGATAACTAGAGAGACACTTTTTGTAAAACAAGGCTCACAAAGCACCTAATAGAAATAAACCACTTGCTATTCCCTACAGCAACAAGAAACTTTCAGGCATCACATCTACAATTTAGGGCACGTTTGATGGAGAAGACAAGAAAAAGTAACACAGTAACATTCCACAACGCTGTTCAGCTTTGATTTGTTTTGATAACCAAACAATTACTTGATGCAGCCAAATTCCAGAACTCTGTGTAAAGGTTCAAGTTGTGACTTTTGGAACTCCAGAGAGATTATTTTTGAATAGTTAAGCAATACTACATAGTTTGCAAGAAAAAATTCTTAATGTTATGAACATCCTCAGCTGTAAGTGAAATGAATTCAAGGTGGAATGGAGGTAGGGATCTAAAATACACTGTTCTGTACCATTAAAAAAGTGTTTTGTTGTTTGTTTTTTAACTTTGGGCAAGAAGCCTTCATGTAGCAAAAGTCAGAAACCGAAATTGTGGGTGGGAGGGGGGAGGAAGGGAGGACACAAAAGTAAATGTGAAAGGAAATAGCTACTCTGGAAGTTCAAGAGCTAAATAAAAACCTGTCTCCTCCACTTAAAAAAAAAAAGACAAAACAAAACAAAAAAAGTCAAATCTTTTAAGTTCACCCTGCTTATGTTGGCCGAATTCCTCATGCTACAGGAATGAGGAAAATGATCAGATGGTATTATATCTCAAGTTAAGTATTTATTAAGTATTTAACATGTTCTACACAATAGATAGCCGAATTTTAAGGATTCACAAACCAGGGAATGCATACATTTGCATAACTTGAGTGGGAGGCTTTGTAGAAAAGAACTATATCCACGAACCATTAAAAGAACTCATTTTGGCTGCTACAAAACCAGCAAGTCTTCTTGAACGATTTCTTTCATGTTGTTCAGGAATACTCATATACAAAGTATGTGATATAACCCAAAAATTGTCCATAAATCTGTTTCCTGTGCATTAGGAGTAGTGCTGTCTATCTTGCAAACTGTTGGGGTTTTTCTGCTGTCTTCACAAAGGTGACGTCTGTAACACAGTGTACCCATACTGAACAGTGCAAACACCAACTTCAACAACAGAAAAGGAGACTGCAAGTTACTTAGAAGCAAGCTGTCACATTGCTCTAGAGAGATACAGCTTTACAGGGCATGACTTATAACTAAGGCCAAAAAAAAAGTTACTTAAATGTAGATCTTACCTATATTTGGATACATCCATAAAGTAGCAGTTTTGCTTAACCAGAGAAAATCTTTTTTCAAGAGTTCCAGTAATTTGTACTCTGAACACCAGAGGGAAAAATGTGACCGTAAGAAGGACCACAGTAGCACAAAGTTTACTTGACAAAAACAAGCCAGAAAGCCAACAAAGAAAGCAAACCAAAACAAACCTGTCTTTGCTCATAAGTTTTAACTTAGAAACCAAACAAGCCTGTTCAACACTCGATTAAAGAATTTCTTGAATTAGTAAATATAGACTGTTAATTTATTAGATATTTTACTTATGATATAGGCACCCATAACTAGCAGTAAGTGTCAAACTCACCAAGATTCCAGAAGGAACCTTCTCATGGGCAGAAACACTGCTATTGAAGTCATCTTCAGAATCATACTTTTCTGAGAAATTCATCTCAGAAAACAGCAATCTAACTTTCCAAAGTACAGGTAAATGTGAAGTTTACAGCCATATCAGAATGCTGTATCAGCATTTCTTCTCCATCCATAGAGGGGTAGGAGAATTATGCAAAACTTCTGGTCCCTCAGAGAAGGATGTTTGCTACACTTTCCCACGCAGTACTAAGCTTTAAAAAGGAAGCGTTTCTTTAAGAAACCTCACATAGAAACTCCCTCACCAATAGGCTTTGCTTGAAATGTCACAGCCCCCTTGCACTCTGAGATAAGTAATAACACAGACAGACTTTGCCATATGTTTGCACTGATAGGTAATGATCTTCTGTGACGCTAAGTCACGTGGCTATAGCTGAGGCTCCCACGAAAAGAAGCAGGGATTTGGTTAATGATTCTTGAGCATTAGCTCACTCACAGACTTTTTGACCACTGCTGTAACTTCAGCACCTGTAGCAGTTCAAAGTTCTAGCTCGGCCAGCAGCACATGATTCAGGAACATCAGCTGCTTCCCCAGCTGCATGCTCCCTCTGTTGATCATTTATTTCATCTGGCTGGCTACTTGAGCTCTGTAGAACAAACATGACAACAGTTCCAGCTTTGCTATTTGTTGGCTGCTCTTCATCTTTTTTTGCAATAGCATTATAATAGGAAAGAGCTAACTGGTATTAAGCTTATACTAAATCATACATCAAAATAAACACTTTGTTCCTTGTGGAAATTTTCCTACTTCATGAAAACTGGATTGCTTTAAGCAGTATAATTTGGGTGTGTGGACAGTATATACACACCTGTTGTGTAGTTGGCTCCATGACTAAGAATTAATTTTCTGATCCTAGGAATTTTGGAATAAAATCACTTCTCTAAATGTCCTGGGTACGTGAAATAACCAAGAAAGTGTAGCAGTACAAAGAAGTGATTTATCTCTGCAATCTGGGGATAGGAGACCTTCTCTGAATAATATTCACCCAACACAGTCACATCCTTCCATACCTTACACATGCTATACATACATCTCCTCTCACTCCCCACCTCCCCACTGCTGTTACTCAACTCTGTGTCTGCTACCGAAAACTGGAGGACTACCTGAATAACAAGCTAGCTAACAACTGTCTAGATTCTACTACCAGCCTTGCTCTATCTTCCCTTAAGTTTCGTAGACTGGTATGCTAAACTCTGATGCAGAGACAATGAATCACTTTATTGGATGCAATCAAATTGCTTCTGGGTTTCTAAAATAAGTGAAGAACTACACCCAAGGCCAAAATTCATCAGTCTTGATGACATACTCTTGCTCGGAGCATTGGGACTGCTACATCCAGAGTAAGGCTGTAATAAATTGCTTCCATCCCTGGGTCCTTTTCTACACACTGAAGTCCAGATATGCAGCTTCACAGGAAAGATTACTGATTTTATATATGACAATTGTTTTCATAGGATTTTAAGAATTATACTTGTTTGTCTCTTCTATATCATTTGTATTTCATTAATAAGTAGTTAAGAAACACAAGTTGAGGAGTAGAATGACAGCCAGCTTAGTAAAACACAGTCTCCTTTTACAGGCACCTTTGACTCAATCTTAGACTATCTTGGTGTATAACTTTGTTCTATTTTATTGCAGTACCGTTCAGTACTTTAAATTGACATTAATATTTTCAAAGTGTCTAGAAGCATTTTGGAAGACATCTTTACTGGGATACCGATATAACTGCAGTCACTGCATTCCTCTTCTTCACACTGGCAATAAGGTAAGACTTAGATAATAAGCTCTGCCTGTTTAGTAAGCCTCCTTGTCTCTCTCCCCCCCCCCCCCAGTATTTTTAACTTAAATATAACATAATTTCCCTTGAGTAAGTTCAGTTTTAACTATGATATTTACTCACAATTTACACAAGAAAATTAGTTTCATTTTGAAAAGCAAATACACAAAATTTGGAAGCCATTAGAAGCAATAATTCCACACAGCCTTCATCCAGTTCTTCATGGTGGGTAGATTTTACTGCAGTTTAGCCTCAGAATGCACAGACAAGTGTTTTAATGAGACTCATGAGTGAACAGTGCTGACACAGATCAGTCAGCATCCCATAATATTTTTCTTATCCACTCTTTGAAAATCTACACAGTTTATCCCATTGTTCATTAATCAAAATCCCTGATACAGAGTATGACTGCATTTTTAAATGATACTTCTCTACAATAAGCCTTATGACATAATCAACTTTATTAATTTAACAGCATCCCCGAAACACAGTTGTTTGTTTTTTTACCTACACTGTAGAAAACAAAGCACAGGATATTAAGGTTTTATTTAAGCAAAGTAAAAACTTCACTTTGCAGAGTTTCCAGGTGAACTTCATGAGGTTCAATAAATCCAAGTACCAGATCTTGCACCTGGGTTGAGGCAACATCCACTACCAATACACGCTGGGGATGACAGCACTGTGCACTGCCCTGCCAGAAAAGACCTGGGGGTACTGGTGGATGGGAAGCATGATATGAGCCAGTAATGTGTCCCCACAGCCCAGAAAGCCAACCATATCGTGGACTGAATCAAAAGAAGCATGACCAGCAGGGCCAGGGAGGTGATCCTGCCCCACTACTCCCCACTGATGAGGCCTCATGCATCCAGAAGTAGAGTTCTCAGAACAGGAGAGACATGGACCTCTTGGAGCACGTCCGGATGAGGGCCACAAAAATGATTCAAGGGATGGAACACCTCTTCTACGAGGACAGGGTGAGAGAGCTGGGGCTGTGCAGCCTGGAGAAGGGAAGGTTGCAATGCGATCTGCTGGCAGCTTTTCAGTATCTAAAGGGGAGCTATAGGAAAGAAGGGGACAGACTCTTTCTTGCTGATTTAGGTTGGATATAAGGAAAGAAACCTTTTACAGTGAGGGTGGAGAGGCACTGGAACAGGTTGCCCAGAGATGTGCTGATGTCCCTGGAGACTTTCAAGGCGAAGCTGGATAGGGCCCTGTGTAACTTGATCTAGATGTGTCCCTGTTCACTGTAGGCAGGTTGGACTGGATGACCTTTAAAGGTCCCCTTCCAATTCTACAAACACTTTGTATATTCAGAACATTTCTTCCATAGGCTACATATACATCTGCAAATAGAATTTACATATCCCAGGTGATGATAAAAAAAAAAAAAAAAGGCTGACAGCCAGTGAAAATTACATTAAAAAGTTTTGATTGTACTGAATGGGAAGTGTAGAAGCAGCAAGGTCAGAACACAGCCGAAGGACTTTCTCCCAGCTTTTATCCGTACATGTAAATCTAAGTTCTGGAAAGGAGGAAGCAAGCAGGAATTCCACAGACAGAAGCATTGATGAGAACACAAAAACAAAACATTCACAGATCAAGGTAAATTTGGTAAGTCAATAACTGAGGCAAATATATCCTTCTTTAATTAAGAAGTCATAATACATACAGGAGGCACAGGACAATCTTTGCCCACACCCTACATCCTCACCTTGCCCCATATCCCAAATCACACATCATTGTGGCATGGAAAAAGTCCTTAAGATGTTTTAATCTTAAAATTCCAAACAATTTCTTCACTTTCAGGCACACTTAATGCTTTGGCTATATGGTGCAAACGAAGTGAATGAGTTCCTGATTCTCCTATATAGAGATGAAAAGAAAGACTGCAATGGAGAACAATTTCCTGTGCCCAAGTTTCAGCTGCAGTCCCACTCTGAAGCATCTGCTTACTTAAACTGGAAATAAAGCCCTGTCCATTGTTGTTGCTTCTAACTGCTAGTCTACCCGTCCTCATTACAGACTTTCAAACCCACTATAAAGCATAATAACTTAGCCAAATTAAAGTAAATTAGCACATGAATAACAGAAGACATACTGAATGAAGACCATCTGCCTTCTACCCCTCAGAAAAGGACAGGATTTTTCTAAGAAAACAGCTAGAGATTTTCCTCTAAAAGAGATATTATCACCCTGTTTCACTTCTTATATAAATAATATACTTGCTGCATTTCTCCATATAAAGGAGAATTGTGGCTTATATAAACCCTGGAATAAAAAGTTCCATTTTAGAAATGCTACTGGTAACCAAAAATCAAATTCTACTCAAAAATGCCAGAAAAGCCTGACTGACCTATAATTCCCAGCTCTCAACAAACAAACAAACAAACTACTGAAGAAATGAGAAGACTTAATCACAAGTACCGATAGCATGGAATGGGAATCCAAGCAGTTAGCAGATGCTAGAGAAACACCAGTGAGCTAACAGCAACGAAGAATGCACTGACGCCTAAACTGGTGATTAAATATGAATAAAATCAAATGTCTAGCTTTCCATCTCCAATACCAGATGGTAAACTCAGTTTCTGCAGGATCTCCTGTTGGACAGGCATTCAAATCTGAGTCTTTTTCTGTGCATATTAAGTTAATTTTTGATCTCTGAGGAAAAAAAAAAAAAGGGGGGGGTGGGGGGTGTAGTATGAAAGAAAAGCCACAACCTGCAGTGCCTGCCCCTTCTGTAGTGTCACCAGTTATGTCTGAATGACTTATTACGAATTATCTGACTCCACTATTATAGCATCTTTCCTTTGTTAACTTAGAGCTCTTTCTCCAACCTTTAAGAGCTCATAAACCAAGTTTTATTGATGAAGTGATCAGTACAAGCAACACCATTATTACATTCACACGTGAAAAAACATTCCTGTCTATGTAAAGACATTAACTTCTTCCAAGATACTGAAAAAGTAAAACTGGCTAATATGAGACTTCACCCTCTCAAAATCTGCATGGGCATAGTGCACACAGAAGCTTGCTACATTTGAAAGATACACTATTTCTAGCAGCATAGACTCTCCCACAGCCACATCATCCTTTGTTGAACATATTATTGGATACATAACACAGGAACCAAATTTTCTGAATAGAAATTCCATGCATCTCATTTTTTCCTTGCAGTCAGACAAGCTGATGAAGCTTTTCCTGTATGTTTTTAGAAAGCTGTAAGTATTTCCCTCATGAACAACAGCTATTTGTCTACACTTCCCACTGGGAGGAAGAAAAGCCTTCCCAGGCACTGATCTGCCTCAGGTGTATTTGTGCTTTCTTCAGAGCCTGCAGCATTTCAAAATCAAAGCACATGTATTTAAGCAAGAGAAGCATCATATCTATTAACAGTGAATAAGAACAGTGAGGCTAGCACGTATCCTCAGAATAAATAAATACACTGATTCTGAGAAACATACATGAAACATTGACGTTCTAAATAAACTATATATAAACAGGAAATATTTTTCACTTAATAGATTCTGTATCATTTAAATTTAAATCATCAACTAAGACTTTTATTTAAAATTCAGTTCATCCTGCAAACTCAATTCTGTTGTTATCCAAGTGAGAAACAATTCTTCCTCCTATAATGGAATCTCAGCAACCATTTATTATTCAAAGCTCCTCTTTGTAAGAGCTCTGCAAAGAATTGTTAACATTTTTCCTTTAAAAGGCCTGTAATAACCATCCATACAACAAAACACACAAAAAAAAACAAAACACCAAAACCGTACATTTCCTGAGGAGACAAACACAGTCAAAAGAAGACTACTAAGACATGGTCCAAGACTGGTTGAGCATGCACTATGCTAAATCAGCAAGGCTGTGGATGCCTCCTCCCTGGAAGCCTTCAAGGCCATCGGGATGGGGTTTTGAGCCACCTGGTCTAGAGGGTCCCTGCCTATAGCAGGGGGTTGGAGCTAGGTGATCTTAAAGGTCCCTTCCAACTCAAACCACTCTATGATTCTATGACCTTCAGCCACACAGATCAACACAGAAATATCACACGGTACATGAAGACTTCTCTAATATTACTCTGAATGCTTACATTTCTGCTACTGAGCTTCAACATTTGTAGGCAGGGTCACCTCCCACTATACCAGGTGGCTCAAAGCCCCATCCAGCCTGGCCTTGAGTGCCTCCAGGGAGGGGGATGACTCAAGACAACTTCTTGTTGTCAAACTACTGCAAAGCTGAAAGACACTGATAACAACAAAATACTTAACAAGCGGAAGCTAGCTTCCCTCACTTGGAAATTCCCTTGAAATAGAAACAGAAAAAACAGTTACTTTTTTTTTCCCTTCTAAAAAAGGACAAATGTTAATCCCTCAAAAGCACAGGTAAGCTCTGTCTTCAAATATGAACACATTCTGGAATGACAGTTGCATATTAAACCAGTCTGGCTGCAACAACAGATACATAAGCCCTGATGTTTGTAACAAAGGAGCAAGGGCAGCTAGGCAGAATAAATGCTCATTTTTATATGAAACAATCTTTGCAAAAGCAGCAACATTTTTCTGTGCTTGAATTAAATAATTTTATTGCAAATTTTTAAAATCTCTGCTTACCTACATAACGTCGATACATTCATAAAGTATAAATATGTTATATTTGTGTTATTTTTATTGCTTTAAAAGTGCACATTCAGTGACTCACTAAATAGAATAGCTTATTTGGAAGGGACTGAGCTCAGGAACTGCCTAAGCACTTCGGGACTAACCAAAAGCAAGAGCACATTATTGAGGGCACGGACCAAATGCCTTGCACACTGACAGGCATGAACACCAACCAGCCCTCTAGGAAGCCTGTTCCAGGCTCTGAGCAGCGCCCAGTCTGACCCCCCCCCGGCAGCTTTGTGCTGTCTGTCTCCCTCCTCTGCCCATCGGTTCCCAAGAGCGGAGCCCAGCACCCCCTATGCTTCCCCTCCTCGGAGCCGCACAGCAGAGGTCAGAAGTTCATAGAAGCACTCCTCATCAGCACCACAGAAAGCAGAAGTCATTGGGATACAGCTACTTTGTTCCATCAGAATTCGCCCGGAGCTGCAGGAATACATCTAACCGCGAACACAGCCGAAGCTAACTGCCAGTCGCTGCTCTGGATAAGTCTGAAAGGGTTTTTTTTTCTGCATACATTCAGCATTAAGCAGTGGATCTCACATCAGAAACTATCCTTTCATCTCACTCACACAGTTACACATGAAGTGCTTGCAATTCTTATATAAACAGCGATTAAAAGTTACCACATCCATGAGCCAAAACTATTTTATTAAAACAGTAGCGTACTAATTCAGCTCAGATATTCTATGATCACACAACGAGACCTTGAAGAACTGGTTGTTTTTCTACATGCTGCAAACTTGCACTCAACATGTAAACAAATGGAAAAGAATCCTGATCCAGGGTCTGAGCTACATGGGCACCTTCCAGGAAGAAAAAAACCAGCCCAAACAACACATCATCAACAGTGAAAAGCACCCAATACAACTAATTTCATCTCTAGTTTTGACAGAACAAAATCTTTAACTTGGAACAAAATCCTTTCAGCTTTACCTGAGCTAGATGGCAATTCCTCTGAGAGAAAGAGCACAGGACACAAAGAATGGCTACTGCATGATGCCTCTGGGACTTCAGATACATCAGGAGGTGTCAAGCGTAAGAAGTGCAATTTCTATTACCCCATAAATGATCCTGACCTTATATGAGCAGAAAGGAATGCCACAAGTAGGGAGGGAGGACAAGAAGCTCTCTGCGCTGCAATGCTAGAACATTTCGCATTTATGTTTTCCTCGTACAGAATAACGAACAACTAAGCTAATATTTTGTCTGGTTACAAAATTAAGTACTGAGAGTAAGACAAGTTGAAACACCACCTCTTTTGCAGGCCATTAAAGAAAGTCAACCATTTTGGTATGCCTAACTGAAAAACTATGCTATGAGCTAAACAAGGAACACTGTAATTGCTTGCTACAGCCTTTCAGGACTACTTGTTCTTACTGTAATTACAAACAGCACCACATAAAGCAGCATCTCCGACTCCTCTGACGTTCTGAGTTTATTGAGAAACTTCTTACAATCAGTTTTTCGCTCTTAATATTCTACCATGTATAATGGCAATTGGGCATCTCACTGATGGCTCACAGGCTCCACTAAGAGAACTTCCTCGTCCTTCTTTGTAAAGCACGGCAAAATAATTTACATTCCTGCCTGTTCTGGGACCCTTCGAGCAGGAGCTGGGAGAGAAGGTGTACAACTGTCAGCCCTGGAGTTGGTGTGCTTCACACACACAAACCGTGGCTACGTGCACGTAGAGTGCCATGCATGCCCTGCAGGTACGCGAGTAACGCTCCAGCTGAAGAAACGCCCGCCCATCGTTAGCCGCGCAGCACAGCACCCAGCACCACGCGTAGCGCCAAGAGCTCCGCCAGCCGGGCGGCAGTGACCCCTCCCGGCCCCGCAGGTCCGCTCCCGAGGCCTCCGCGGCCCGGCCCGCAGCCACGACCGCACCTGGCCGACAGCTGACGGCGGGGCTGCTGCTGACGGGGTTTCAACCAACGCTCGCCGCTCGCCTCGCCTCGCCTCGCTTCCCCTCCCCCGCCGGCGAGCGGCTGTCCTCCGCCTCACCGCTTACCTCCGAGCGAGGCCGGCGCCGCTCGCGGACGGATGAATGGAGGAGACGGACGGGGAGCACAGCGAGCTGCGCCAAGCGGCGGCAGTTGGCGCAGCGCGCGCGCGCGCTCCCTGCGGCGGGTGGCGCGAGGCGCGCGGCCGCCAGAGCGGGGGTGGGGCCGGGGCTAGGGAGGAGTGAGCATGCGCGCGGCGGGCAGCCGTTGCGCAATGGCGGGGGCCGTGTTGGGTGTGGGGCAGGGCGGGCTGAATGATGCGTGTGGTGATATCGTGGCGGCTGCTTGCTGCTCAGCCTTGGGCCCGTTGGGTGACCCCTAACAATCTGCAGGGTAGAGGAGGGAGAAGAAAGGGGAGTCCAGGAGCGTGCTTGGAAATGTAGCTCAGGTCTCCCCTGTGTGAACTCACTGTTCCATCACTCCATCGTTGCCTGTTCATTTTAGTGTTACTGTTTTCTTTTTACCAGTCGCTTTTTCATCTACTGCCTGGATTTTGGCTTTGCTCCACCCTTGATGTTAGAGCCACTTTGGGCTGTCGCATATCTTGGATACAGTTGTCACATTAAGCAGGCTAATTAACAGTGTTCAGTGCAACTGACAAAATGCCTTGCAAGGCTCGCTTAGCTAAAGTTGGCCTTGATAGTCCACATCTCTCTAAAAAGGCTCCTTGGAAACCTTCTGTGCTAGTCCTACAGATAAGGAGGTCTGTTTATTGATCCACACCTCCTGGTACAAGCTGCCTGAAAGATTACAGTCAGTTTACTCATTTGCAAATATTCCCTTTGAGCATGGAACTAAAAAAGTCTCTTCCCACAGTGCTTCCCGGCTGCTTTTCGAAGCAAGCAGTCCACGGAAGGAGACGCAAGCACAGAATTACATGGGCAAGGTGTCTGTATTACACAAAGAGGCATGATTTCACACCTGTCCATTTTCGTTACATTGTCACGTTGTAAATTCAGTGTCAGTCTTGGAACACTTTCTAGGACACTGGATACATGGATGCAGCACAAATTAATGGAGCAATTTTCCACCCTTCAGTGCAATCATATTCCTGTTGCAGCAGTTTTTTAAAGGTGCCTCCCGTTTTATTATAGTGTCATAATAATAACCTGTCTTGGCACAACATCTGCTAAAAGCACGTAGTCTGTGCTTCAGTTAAAAAAGCCAAGCATTTGTAATAGGTCATTTCCCTTCTTTACTGAGTTCCTTACTCTGCATCTTAGTTCCTCAGTTTGTGAGGGAAACCACATCAGCAGTTGCCCTAACAATATTTTTGTCCGTGTTTCCATGATCTTATCTTTGCCAGTCATAGCAGCAAGTGATTTTTCATCTGAGGGAGTTCTCCTTTCCAACACCATTCAGGACAGTTTGTGGGGAGATAAGAGAGACTAGAATTGTCATATGTCCTCAAATATCAAATTTAAGCTAGATCCTATTATGAATTTAAGCCTAATCCAAAAGCAGGCTAGCTTCTTACCTAGCCAAAAAATCTTCAATTGAGAAAGGGTAACAAATTGATAAGTTATACTTTTGTATTTCAGACCTGGAATAGGAACTTCTGATTAGAGGGGTATTCATGTGAAAACACAATGTTTTCCTTTCACGTAATCTTTTCCTTTCCAAACTTAGCATCTCCAGACAACCAGAAGGCTACAGAAGCAGACAGCCTTCAGTGTTTTGTCCCACCTCATTTATGCTCATTTTGCCAGTTTACCACGGGGACTGCTGTTTTATTTCCCCATAAGGACTCTATCTGGGACACCCAAATATTTAAGAACACCAGTTGTTCCACTGTACTTGATGTACTTGGGTTGGTTTAGGGTGTTTGGCTCAGTCAGCACGCTTGGATCAAGTCTCAGCTGAGCAACATTTCTCTATTCTATGTCAGTCAGGTGTTGCACAAACAATCTTCTGATTTGGACACAATTGAGATCCTTATCTGTGCCAATATCACAACTTAATTAAGTAGGAGTTTGTATGTTACTATTGTATTAGTGAGAGTGATGAAACATTACATGGAAATGACTCAAATAGGATGGATGGTAGAAGACAGAAGCTGAGGAGCAGGAGAGGAAAGATGTTGTGCTTGAAAATGTACAGAAGTGGAAGATTGCAGGAAAGACATCTCATGTAAAGATGTGGGAACTGAGACAAGGAGGGAAGTCTGCGTAAGATTGCAGATGAATCTGGTGCCTTCCTTCCTGTCCTGGCTTTCAGCCTCCTCCCCTCCCTGCCTCTGTAACTTTCATCTCCAGGAGCACTTGTAGAACAGAACAGGTTATGGAACATTTTTTTCTTTACTGCTTTTGTTACTCTTTTTCCTTCAGTTCTTAAAATTTATTGTCCTTTTAGCAACACAACTTGCTGTGTGGAAAGATTTGTTCTGTATGTCTAGTCAGTGCAAGTGCAGTTTAAATAAAATATTGTCCATGCATTCACTTTCTTTCCAAAGACACAGAGCAGAGGCCCACCCTAGGTTAACTGCTTTAAGGATGATCTCACTATACAGCATGCTGCTTCAAATACTATCACTTTATGTATAGCAAATTGTGATTAATCAGTCTCAGACAACAGAAAGAACTTCCTTAGTAACTGGCAGCAGATCCAGCACTGACACTCAGAACTTGGAGACATGTAGAATCACAATGTCTTTACTGCAGTGCTGTGCAAAGCCTGTTTTTCACATCTTCTTTAATGTTTAAAATGCGTGTGGTATAATTAGATAATATAGCTTATGTATATTAATTTCCCACACTGTTAAATACAGTTGTTGTAATACAAGAACACGGATTTATTATATGGTTATAAACTACAGTGTTAAGAGTACTCCGTTATGTTCCAGAGTGCTGGAATGGCGTATATAGGTGGCAGAGATTTGATCCGGAAGTGGAACTTCAGTTCAACATTGTGGCCAGCGTCTGATTTTAAATATAGACAAATGGTTCTGTGTGTTTAATAGGAAATGTTATTGCTTCAGAAATAATTTGCCTTCTGTCGTTATGTAAGAGACAGAGATTGAAACCATTTCCATAATTATTGTGGAGAACAGAATGTTAATTTTGCAGTCAGATTGCAACAAAAAAATCATCACCTGTGGTAGCTTAAGAAACTTCAATGTACTCAGCAATTCTGCTAATGGTATTTTCCAACATTTTGTTGCACATTTGTGAACAGCTACAGATTAAATAATAAAAATTAATGTTTTTTAAATTTGAAATGTTTGTGGTTTTTTATTACCATGCATAACAACACTGTATTTGTGGTTAGAAAATAATTTCCAGTAGATCAAAATAGAGCCCATTTTCAGCTTTTTAAGGAACCATCCAAGTTTAAAAATAAAATAATAATAATTAATAAAATAAAACCAAGCTCTGATCCATTTTAATTTAATTTTTAAAGTATTGCCACTGCATTTTGATTGAAATATCAGGAAAATTCTGAATTTTAAGAAAAACCTAAGACCTGATTCTGCTAATATGGCAGCAAAAATAAACCTGCCATTGGTTTCACAGGGAGCAAAGTGGGCTTTTTTAATCTGAGGTTTGGGACTCTTTTAGAGTGTTCTTCTAAGATCCAGCATGTTTTCTATTAAAACACATGGAAAAAAAAAAAAAAAAAAGCCCTGTGGCATGTTGCAGGAATTGAATCAGGCTCTCAATGGTAGGATCGGTTCTATTTATAACACTGCCATCGATGTGTGTGAGAGACAGACTCACAGCCCAAAGGAGCTGTAAGAAGTGATGGATTTTCAGAGAGGTAAGTCAGGTTGAAATAATTACTGGGGTTCTGTAATATTTTGAAAGGCCAACCACTGTATTTCACTGGCAGAGCAATGTAATCATACTTCTGTAGTTATCTATCACTTTCTGTAACAGCTGCATGAGAACCTGTATGCACTAAGGTTCTCATTTACATTTCTCTCACCATGGAAATGCTGCTTCATGTGTTTCTGTATGGGACCCACACTTAGATATTGCCCTGCTGCACTGCTCCAGTATTCTGGTAATATAAACAGTGATACATGGATGCAAAAGCAAGACGCAATGTAATTTTGAATTACCTCTGTGCCAAACAGTAGCTAAGTCTAATAAGATGATTTGATTTAGACGATTTAGCTCAGTCTTAATTTCAGGTTTCTCCTACTATTTTTTTGATGTAGTAGTCACTTTGCATACATATATATATATATATATTTTTTTCCTTTATTGCATCTTGCATCTTTCTGTGGGTCATCCAAATTGTTTAAAATACTTTACAGTTATTACTGTAATCACCTCCACATAAGCAATGTAAATACATTTCATTTATTTTGGATTTTTATTGAAAAGAAATGGATTTCGCAGGTATCAGTGCTTCAGGTGTTACACATTTAAATGCTTTCAGATTCTCTATTGTTTTTTCATGCTAACAGTTCTATCAAGATGGGTTAGAAGTGTGATACTTTTCATGTTTGCAGTATATCCACTTTTCTCATAGATCTAACAGCCTAGAAATATCAACAGGGTTTAGTAATCTTTCATCATCTGGAAAAAGCCAACATGATGTGACTGAGTTTTTGAGAGTAGAAGTCAATAAACATATTTTCCTAGTAATTAAACATATTTATTTCACGTACTTAATAATTTCTGGTTACTCAAATGTTGGATTAGCTTGCATATTAACAAAAGCAATTCTGACCTTCATTTTATTCATCTGTTTTTCAGCTTGAACACTGCTTCTTCCAACATACCCACAAACAAATTGAATTTTATATATCTTCACTATATAATCATAGAATGGCTCTGATTGGAGGGGACCTCAAATCCCACCCAGTCCCACCCCATGCCGTGGACAGGGTCCCATCCAACCTGGCCTTGAGTGCCTCCAGGGATGGGGCATCACAGCTTCTCTGGGCAGCTATGCCAGCACCTCACCACCCTCTGAGCGGAGAATTTTTTCCTAACATCTAACCCGTACCTCCTCTCTTTCAGCTTAAATTAACTCCCCCTTGTCCTATCACTATCAGACCATTTAAAAAGTTGATTCCCGTAAACACTTGTATGATTTGAAGCAGAGATTCTTCGCTTGGCTGTAATCATATACGAAGGCTGTGTAGGCTATGAATATGTAGGCTTAAGTGTAGCTACACTGTTATGAAAGCAAGGGACTTGATCCTGGTGAGGGGAAGAAAGAGATAGTTAACTGTTTTGGTTTTGGGCTGAGTTACTGAGGGGAAGGAGGAGAGTGAATTTGTGAAGTTTTGGAAGCAGAAATATGGTTGACGTATCAAAAAAAGTGGTGTAGAGAAATGAGTATTTGGGGCAGCTGATGGTTTATGGATTAGTGTTATAATATCACAGTATCATACTAAGGCTGGGAGGGAATTGATGAAGTGGAAAGGACTGAAAAGCAGTCACATGAGTCTTGGTGGTAAGAAATGGCCAAACATCAGCATCTGATGAAAGAGATGTGGATGAATGAAACATACATCAAAAGAAAACCCACCTGTGGCTCTCCTGTGGCCATAGGAGATAGTTCTGTTTCTAGAACATGGCCATGTTTCTAGTCATGGTGAAGAGTGTGATCCATGAGGCATTAAGGAGATCATTCATAAGCAGAGAAAGTAAATGGGAGGCAAAGCCTCAAAATATGATGGCGTACATGTATTGATTAAAAAATCCACGTAACTGATCTCAACATTCTTTTACAGAGTAGTAGATTAGTCCCTTCTGGACAGGATTCACTCTAATAACCTCTGCTTCACATGGACACTTGTTAATAATTAAAATTACCTTGTCAGTAATGGGTCGAGATACTTGGCAATGACTGCAATACAGCTACTCTGATACTGAGACACTACTGCACACATACAATTCATTTAAAGTTAAGAAGTATTGTAAATCATATAAAAACTCACACTGTTGTTTTAAAATACTATGTCTAGTCTATCATCCATGAAATCTCAACTTGAACTTGTTAATACATAGGAAGGTGACAGGATGTTCATACTCTTCATTCAAGAACACTAGATTTAACTCAAAGCTTTTTTCCCCAGTTCCCAGGCTTTCTAAGAGCTAAGGAATTGTTGTTGTTGATGCTGCCTTTCCATGAGTCTTCTTTGTTGAGTGCTGGTTGCTCTTTGTATCCTTTTCTTTTTCCACTGTGGGGATTTCTTTTGAGTCAGGCGTCTCCTCTGTGGCAATAATTTCATCTACATGTGGCTTAATGTCTGATTTAGGAGAAGTAATAGAATTTATATTTACTGTACTTAGCAACATGGAGGTATGCCCCATTCCTTTTCCCACACCCATTTAAACACATTCAGTAACAAGTAGTGTTAGTACTTTTCAGAGAGCCAAAGCAAGTCCAAGTATTTATGGTCTCTAATTAAATAAATTAATGGATAGGACCTGCAAAATGTGTACACACAGAAATAATTACTCCTCATGCAACGTTTACAGAACTGCTCAGAAATGTCCAAGTCACCCATGCCAGCAACCAAGAGAGGAAAGAAATGCAGTAAATTACTGCTTCACGCCTTCGCAACAGGAAGGGGAGGAAATAAGATTATAAAATGGTCTGTCAGTAATTGTACGACATTTTTGCAATATTTTGTCTCTGCAAACGTATATAAACAAAAAGTAATTGGGTGAAATATATAAAATAGATATTCTGATAACGTTGGAATTTAAGCCTTATTTGGAGATGAGGTGCTCTAAATGAGGGAAATGTAATTGTGAAGAATAAAGTGATGTCCAAGCAGCAATTACATAAGAGTCAAAAACAAGGGTAAAAATCTGTAATATACAAGAATGCTGAATCACCAGAGACCTTTTTGTTTTCTGCCCTTTCTCTAGGCTGGATGGAAAAATGATTGTAATTCCAAATTTGACATTGAATATGGAAATAAAACAAAGAAAGAACAATTCACTGATCTCAAATGGCAGCTATATGGTCAGAAAACAACTGAAAACCGATTGAGAAAACTAAGCCATTTTGGCATCTATGGTCCCTCAATTAGCCTGGCCTATTTTTTTGACAGTGCCATTTATCTAGCTGATAAAAATAATCTCTGTGTATATACACGTCTTCCTCTGCAATCAGCAATTCGACTGTATTATTATGGTTTAAAAGCTTCTATCAGGCAGGTAAGCCAGGATGAGAGCCAGTAGCCCAGTGCAACAGGGATTTTAAGTGTTGGTTTAAATCTCACTGGGTTTTATTTAACCTGGCAGTTCTTACTTTGCACTCATCATCAGCTAAGAGTGCATTCTGTAAATTGGGGGCCTGAGAGGTAAGGATTGGTACAGACTATCATCACATAATATTTAATTTTTTCTCCCTTGGAGCAGTCATCTGGAAAGGTGAAAATGCTCTTACCTTTCTTTTCTTGTTGTAGTTTGCTTGTAGTAGTTGCTTTTTTCTTTTTAGGTACAGTTACATTATTCTGACTTTGTCCTGGGATACTAACAGCATGCTTAGCTGTGTCAGTCTGGCCTGACACGGAAATCACAATCACCTGAAGCAGAGCAAGAACAAAATTGCACACAGCAAGAAGTAGGGATACGTGACATGTAACTGAGTCCCTGGAAGCAATGTGTATGGAAACAACTATAATTTCAGGGCACATATGCCTCCTGAACCAAAGGGATGCAGAATCCAGATCATCTGGGTGGTGCCCCACTTCTTGTACTACCTTGCAGTTCTGCTTGGTGGATAGAAGCAGGCAGACAGATTTTTGATGATGAAGTAGTAGAAACAAGGTACTGCCAAAGTGCAATCCTTATTTAGATTATGCTAAGAAGTAAACATTGTGTCTTGCAAGGAGCAAGTGAGATTCTTGTTTGGGCTTGGGAAGATGTACAAGAGGTGAAAAGTTGTTGCTTTTACATGTTCTGGGACCAGGACAGAATGACCTACTTTTCATCCTTGGACTGGCTTCATATCGTACTAAGTAAAATTATGAAATAATTTGACATTTCTTCTTTAAACTCAAAAAGCTTGCTGCATCTCAAATTACAGATATTCTCTTGACTGGATTTTGAAAATTAATATGAATTCATCTTACTTTGAAAGACAGCTACTGTAACTAAATAGTCTGAAGTATTTTTTAACTGAGATCGTGATTCATTAATGTACGTAATTGCGCACTTAAGATTGCAAGAATCCCATTAAATATCTGAGTTTGAAATATTTTAGTAGATAAGACCGTCTAATGACTGAATACATTTGATATTTATGTGAGATGCTGAATACACAGTAGTTTTATATAATTTAATGTTAAAAATTCCTCTGATGTGAAATTAATTCTAGAAGAAAATAAATTTATACCAGATAAAGGTAGGATGTACTACTTTTCATTTTACTGGACATTAAGAAATCCTTCACACATCTACTTGGCTTTTATCATTAGCTATGGCTGGCATTAAGCCTCAGGTGGTAAGGATTTAAATAAGCATTAGCTGTGCAGCACTTACTAGTGTCACAGAACCATGGAATCATATAATCATTTAGTCTGGAAAAGACCTCTAAGATCATCTAGTCCAACCCTCCACCTACCACAAATATCCACTGAACCATGTCCCTAAGTACCACATCTACTCTTTCCTCAAACACCTCCAGGGACGGTGAGTCAGCCGCATTCCTGGGCAGCCTATTTCAATGTCTCTCCACTCTTTTGGAGAAGTTTTTCCCAATGTCCAACCTGAATCTCTCCTGGTGCAACTTAAGGCCATTCCCTCTTGTTCTATTGGTATCACCTGTGAGGAGAGGACAACCCCTGCCTCGACACAACTTGTAGAGGACAATAAGTTCTGCCCTGTGCCTCTTCCAGACTGGACAATCCCAGTTCCCTGAGCTGCTCCCCATTAGATGTGTGCTTCAGCCCCCTCACAGCTTTGTTGCCTTTCTCTGGTTACTACAGGGCCTCAATGTCTTTCTTGCAGTGAGGGGCCAAAACTGAATGCAGTACTTGTGACGCAGCCTCACCAGTGCTGAGTACAGAGGTACGATCACCTGCCTGCTCCTCCTGGCTTCGAATACAAGCCAGGATGCCATTGGTCTCCTTGACTACTTGGGCATACTGCTGGCTCACGTTCAGCTGGGCACTGACCAGCACTTCCGGGTCCTTTTCCTCCATGCAGCTTTCCAGCCACTCTGCCCCAAGCCTGTAGCATTGCCTGGGGTTGTTGTGACCAGAATACAGGGTCTCACAGTTGGTCTTGCTGACCTTCATCCCATTGGCTTCAGCCTATCAATCCAACCTGTCCAGATCCCTCTGTAGAGCCTCCCTACTCCCAGGCAGATTGACACTTCCAGCCAACTTGCTGTTTTTTGCAAACTTACTGAGGGTTCCCTAAATTCCCTCATCCAAATCTTCAATAAAGTTGGGCCCCAGTACTGACCCCTGGGGAGCACCACTCGTGACTGGCCGCCAGCTGGATTTAACTCCATTCACCTCCACTCTCTGGGCTCAGCCATACAGCCAGGTCTTTACCCAGCAGAGTGTACCTGTCCAAGCCACGGGCTGCCAGCTTCCCCAGTGTCAAAGGCTTTGCTTAAATCTGTCAGTAGCCTTTCCTTCATCCCCCAGACTGGTCACTAGATCATTAAAGGATGAGTCAGGTTGAGCTCACACTGGGCTTTACCCTTTCTGATTTCCTCCCTGAAACTTCCTCATACTCTCCCCAAGTTGCCTATCCCTTCTTCCAGATGTGCCAGTACTGCAGTAAAATGAATGCCTAGAAAACAGCACTGTTCCTGTAGTTGCTGTAGTTAAAAACAACAAGCGAAAGTATGTGAAGGGTACACTTACATATATCACTGAAAATACATACAGCAGTTCTTTTGATTTTGATGTGAAGAATTGCGCTATTGTGAGACTATTCTGAAAAGAATTATTAATATGGCACATTACTTTCCTAGTTAGCAATTGGGTTAACAGCTATGAGCATATATCATAGAATCATAGAATGGTTTGGGTTGGAAGGGACCTTTAAGATCAGCAAGCTCCAACTCCCCTGCTGTACACAGGGACACCTCCCTCTAGACCACATTGCTCACAGCCCCATCCAGCCTGGCCTTGAGTGCTTCCAGGGAGGGCACAACTCACATCCAGTGTGTCATCACCCTCACAGTGAAGAATTTCTTCTTAATATCTAGTCCAAATCTACCCTCTTCCAGTTTAAAACCATTTCCCCTTTCCCGTGCTAAATACACTTATAAAAGGTCTTACGCATCGTATGATACGTACATGTCCAATGGAATGGAAATAGATACATGTTCCGTGGTTATTTCTCAGCTAATAATCAGTGATATATTGTTGCAAAGTGCCTGACAAGGAGCTTTTAATCTATAGAAGTATGTTCTGTATCTGGACGGATGGTTCTGAAATATTTTCGGGATCTGGATGAAAGGTTCCGAAAAGGTTTTTCCTGAAAAAACCTTTTTTTCCAGTGAAAGTTTTTTTTGTATTCTCAAAGGATCTGGAATAAATACGCTATTTCTGATCCCCAGTGTTAACTGTAGATGAAATTATCTGAGGTTTCAGTCTAACAAAGTACTTACCTAACACCCCTCAATCAAAATTCATGATCAGGATCATTGAACCACATGAAACTACTCCTGTGACTGAACTGGCAAAAACAACTTGTTGAGTTGTGAAGCAGTGAGGCTCTGGACAGAAGAAACACGAAGTGATGCCATCAGGGTTTTGTGGTTAAAGGTTAAGTGAAGATTAGTGTGGACCTAAAGGAAAGCTAGAAGTAAATATAGTGGTGAAAGCATTAAGAACATAAGGTGATGTGAACAACCAGAAGAGCCGTGACCTGTAAAACATTTACTGTAGAGACAAACTCGTGATAGAATGAAAGAAGTGAATCCATTTATTTGTGAACATAGAGAGCATACATTTTTGCAGACACATGCACACATCAGTATTCTGGCCTCCTAAGTCTAGTTTTCATTTATATTACAGTACTTTTACCCCAATTGGGCAGATTAAACAGTATTTATGGATGTAAATTACACCCATATTAAGGCCTCTCTAAATTAACACAGCAATACAGAGGGGCCTTAATGTAGACGAAGACCAGCACTAATTTCTCCATGGCCTGAATTCACTAACACATTCCATCTATGCTACGTTACCAAAGTCGGAACAAATCTAAACTGCTGCTCAAAAATGCCTTGATCATCAGTCTTTCCATCTACCTTGTCAGGTGCCTCCACTCAAATGGTTTTTCACTCTCTTTGTGGGGTCAAACATCCCAGGAACGCAGTAAAATTGTGCAGGTGTGTTTACAGCCAGCATGCATTTGGCCTGAGTGAGGATGGCACAGCTAGGTTTTGTGAAGTTAGCAGTAAGGAAATATTTAGGAAAGGCACTATTTTCCCTGGCACAACTGAGCACATTAAGTGAATGGAAAAATCCAAGGCTACCTGCTAAAACAGAAGGCCATTTACGCACACACTTTATGTCAACACTGTCATCCAAAATCTCCCTCACGCTTCTGTTTCTACTCTTAAATTCATGCTTTCTTTTTCTTATCTTCATTATTTTTCTCTAGTTCTTCCTCTGGGATGAACACACTTACGGTGACATCGCTGGTCTCCGTGCCATACTTGTTCTTCACCACAAGGCTGTACTTCCCAGAGTCGAGCGTGGACACAGCAGAAATGGTGAAGCTGACGTTCTTCCCAGATTCGAATCTCAGGATGCAGTTAGCATCTGATACAAACGATTTTTCGTTCTTCAGCCACGAGACTTCTGGGGTAGGATCTCCCCAAACAGTGCAAGACAGATTGAGTGCCTACAAAAACAGTACAGAAAGGTTCTATGTAAGTCAATAAATATTTGCTGCCGTTTCTGATGTGTGATTTTACAAATGTTCCCTCTCCCTGCACTCCTCTTTCTGCTTTTAGTAAATGGATGTGTATCCTCATCAGCGATCAATAGCTTTTGTCAGTTTCCTGTATTATAAAGAAAAAGAAGGAACTCCATTCCAAAACTCCATTATGAAGTTTTCAATATTTTATGCACCTTCTTCTCTAATATTGATTACTAGGGCCTTATCCATGCATAATGTTTAATATAAAATCAGATATTACCTGCATTTTTGTGTAATATCTGAAAGAAGAATTTGAGGACCTATCAGACAGCTTTGTTCAGGTAAAGCTCACTATATATTTGCCATAGAAGAAAGCATCTTCCCTTTCAAAATAATAAGGTCACAGCGTCCCTGGAATATTTTGTTCAGTTTAGGACCTTTTCATACCATGCCCTCCAACAGACTTGAATCGTTTTATTCCCTCCTATAAAACTGGTTTTTAACTGAAATCAAAACAAACATTACTGTTTCTTTGGTGCTCGTGTAAATATTTTGCTTTGACTCTAGTAAGGTGCTGAGCCCCAACAAACTGAAGGAATCATCCTCACAATCAGAGAATCTGTCACTGCAGAGATCAGTAGCAGCTGAACAGCTTCTGCAGGCTGGCAAGAGTAATGTGCACACAGTGTTCAGATCTTGTTTTTTTGTTGTTGTCAACTGAGAAATATATATTTGAGGGATGCTGTTACACATGGACTGACAGGATGCTGCTATCCCTTCCTCTGATCACATTGCCAGGGGAATATTCTCACAGAGTTTGTCAAAGACAACATCACATAAAGAGTCAAATGTGAAAAGTGTTCACATAAAACCTCAGTGGTACAAATGCCTTTCTCTGGGTCTCTATTCAGGAAGGAATCAGTTTATGTCTAAGTACCAAATAGTGCATGGGGCCAAACTTAAAATGCTGCTTGAAGCAGAATCTAACTTCTTCTGAAGTGGAATTTGAAGGATTTTTACTGCAGAGAAAAAAGTGTTAAGTGTTAAGGAACCATAAGGCATGGCCATGGCTCCACCTGACTGGAATCAAGTTTCTCCTCAGTTTTCCTTAAAGCCTCTTGATAAAAAAACACCCAAAATAGAGGCAACTGGGAAGGATTCACATTTGGGCACTGTAGGCTGTCACACTAAAAGGCCAAAATGAGCCATCAGTTGAACAGGCTACCTTCCCCTCACTTCTCTGTTTCTTGTCTGATAGTGTGACAGTGGAAGATGGGACAGAATACAGAAAGCTATCGAAATGAACAGACAGGGTAAAAATGGAGATCTCTATTAAAACAAAAAAAAAATTACTGTACTTGTGAGAACCAAAATCAAACCAACATAAATCCCACATCCCCTAAAGATTAAAATGAAAACAAAAGGGAAGGCAAAATATTTCCTACACCACCAACCCATATATCTTGGTACTGAAGGAAAGACACATCCTGAGTGTGAGGTGGTTAAAGTCTGGTGGAAATGGCCTCTCTCTGACTTCCTGCAGCATCTGTATATATGACAACTTGGGGACTGTGAATGCCTTCTCTTGTAACCCACTGGTGAGAATGTGGTTTCCATCACCGTATCAATCCATCCTTTTGAAAAACATGGGGAAAACAAATGGTTTTACATTTCCCCCTGTTCCTTAACAGTCTGAATGCAAACATGCCCTCAGCTTTAGTCTCAGCATTGCACACACGTCTCTTACAGAACTCAATATTTCCTTACTGTGTTCTAGTTTTCTAGCAAGCATGAGATCATCTCTGAGTTGCCCCAGCTGCCACTGCAAGATGATAATAAGCTTATGTCCTCATCCAGGCTGCAGTTAGTGACATTATGCAAACCTCAGGTGTTTGAAGTGATGTCAGTACTCCTTAATTCAAAGAGATTCATTAGCAAAAGAAAGAGTCATCACTACTAAGTCATTCCCCAAAATAGCCACATTTTGCTTAACCTTAGATCACTAGCTCCTGTTTGACACTGGTGCTCCTCTTGATGTTCCCAGCTCCTATTACTGATTTTCCAGCAACTACTGTCAAGAGATATATCTTATTATTCACTGTGTAGATGGTGAGATATTTGGTCATGCCAATGTTTTTTGGAAGACAATTCCACGATTATGGCACTTTAGCCAAATGGAAGTGGTTACCCACTGTGACTGTACCTATCTGCCTCAGATTTTCTGTTCTTTGGGCAGGAGACAGACTTTGCTTATGTGTTCATATCACAGAATCACAGAGTTGTAGGGGTTGGAAGGGACTTCTAGAGATCATCTAGTCTAACGCCCCTGCCAAAGCAGGCTCACTAGACAAGGTTGCACAGGCAGGTCGTGAATGTCTCCAGATATATCTCTATTAGGACTCTAAAAGAGTCTAGATGTTGTGGCATCTATCAGGAAATCTGATCTATCTGAAAAACCCTGCATGAGCAAACCTCACCTCTCAGTATTTCAGAGTTCCACACAGAAGTTCACAACCTAAATCTGTAGCTGGGGCACAGATGACTGTGGATCTGGAGCAACTAGGTGCTGCAGGTTCAGACCTTTTGTGTTTCTGCTTATCTTTTCTGCCTTACACTGCAGAGAACTATTGGTGTTAGGTAGATGGTTGGACTGGATGATCTTGGAGGTCTTTTCCAACCTTGGTGATTCTATGACTATGAGTAGGAAAGTACAGCCACAGAGTGAAATGTGTTGCTGTATTTCAGGTACTGCCATTCTCCCTGCATATTAGCACATACATTCCTGGGTAGTTTGGGCACTGTGTGTGTTAAAGAAGCAAAGTCATGGGAACTTGTTCCCTTCTACCAGCCTATCTGTGGAGGCACCAACCCCTGGCAGAAGGGGAGAATGGGGAGCTGGTGGGCAGAGGGATGTAACGTGCCATCTGTCAGGATCCAAAGTCTTCTTGTAAAAATAACTCCCTCTTAGTTTTGATAAAACAGCCACTTAGGTTAGTTTGGCTGTCTCCACAAAACTTGTGCTAGTATTTTCTGTCAGTTACAATTCCTCCCTGTCATGAGCTGACACTTAGCCTTTTCCAATTATATCCCCATGCTGAAGTGCATTTATGTCTGCCAGCGGAAGCCTCTTAGGCCATCTGGAGCACTGTTTGATCAGCTCTGGTAGGTGCTGATTTGTGCATTCTCACACATACCTTCAGCTCACTTGCAGAAAGCCAGCAAATAGCATCACAATCACAGCATTAAGTCCATGATCAAGACGTGCGTATGTTTTAAGTTCAATATAGTGGTGTCATTCTGCTCATAGAACTCTCTAGTTATGGCTCAATTTCTATTCAGAATCAGAGCTTGCTATTGCCAGTCTTCTACCTCATTTACACATTTTCAAAGCCGCAATGATTGTGCAGTTTGCATGGGTTACACAACAGATGCAGAGAAATGCCTTCCTCTTTCTCCGGTGTGTATGCAAGCAATAGGCAGATGAGCCAACATCATTCAAACAGGCAGTGCTTTTCCCAAACACTCTCTGTCCTGCTTTATTTCTCAAAACAATCATTTACTGCGTCCAGAATCATGAGGTCAGGGATATTTGTCCCGAGTTCTGGGAATTTTCCATTCACTTATTCAAACATCACAAACATCCTTGCTTTCAAGGGCAATGTGTGTCTGGCTAAGATTTTGCAACTCATTTTTACAAACTCCCTTTTTGCCAGATTTACACAGTTTGCTTTAGTGAGCTTATACTCAGCTTTGCCTCTCTTTGGCAGAGAGCTAAACACTGATAACAAACACCCAAATGTATTCCCTGGCAAAGCAGTATGAGAAGCTCATCTTCAACACAAGCAGCCTTAGCTGAGATTCTGCAAATGCAGTCCATTTCTTTCTGTATTCTCCCTACTGTGAAAATACTTATATCAATGCTGTATGTTTTCACAGCATTCCCTGAGCTGCTAAATCATTCAGTGAAAAGCTTTATGAAATGTTGTCCCACTTCACTATGCCAGGATGCTCAGTGTTCCCTGAATTGCTGTAGCCCACCATTTGATGGCTAGGAATGGCAATGTCAAGAGACTCAAACCAAGATTTCAGTTTCTTAACACTTCTGGCCAGCTCACTATCAAATACCTCTAACCCAGTTGAATCGCTACCAGGTGAAAGTGGATATATCAAGAAGCTGTTTAGCTGTAGTTGTCGTGTTACAGGTTTTCAGCTGTGCTCATGCCTAGCTTTGGTGATCGCCCACACTTAAGAAAGGAAGTGGCTGGTGGCTAAAGAGCAGATGGTTTTGGTCTCAGTGCTACTTGTAGAGGCAGAGCACTGGGGAAAGGTGATGGGATTACAAACTGACCTCCTGAGGTATCTGTCCTGTGCCTGAGCAGTGGCACAGCCATGTTCCCCCTGAGAGTAATAATAATAATCTCTTTTGCTAAACTCTGCTGATATAAGCCAGTGTAATGCCAGTGCCTTCTGACTTCATTCCCTCTTCCACTGATAAAATACAGAAAACTTTCTCCTTTGGTCTGGAAGATAAATGAGTTGGAACAGTTTACTAGTTTTGCAGTGTTTAAAAGGCAGACATGATAGGTCTAACTGTAGTGCCATGCTGTGAAAAAGTTAACTCTATCAGGTACAGAATGAACAGTCATCCTATAAGAAAAAGGGAATTAAAACATTCCCTGGCGTAGCCTATATCAGTGGCACCCTGTTAGTAAAAATCTAACTGTGAGACCTGTGCATGAATTTTTAAAGAGCTAGTTACATAAGGAGTTTGAATCACAGCTCACATTGGTGTCTCACTTTTATCTAATGCTTAAGAAAAGACACTGTCCTAAATAAATAAACCCATCTATGCAAGACCACTGAGTTATGTACGGAATTCAGGGAATGAATAAATAATGTGACAGATTTCATAGATGGCATCTTTAAAAATAAAATAAAATAAAAAGAATATTTTGCTGTCATTGAAAGGCACCCAAGCTGTTTGGCTGTTGGGTAAAGCTTCAGTGAATTCACTGTACCTTGCCTTCCTGGATGGTGACAACATCGGGCAAACCTCCAAGCACTCGGGCACGATCTGAAAAGAAACGAGCGCGATTTACTTCAGTGTCCCAAAATCAACTGTGTCCCAGATTCTGCTCCCCCTCCAGTTCTTTCCTCTTATCTTATTTACGTACAATTTGTCTTTGATATCTGTGCAGGGGGAGGACTACTCAGCATTCTTAGCACACCACTTGGACTTTAGAAACATTCTGTTCACAGCAAAAGAAGCGTTAGCAGCTGGTGTCAGCCACCTACTGGGCAGAGCTAATGCCCCTGTGGTGCGCCCTGCACATTTCACCATCGATTCACTGTTACTCCTGATAACATTCAGAAAATACTAATATAGATTTTTTGAGAGCCAGTGCTATAAACAGTTAGTGGGATAGAGGAGAAGCGATGCTTTTGAGAAGAAATGAATGGCAGCTAAGAAAGTGCTGGAGCTTATGTTTTGATCTAAAAAAAGCTTCAGTCTCGGTGACAGCAGTGAAATTTCTCTGCATTGCATGGCTCTGTGTGTGAACAGGATCGGTATCTGGCCTACAGCTTTAAGCTCAAAGTCCCATAGGAATCTTACATAAATACAAATAAGCTGATCACACGCAGGGTTCGATGCACTTATTCCGGGACATGGATTATGTTAGTTATAATCTTGGTGGAGCCTGGCAGAGTAAGGAAGGGACAATAGAGAATATTCTCCTCTAATTCACTCTGTAAAATAGGCACTCTGGAGTAAATGACAACACGATGGAGCACAGCTATGCTGAGTTTGCCAGCCCCTATGAATCATGGAGAGTACGAAATAAACTGCCCAGGGCAGAGCTGTTACTGGTCCTGTCCTGCCATCTCAGCTGGGCCTACCAGGAACAGCTGTACACAGCATAGACAAACCCCTTTCTCTTTGGAGTCTATGTCCAGTGAGGAGTTAGCTCCAATCCCTCTACCCATTTTTCTCTGTTTTTCTTAAACCTCACTTCTGCTTTTGTTTTTGTACGGGTCTGAAAATCATCTGTACTGGGAGAACTTGTTTTGTTACATTTTCCCATGGATTTTTTTATTTGTAAACAGGAAAAATATGGATCTTAATAACCAAGTTGAATTCTAATGACTTATTCCTTAAATTATTGTTACATACTTCTCTTTTAATTGTTGTGTTGTAATTGAAACGTACCCAAAAGTGCCAGGAGATTCATGGACCTGTCTTTAAACAATACAAAAGCTTCTGCTGCTTTCTTAGCCACCTCTGTAATGCAGAGCCATTTAACATTTTAGATAGTTCAAAACCAGCTGAGTGATTTCCTCTATCTTAGAAAACAGAGTATCTTTCAGGCGGAAATAATGCAGGAGATATCTCAACAATAGATTTTTTTGATAAAGCCAACGGGTAATGAGAAGATCTTAGGGCAGAAACATCCATACAACCCCCATTTGTGGTGTCAGTAGCTGCAATGTGCAGAATGTTAAATCACTCTTCTTGCTTCCCCTTGGTGCTAGGCCAACCAGTGTTAGGATGTGCACATACGTGTACGTATGCACACAAGCCCTCTTTTTCCCAACAGGCAACCTTCCTGTACGGGGAGAGAACCTTCATAAAACATTTATTGCAATTACGGTCAAAGAAGTCTCACTTACTTTTCTCTGCAATCGCAGCTTGCCTGGATTTAAAAGAAACAAAAAGAAAATTCAATTTCATATAAGGTTTACTTAGAATGATTGAAAAATAGATAACTTGTCTCTTAAATTGCCTTTGATCAGTTAAAGAAAACGCCTCTCATCGTTTGGCAATACCGCTTTTTCTTCATTACCTAACTGTTGCAATGCAGTCACATGCAAAACTCCTACAGGTTTCTGTAGGACTAGGATTTGTTTCATACAGTATTTTTAGCTCTAGCACAAAACAAACAAATACCAGCATTATTTTATGCATTCCACTGCTGGATTGCATAATACTTACTTTAATCTCTGGAACTCGGCGAATGCTTCATCAAATGCTTGGTAAAGAGAAAAGGTGATTTTAAAGGTAGGTTCAAACATAGGCCATCACAAATGTTACTTTAAAATGTAGAGCTCAATTTTAAATGTAGACATCATTAAATAAATATTAATGTATGGATGCATGCTGTGATACTCTATAATCTCTACAGCACTATGTGGTTCAACTAATAAAGGCATTCTGGTATATGGCAACTATTATATGCACATATGCATGCATAAACACACTTCTTTTTTCTCCTAAAAATCAAAATTTAACACAAAGACATAGGAGGAGAATGTTAGGTTGAAATTACCTCACAAAACAGAGGAAGTAATTCAAAACATATCACACTAATGTTATTCAAGCTTTTGTGATCTGTACCCCTATTAGTAATTTTATTAGTACGCAACTTTGAGCACATAAAACCCCAATACATAAATAGGCACTTATTTGTAAATAATATACTTGTGTTACTGAAGTTCTCATGTTTCCTTCTCACAACCCAGTAGATTGTCTTGTGTACCTCACTTCACAGACCACTGGCTTATGAATACAAGATATTTATTTATCTGCTCTGAAGCACTGCACTGATGGCCATGAGTAAATCAAACAGCAAACGCTTGTCTCCTTCATAAATTCAGGCTAAGCTAATGTCACATGGTTAGCCAACATCTCCCACTTTGAAAGGGAAGAAAAAATTTCTTTTTCTCAGAAACTGAGGATAGAATACAGAAGGAGTGACCTGGAGATTACTGTAAGGTTATTGCCCTTCCACAGAGCTTACAGGCCCAAAGTGAAGCTTTAGGGATAGGAAATGCTGGAGATGGAAAGCCAGCCACACTGAAGCAGTCAATCTGCTCCCTGGGACATGAGAGTTCTCTCAGAGTAAGAGCTTCTATCAGCCAATCAAATTAATTTTATACGTTCCTGAAACATTCCTTCAATGTGCTGATGAAAGGGACCAGTCTTGACACTGCTGAAGAATAAGGAGCCCAGTTATATCCATCAAAGAAATACAGTAGGAAAGTAACGAACAAACTTGTCCTTCACTTCCTCTTCCAAATATTACTTGAAAGGAAGAGATAAAGAAGGCATTCAACACTGTTAAACACAACTTCCCACAAAACCCCAGCAACACGTGGGGTTTTGTGGGAAAACTCAAAAACTGGGCTGATATCTCCATAAGCAGCCCTGAGTCAAGCTGCAGGATGGTATTTGGAATAGCAAAATGTCAGTTAAAATTTGTAACTTCAGAGCACAGTATGGAGCAAATGGATGATACTATCTCAGGGTGCCAAGCTGCAGGTGACAAGCAGAGACCCTACTACCCAAAAGGTACCAAGTCTGTAGCAAGAGCCTACTCTAACACAGTGTTATACTTGTATTCAGGTAATATTAACAGTGTGAACAGCCTACCTTGTCCAGAAAGATCCACTGTCTTTTTGTGTCCAGTTTTACCATCAAAAAGTTCCATTGTGTATTTGCCTTTGTCTTGTGGAGTTGGCTCGTTGATCTGCAGCCAGATCTGTTCCCCAGTGACACCAGTCTTCACTCTGTCTGTAAACCTAATCTGGGTATCACTGAAAAATACAAAACAGTGTTACCCCTTCATTTTAGTGCAATATAAACAGGGTTTTCTGTGAGAAATGTCTGCAGTTACTAAATGATTTCCAAGATAGAATGGTATGCCATCATATTTTGAAGCTTTTGAAGCCAAATTGTTGCTTAGCTGTAGACCAAAGGGGCAGAATTGTTCTGTTCAGTGTCCATTTCTCCTCAAAGTTTGCAGAATGAAGATGTCTGAATCTACTACCTGAGCCATAGATTTGTTATACAAATCTTAAAATCAGACTGGTAACTCATGTATCCTTCAATGTTCATGTTCTCTTATTAGAATAAGTGTATTTCTGCTTGGGTACAGCAAAACTATATAAGGCTGTACCTACAGAAAACCTCACTTTCATTACAAATGGTGATTGCCTAGTTTGAATGCTTTCTCATGTTCTGCTTTGGCTTTTACAATCAAATGCATTTTGACATGAGTACATCTACTTCCATAAAAAAAGATCAATTTTTCAGCTTATTGGCTAGGCAGTTAATTGCCTTGGATGAAGGACATGGTATTTGTCAAGCAAGCTGTTAATTTTCTTCTTAATCGATAGCTTTGAATATGCTAGAGTCAAAGAGCAATTTGATGTTTCTCAAGATGAAATTAATTTATAAAAATTAAAGATAGAAAAGAGAGAGACAAGGAGGAAAGATAGAAAAAAAAAAGATAAAATGAAGAGAGAGAAAAAAAATCAGAACAATTCATATTCACTCCCAGTTTTGAAACGTTTGAGACTGCTGGAGATACCAGATCAAATGGATGCCAAGAAAGGGGAAAATCTCAAAGTGTTACCATGTCCACAGGAAGTAAAGCAGCAAGAATATTAATAATAGATTTAAAGGAAACTGAGTTGTTTACTTCTCTTGAGTTTTCCAGTACAAGGTGTTTACACTGACTTAGAATTCAAAGCTGTCTCATGGATTTGGGTACAAAACTCCCATTAATTTTATGGTGAGCTGGACATTCAAGTTCATTTTTAGAGTCTCGGTTCCCCTGTCTGTCCCATTTAGGCTCACAGAACTCACATGAGGCCCTGTCTGGATTTTACTGCCCCAGGCGCATGTTCAAGCTCGCTTTGCCTCCAAAATATGAACCCATGCGTGAAGAGGATGTGCCCTTTTGCCGCAGTTCCTGTGAATTATGTCTTCTAGACAAGCAGGCCTCCAGGCGAGGCATCTTTGAACCAGAGGCAGTGATCTCTAACAGAGCTTGCCAATGCCACAGATTATGCATGTGTCACTCCTCAGAACCAATCCAGAGGAAGAAGCAGCTCCCACCCAGGAGGTGGAATTGCTCTGAAGCAATGCAGCCCTGACTCATGAGGGATGATGGAAAGACAACAGGGCCTAGTGTGTCTCATACATCTAGGTTCTTTCTGAATCTACAAACACCAAATCACACTGACTTCTGCAAAGCTTTGGCATACTTACTTGTGCACCCAGCCTACTCTCAGATCTTCCACGTAATAGGTGACGAAGGAGTACAGCCTGATGCCCTCGGCTGTGCTCTGGATTTTCAGATCTGTTGCAGATAAAGCTGCAAGAAGAGCACATCTTTATATGTAGACATTCGCTGAGTGTCACAGTGAGTCATTAATTGGAGAAGTGAATTAAATGCTTACCAATCCTTCTGCATACTTCATTCATCAGATCTGCAAAAGCTGTGGAGACAAAAACAGTAGACTAAGACTCTGTCTGCAGCTCAATCATACTCAATCATAGGACAAGCACTGCCTCTGAAAAATTCCCACAGGAAGTTCCAAAAAAGAAATCAGATCTACACTTTCAAAAGTATCAGAAAGCTAAGTAATGCAGAAAGTTGTCTGTTATTCCACAGTATCCAGGCTTTTACTTTGATGAATACTGCTGCAGCAGAACTGAACTCCATTCTCTTTATTTCCCATGTGAATATCCATATTCAGTTGGAACAATAAGCCATCTATCTACATTATAACAGACTTGATTTTTCCCTAGTTGCTTGCAAAATTAAGTATAACTGAAATGTTAAAAGCACTGTGGTCACAGTGAGTGGAAAGGTCCCTAAGTATAAGAAAAAAAAAATTAAAAAGTGAAATCTTATAAAAATATCCAGTTCTATAATTTCTTCTTATGATTATTGACTTACAATGCTGATAAACACTGAGGAAACAAATTATCATCTAGCTTAGCACCAGTCAGCACATTCTCCCAGAATTATATATGCAACAAGGCACATTCAAATACTATTCATACTGAAAAATCTGCATTTTTCTAGTGAGATGATCTCTTATGCAGGAGGAAGGAAACCACAGGAAGGTGACGCATGCAGCTGTCTGTATTGCCTTGACCTCACATACAGGCTGCTTGCCTTACAGCATGCAGAAAGGGCTCTGACCTGTGTCTGTAAGCTTCAGCTCACTGATGTCCTTTCCTCTGTCATCCTTCAGTATGACTTCATAAATTCCAGTGTCTTTCTTAGAAAACTGTAAAAACAGTATTCCAAATAGTTTCCATACAAATGTCTAGATTTATGTCCTAGCCCGTCCTCACCCTGTCCCCATCCCCGGGGAGGTGCCTGATTTCTGGGACTGCCCTAGTGTCCCCGGTGCCCTGCTCCTGGCTGGGGTTCTGGAATGGGCCTAGCAGCTGGGCTGCGGCTTGATGGCTCATGGAAGGAAAAATATCTGCACAGGTTTCTGATGCTTATTCCCCTTCTCAGCTAGAAGAATCGAAAGCAAAGAGATTGAGCGGTTAATGCAAGTCACACTCCATGCCTTGAGACTGTAAATCTCAAGCAAGTCCCTTCAGTAACTTCAAGAGTGCGTTCTCTAGGAGGACAGAGTGAGCAGCACTTCCTGAGTGCAAGTCACAGCATAAACGGCGTCTCATTCTGTTGTGAACTGATACGCAAAGGAAGTATCATACTTATTATCTCTTCTGTCATCATTTCCTGAAAATAAGAATGAACAGTTATAGATAGAAATTTGTTTTAGATAAAATGTGTACGCCTCATGAGTTTTTCCATTTTTAAAACCCACTTCCTTTTTTTAATTGTTCTGCTGAAATAGCAGATCATATCTTTCATCTGAATTCATAACACTGTCTTCAGATGAGGGCTAGCAAAGACAGTCACTCACCTCTGATATCAGCAGGGTGCACACACCATCTTTAAAGTCATGTTCTTCATCTACCATTATTTCCCTGTCATCTTTGTACCATACAATATGCGTTTCCTTCTTAATATTAGCCACCTAAAATGGATGAAAACCATATCACAGTTATTCTCTGCATTTGTTCAGATGAACATAGCATGGATTAGACTGTTTGGACTCTGGGTCAGCAAGAAAAAACAGCTAAAGCTTCGCAACCTGATTGTAGGACTCTGTTGGAGGCCTCACATTTAACATGAAGGCTGCAAGGAGGAAACAGAAGGGAGGAAAAGAGAGAAAAAAGGGTTCTCAGCAGCTTCAAGGAGTCCAGTGATCCTGTGAACCCAGCCCAGGTGAATTTGACACACATAAACAGGCAATAATCAGAAAGTCTTTGAATTCACAGAGTCATCACTCCTATTAAGGTCCCTTTTCCTCAGTGGGTGGATGGATGGATGACGGATTTGAAAAATGTCTAAGCTGTATTCCAAGGTGTTTTGTCTGAAATAAGCAGCAAGAGCACAGAGTGTTCTGGTTTTTCTCTGCTTGCTATACCCAGGGGGATGTGCTGGGGACTGGATGACAGACCTAGCTCACTGCCTAGAACTGATGGGAGAGCTGTCAGGGGATGACAGCTCTATGGCCTTGAGGCAGGCAGTCTGTATTCCTCCAGAACAAATGTTGCCTTCATCCCATCCTGCTCCTGTCCCAGTCTCTCTTTTAAATGATTTAGGAAGCTGTGCAGGTGCATCTAACTAATCCCCAGTAACTCAGTGGTGATACTCAAAGTGTTTGCGACAAGAATATTTCCCCTACTGAAGGATCTTTTGCAGAAGCCTATTCCTTCTTTTCCGTGCACAGAAACCAATGCGTTGCTGTTCATTCAGATATTGTGCTTCTGCAAAGAAAGGAAAGTTTACTGATTACACTGCTGGAGTACAAACTGTTTGGATTTCACCACTGTCTTCATCAGTTTTTGAACTGCTTTGTGCTGAACAGGAATTAAGTTTTGCCTGTCTCAGATTATCTGCAGTCACCCCAGCATGACTAGCCCACGTGCTTTTGGAGGCTCTGTCAGTACCTAATATGCAGTTGAGAATCCAAAACTAAGGGCCATCTATTTCGTCCTTTTAACCATCTAAACAGATGTTGATCAAAGTGTTTCTTTGAATGCTGCACTTAAGTGTTTTCTTTACCTCTTACCTTACATTTCAACAGCACATTACACTCATCAGTAACTTCCCATCCCAGCTGATCCACAAAATGAGGACCTGTTCAAAATCACAGACATTTTTTTAAAACCATATCAGTGGTAATCATGATACAAAAACAAAGGCAAATCTGTTTTTCATAATAAGAATACTGTGGTATTTGAAAATGTTTATATTTTTCCCATTTCTCCTTCAAAAATGGCTACAAAGATGATAAAGGGTATGGAACACCTCCGTTATGAGGAAAGGCTGAGAGACCTGGGTCTGTTCAGCCTTGAGAAAAGAAGACTCAGAGGGGATCTGATCCACATCTCTAAATATCTAAGGAGCAGGAGGCAAAGGGACGAGGCTGGACCCTTCTCTGCAGTTTGTGGTGATAGTACAAGGGGAAATGGTCACAAACTGATGCATGGGAAGTTCCACACAAATTTGCATGGGAACTTCATCACAGTGAGGGTGACAGAGCACTGGCACAGGCTGCACAGAGAGGTGGTGGAGTCTCCTTCTCTGAAGACATCTAAGGCCCTCCTGGACACCACCATCTGCAACCTGGGCTAGGGAGCTGCTTTTGCAGGGGGTTGGACTCGATGATCTCTGGAGGTCCCTTCCAACCCCTACAGTTCTGTGATTCTGTGAAAAAGTAAGCAACTATACAACAGAATGTTTGTTTTTGTAAAAGACAACTAGATGTCTTTTAAGGGTCCGTTCCAACTCAAACGATTCTTTGATTCTATAAAAACATCTATTTCAATTTAGAGTATATTAATATCAACAAACAGTCAACAAACTAACACCTATGTGATCCTCAGGAACATTCTTACTATACCTTGTTTCCTGTGCCACTCTTTCTTCTGGAATTCTGCTTCATCTCGCAGCTTCTTGAATACTGGAAATGAAAACCATCAACATATATGAGGTTATGTGTATTATATGAGTTATTAGTGCACTACTGTAACCAGTGCAACTCTGTTCCTTGGAGGTCAAAGAGAATCCTGTCATGGGGTCATGCTTTCTCTCAGCAACTTAATACTGTGCATTTTCTATGCAATCTAATATAGGGAACTTGCTTTAGCAGAGGGGCTGGGCTTGAAATCATTGCATCTGTAGAACAGCAAGCCCTGACTGACCAGTATTTTACATGTCTGTAACAATTCTCTTTCCTTTGGGCACTTTAAAATAATCAGTTCACACACATACTCTGTTCAATTTGAGGCAGACAAGTGCCACATGAACTTTTAATAGTACTAGATCAGGAAAATGGTGGAAAATTGATGACTGCCAACCCTGATATAGGATTTCCAGCCTACTGCATAGCATAGATTCACATACCATCACCAATGAGAACCAGGCTGGACTGGTTGGTTGCTTTTCCATCCTGCAGCTGGAAAGTGTAAGTCCCTTCGTCCTTGTCCTCAAGTTTATCCATAATCATTTCAACAAGGCCAGTATGCTGGTCCACCTTCATCTTATATTTCTTCAGGAATTGAAAGTAAATTAATTAATGGATATCAAAATCACAGAATATTTGGCAAACATTGTTTTATATCTTTAGCGGAAATTCTGTTTAATTTGTTCACACTCCCACTATCTCTTTCCCTAGCTCTATACACAGAACCAAACCAATAAGAAATCTGTTAAAGATAGAAGCATATGACAGTCCCGTTCTATGATAAGTATTGTGATCTTTTCCATTAGAATGGCATGGATTTGTATCTCTCTAGAACACTATTGCTTATGAGTCAACGTCTTTTAAGTTCTTGTATAGAATGCTCTGACTCTCTATTCCTGTGGAATGCTCTGTCTAACGATTAGTACTGCAACAAAAACAAACAACCACTTGTGACTTTTCCCTTGTTGTAATACATTCCTTCAAACAGCAAAAGGATATGAGAAGAGAACACAAGTGGCCACAGATAAAAGACACTGGATGATCTGGGCTACTGCAGTGATTCCTTGAAGACCACAGGAATTGCTTACCTGTGAGTAACTACTTCCTTACATTTCAGGACCTTCTACAGTCCCTGCTATTTGACAGATCATGTGGTACTCACAAAGAAAGCAGGAAGGAACTTTATAAACTTGTTCAGTAGAATTTAGCTGGAGGTCAGAACTACAGACAAACACTTTCTAGTGAGTGGTGTTTTCAATTACATATTTTATTTCTGATGAAAATGCACTAGTATGGAATTCTAATTGGAAGCATATTGGAATTATTAATGCTTATTGCTTATAAACATGCAAAAAGGCAATGTAAAGCCTTACCTCTCCATTAAAAATCTCCTTATCATTAAATACAAAGTTAGCCTTTGCATTGCCAGACAGTTTTTCAGCTTGCAGCCAGAATCTCACTTCTCCTTTTTCCAGAATTTCTACTGCCAGCTCAGAGGCAAGTGGAATAGCTATAAAGAAGAAAGAATGAAGCATATGAACAACTATTTTCTTCACTTCTTCCTTTCACCTAACATATGCAAGGTAACTAGCTTACAACAACTCTTCATATCAATGGAATGCCTCTCCACCTACATATACACAAGGCAACAGGCAAGATTGAATTATCTGACCCTTCTATCACTAGGTCCATACAGGGTTGAAATGTTCACAGTATGAATATGTGCTGGGGTCCCTCCATTCTAACACAAGGCTAAAGGCAAGCATCTCTGCAGCACAGTGTGAGCCTGCATGGTGCAAACATATTTTTAATGAGTCATTTAACAATGTTGTTGTAAGGCACTGAACTGACTCATTACAGAAAAGAAAAAAAAAAAAAAACAAGCATAAAGGCAGATCAGAAAGTCAGCTGCTGAACTGCAGGTTGGGAGATTTTTGTAAGAAATTCTTGTTGAGTGGGACCTTTATCTCCAGAACTCGCTGATTATCACAAAATGCCCTAAATTTCCCCATTAACAATAAAAATTTGTTTATTTGTGAATAATGGAAATCCTCACATGCAATTAGCTGTGTCAGCAGGAAAAAAATTCTTGTAAAGAGTACAAATTACAGTCTTTTCTTGTTTTTTCCTTGTTTCTGTCTGTAAAATTACTCACCATGCTTTCACTATAATTTTTTGTCAATACATTTTAATCAGTAACATTGAAAAGGGGCATGCATACTCCGATATCTAGGTATATTTGCTCATTTTATTATTTTCCATCATTTTACCTGTCTTAGTGGACTCTCAAATTTCCAACAAATGCATATACATTGGAGCATGCACATTGTATGTGAACTCTGCCCCAAACTCCACTTTCACGGCAGAGTAAAGTCTGTCTTGCAAGGGTGTAACTGAGGAGAGTACACAAACATGTTGCAAAACACCTGATTAAGTATGTGGTGATGGGTGTCACCCTATACCTCCTCCCATAAAACCCCAGGCCAGGGTTTTTCCTAAACTTCACTTCCTCAGAAGCGTCACTACAGGGAGAGGACTGGAACTGGTTTAACACCTGGCATCTTTCAGTTTCCACCATGCTAATTCAGGTTGGACATTAAAAAAAATTTCTTCTTGGAAAGAGTGTTGAGGCAGTGGCACAGGCTGCTCAGGGAGGTGGTGGAATCACTGTCCCTGGAGGTGTTCAAGACCATGTGAGTGAGGCACTGAGGGACATGGTTAGTGGGCATGGTAGAGATGGGCTAACAGTTGGACATGATCCTGGAGGTCTTTCCAACCTTAATGATCCTACGTTTCTACACACTGGGATGCCTTCTGGGGCTGAGCACCACTGCCAAACCCAGGTGGTGGCCACGTGTAAGGACTTCCTGCATCTTCCTTTCACATATGCACCCTTTCCATGCACCTATGCCATCCCACACTCATGCTTGTGGTGGCACAGAACACGTCTTTAGTGAATATAAAGCTTCTGGATGATGAGAACATGGGAGAAAAAAAAGAAGAAAGAGAATGATGAAAAAACACAGAAGAGGAAAATGGTTACAAATGAACCTTAGAGGGACAGTAGTACTAAAAAAAAACAGGTTATGAGTGTGCCCCAACATGCAAATGGTACTTGTGAAGCTTCCTCCCCTACTGTATTGCTTGTGAGAAACAAAAGGAATGTTATATCTTGCATAATTTCTCAGAACAACCAACAGAAATGCTACAGAGCCTGCAGAAGTAACAGGAGGAGGGTGAGAACAGACATCAGAATGCACTGCTTTTGTCTCACTGTCAGCAATGTGGCAATGTTAAAGTCCCAGTATGCAATTAACAATGAATATCTTAGTCTAAAACAAAAGAAAGTATCTCAGAAACTGATCAAGAAGAAGCTGAAAGGATGCAAAAAGATTCACTGCTGGGAAAAGGCCACTTGCTTCCCCATCCAAAGGAATCAGATAGGTCTGTGTAACAGTCTTCTACCAGCAATAGCCTTATTTCTAAATATTTCCATTTTACTAAACAACAACTGTCTTCAGGGATTTTCCAGATATGTTGCTTTCAAGATTTCACATCCTATTTTTATAGCATCACAAATTACCACATGCAGTTGGACAGAAAATTCTCAGGCAGATGCTAATGCTAAACTAAGGAGCTGGAAAATCTGTTTGCACCCAACGCCAATTCACTGTTGTGGGCAGTTGAGTTCTGTAGGACTGCATTACACGTCCTTGACCTGGACAGGCTGGAGAGTTGGGCAGAAAGGAACCAGATGAGGTTTAACAAGAGCAAGTGTAGAGTCTAGCACCTAGGGAGGAATAACCGCATGCCCCAGTACAGGTTGGGGGATGACCTGCTGGAGAGGAGCTCTGCGGAGAGGGACCTGGGTGTCCTGGTGGATGACAGGCTGGCCATGAGCCAGCAGTGTGCCCTGGTGGCCAAGAAAGCCAATGGGATCCTGAGGTGCATTAAAAACAACATGACCAGCAGGTCGAGGGAGGTGATTCTCCCCCTCTACTCTGCCCTGTGAGGCCTCACATGGAGTACTGTGTCCAGTTCTGGGATCTCCAGTTCAAGACAGACAGGGACCTCCTTGAAAGAGTTCAGTGGAGGTCTACAAAGATTATAAAGGATGTGGGACACCTCCCTTATGAGGAAAGGCTGAGAGACCTGGGTCTATTCAGCCTTGAGAAAAGAAGACTCAGAGGGGATCTGATCCACGTCCATAAATATCTAAGGAGGAGGAGGCAAAGGGATGAGGCTGGACCCTTCTCTGCAGTTTGTGGTGATAGTACAAGGGGAAATGGCCACAAACTGATGCATGGGAAGTTCCGCACAAAAGTGCGTGGGAACTTCTTCACAGTTCAGGTGATGGAGCACTGGCACAGGCTGCACACAGAGGTGGTGGAGTCTCCTTCTCTGGAGACGTTCAAGACCTACATGGACACCTACCTGCGCAACCTGGGCTAGGGAGCTGCTTTTGCAGGGGGGCTGGACTCCATGATCTCTAGAGGTGCCTTCCAACCCCTACAGTTCTGTGATTCTGTGAATTTTCCCACAGAGTTACTAGCTGGAGATGTTTCTGAGTCAAAGTTAAGTGCAGTTGAGGGGTACAAACAAAACAGTGTGCAAGAGCCTACGTTAAATTAGAAATTGCAACAACTTTGGTTTTTTTTTGTCAGGAATTTGTATATTCATTAGATTAATGTTTATGAATATGTAAAGGAAGGTGGGAGGCAAATGGATGAGGCCAAGGTCTTTTCAGCACTGTACAGTGATAGGAGAAGGAGCAATGATCTAAAACTTGAACATAAGAAGTTCCATACTAACATGTGGAAGAGCTTCTGTGTGGTAAGGGTGACAGAGTGCTGGCACAGGCTGCCCAGAGAGGCTGTGGAGGCTCCTTCTACGGGGATCGTCAAGACTCATCAGGATGCCTACCTGTGTGACCCATTGTACCTTATCTGCTTTAGCAGGGGAGTTGCTAAACTCCCAACACTTCCAACTTCTGCAATTCTGTGATTATTCAGAGAGATGACCGAAGTTTCATGTTTCATGATCTGTAGGAGCTCATTATTATAATTCCAGTCTCTTAGGTAAAGGAAGATAAATCTCAACCTACAATTGTAATTTATAATTTTGTAGTGTTCACAGGGCCTAGTATGCCCAAAGCAAGAAAAATAGTTTCCTCCTTTGGTTTTGCCTGCTGCTCCTGGAGGTTCCATGCCCAGCTGGGAGTGTACTAACACCTAACATCACATAAAAAAACCCAAACCCACATTCTGTGTCCCGAGGAACTTATTTTTGTGACATTAGTTATTAACACAGAATGTGACAAAGGGCTGAGTAGAGAAGGGTTGGGGCAAGTAAGGGCAGGTGACAGCAATAAGGTGCAGTGGTGACTCATGCTCAGAGTGAAGATAGGGCTGGGAGGAGCAGAAGTAAACAGGGGGTGCTTAGGCTGTCAGAATATTGAGAAGAGCAGAGCTGATATGGAAAAGACCCAGAGGGAAATGGCGTGTACAGAAAGACGGACAGTTTTTGTGGCTGAGCTGTGGCAGGGCTGAGAGGCATGATCCAGGCTGGGCTGGCAAAGGTGAGCACATGCTCAGAGCTGAAGGTGTTAAAGCCCAGACAGAGTTTCAGTGCCTGAAACAAAGAAGAAAAGGTAGTGGAAGAAGATAAGGTGAGGCTTAGGTCTCATCTTGATGTGTGTAACAGGATTCCATCTACAGTTTATTGTTTTCTTCAATTATTCAAACCACATTCCACTAAAAATAACAAGGTTGTGCCACTGTCAGGATATCATGAAGACATAAGAAGTCTGTGGACTTGACAAAAGTACCACCTCAAGCAGCAGGTCAAGGTTTTTACTTTTCCAAGTGGAACAGAGTGTGATGAATTTCAGCAGAATAATTCTGTATATATAGATAATTACCTTGATTGCTCTGTTAACCATCATTTTAAATTGTTTTAATTTCAGTTGAGGTGAAATTAGAGGGGAAGATATTTTTTCAGATTCACTGTTCAGATCAGACTAGGCATTCTGAGTAAGGACAAAAAGCTGCTATGAAGAAGAAATAAAACCATTAGGATACCCGATATAGAGCATATACTTATGCTTAGATCAGTAACCTGCAGAAGAACAGGAAGAACATCAGCAATACCCAAGTGTCCTGAGTGAACAGAGAAAAAATAAAGGAATCATAGATTTTCAATTCAAAAACACTTTCATTTGAAAGCAGTCTAGCAACTTCCCTATCTGATACTGGCAGGAGCTTTGTGATACATACTCCACTGCACACAAAACTCTCCTCTACAGACACGTTTGTTTCACTTACTTGGGAATTTGTGTTCATGGCTCAGAGCAAGCAGGCGTTTCATTTCTGCGAAAGATATGAAGTGATACATGGATATTAAGGATACAAGAAATACAAAAGCAGGAAGAAACAGAAGTGAAAGCAAAATAGGCATCCTTAGAAGACGCTGTGTGCCTACCTTCTTCATCAATTGTGTAGCCTGATGAAACTCCATCAGTGTCGGTAACAATACAGGAATAAATTCCCAAATCATCTTCCCCAAGATCCTTAAAGATTGCTTTTGACCTTTGGGAAAAATAAATACATAGGTAGGTAGGTAGGTAGGTAGGTAGGTAGGCAGATAGATAGATAGATAGATAGATAGATAGATAGATAGATAGATAGATAGATAGATAGATGAGATAAAAAGGTAAGGTCAGTCTGAACCAAGCTCTTTTATTTTTTTTACTTTTGCAAAACCAGATCCAAATGCCCTTGTATTAGCTTCTGCTCTGACCGTAAAGCATATACAGGCGTCCTGACCAGAATAAAACAGGTAGGTTCTGTCATGCATGGTGCAAATGGAAATAGCTCAGTCCATGAAGCACTCATGAAACTGAAAGCTGACTAGTTGCCTCTTCTGAGACAACAGGTGAAAGATTTGTAAGTTCTCCAGGATGCTGTAAAGCTGTTAGATAGTTCCAGAAGTATTGGACTTAAAAGCATATTATCTCAGGTCTTTGACAAGTGAGGAAGAATACCCTAAGTGCAGGCTGATTCACCTTTCATATGCAATATGAAGAGTGGTGTGAGCCACTGTTTCTTCCTGCATTGTTTCTATAACTGGAAGAGCAGGCAGACACTTCATAGGCTTCACTGGTACATTTGCCATTTCTTCCTCGCCAAAAAAATGCCTGAAGAAATGTATTAGGCTTGTAGGGAGTTATGGATGTTGCCAAATCAGGCTATGGTGACATTATCAAAACAGAGTCCTGCTCAGATGATTGTGACACTGTTACACAGTCAAAGCATTCAGCAAGCAGACAAATAATTTAAGCCTTTGGAGATTCACTATAACAGCAACTGGAATAATCTGTCCTGGTTGGCAGGTTATAAGATGACAGAGCAGATTTTCTCACTCTGTGCCTAAACACAACTACGAGTAAATTGCCTAACCAGAAGGCCTGACTCATTCTATGCAAGCTACAATTTCCTTGTGGCCTGCACACAGACTTGCTGACAAACAGCATACTCACGCTGGAGCAGACACAATTCTTACTGAGGTTATCCATACAGAAAGGATGGATTTTTGTGGCCTGCTGATGTTTTTCAAACATGAGATGATTGTTAACACTGAGTGCTCTTACTTTCCTCCTTTGGTATCGATGTTCAGTCGAGAGTCATCCTCAATCGGTTCGTAGTTCTTGGACCAAACAAACTTAGAGTTGGGAGACATCTGGTCACATTCAAAGTTCAAGGAAATGACTCCATCGTCATCCACATTTACCACTATTTCCTTAGTTCCTGGAAGATCAGAACAAGGCAATTCCATTTTCTTAGAGATAACAGCAAACAAGTCCTGATTCATAGAGTGGATTAAGGAAATCCTTTCTATTTTGTCAAGTGTCACATAAAATGCTGCAAATATTGACAACATCAATCCTTCACTCTTGACTAGAATTCTCATCCTAACACACGCACACACACATAAAAAAAATGAAGAAACAGATTAAAAAGCATTATAAATCAACTGATTTACCTGAGCAAGTCTAAGCACCCACAAGACTATATTTACTCCAGAAAAAAACCCTGAAGGGGAGAACATGCAAGTCTCCAACTCCTTTCAGTGCTTGAATTATTAAATAGCAATATTTTCTATGCTAAGGGGTAGTAAGTGTTTTCATTATGTAGCAAGAGTTTCTCATTCCCTAGTCAAACAAAAGCTCTAAAGGGAATACTAGGTACAGATGTAGATGTTTGAAAAGGTGCAGGATGAAAAGAGGAAACAACCAAGCTGCTGAAGTAGCAGACGTGTGCAACCGAGACACATTTTTGGTGACTGGCTTCACTCAGGGAGGTTGGCTTAATTGCTGTGCTTGGCATTTGGCCCTGCTGCCATCTGCGGCATTAACGCGGGCACACAAAGGGTGTGAATATTTGCAATTAGCTGCGAAGTCGCCCACCCTGTTTTGTCAGTATCTGCAGTCCTTGGGCTGGATAAGGTGACCCAGTTTGTTTCTGAGTGAGTCCCAGATCTAGAAATGGAAGCACCTCCTTCCTGCTCCCTTGCACATCATGAAGCTGGGGGAACTTTGTCTGGGAATCCTGTACCTGTGGCATTAGCTTTCATTTCAGCAGCTTGTCTGGGAATGCCACTGAAAGCACTGACAAGTGCTGGAGAACTTCCAGCTTCCTCTGAACAGCTCAGAGCTGGAGCTTACCTCTAAACAGGGTATTACTGAGTTTAAAACAATGCTGGGCTGCCCAGAATGCTAATAGCGTGTTTTCTCACAATGCATTGTATCTTAATGACAAGAGCCCTATTCCCGACATTGAAATTAAGCTCTTTGTTTTCGGCATAATTCTTAATGAGTCTCACTCAAGTACGCAAGGAGATTTCTGTGTTTCATCATTCCTGCACTATACACGTCCTCTCAGGCACTGTAATGACAACTGGGGTACATGCAGCCTTCTCATTCTTTAAAATTTGCCATGACTGTTTAATGAAAGGTTAGATGAATATCCCTGGTTTTGTCCGGTTATTTACCAGCCCTCACAGGAATGAAGCACAATAAGAACCAGGAGATGATTAATGGATTCTAAAGTCTACAACTATTTTGCAAGGTAGCTGCACATTTTTCAAAATTAGTATAATGTAATTTATTATATGCAAATTCATTGCTTGACATTTCACCAGTGTTAAGTTCCTCTGGATCATTAGCACATGAATCTTGGGTGGCAGCCAATGTGATGTGCGAAGAATCGCAGCCAGGAGGTACATTTGAAGAGCAGCACCTCTTACATTTGTTTTAGAGTACTCATATAATGATTACAATGCATAACATATATCTCCAGAAGCAATGATGGCTTTTATTTCTAATTATTTTGTGGAAGTAAGAAAAATACACATTTTTTTAAACTACTGGGGCAGAGGGTTTTGCCTACGCCACAATGTGTAACCAAAGAAGCTGCCATAATAACAGCAGTCTAATTTCCTTCTTTCTAGGTAATGTGGTGGTTTGTACACACAGCCTACTTTGCAGGGGGGTTGGACTAGATGATCTCCAGAGGTCCCTTCCAACATCTACAACTCTGTGATTATGTGATCCAGAGTCACTCTTAAAGCCGTGATAAAGAATAACATATGTAGGTATCATATCACATACCGTTGAAGTGCATTGATCTGAGGGCTTCATTACATTGAAAGGAAAGAGGTGATGTTAAGATAGAGCAGAGAGCATGAAAACACTGGAGTTACAGGCATCATCATGTCTACAGCTAGTCAGAAAAGTTGACTGGGATTAATTTCATTCATTTCTGAGATTTTCTCATAAAAATTCCCAAACATGCTGCTCAAAACCTCTCTTGTTGACGTTAACCTTGTCTATTAGTTAGCTGAAGGGATTCTGGTGCCCAACTGGGTTTATGATTAAAGTAAATTTGTAGCAGCCATGGGGTTAAATTTTTACATCTGCTATAGCTTTGGTCAGCACCTAAGGCAGAGTCAGAAAAATCAGGTAATTGTAATTTTATAGTATCCTAGTGTGCTTCTGATTGCATTGTGAGAGACCAGGTGAGCTCACCGGTGTGGGGGACTTCCAGCAGGCTGCACTGGCTGAAACAGCCCTCACGTGCACCATCTTGTAGCCAAGGATTCACACAAACATGTAGTACCCTTCTGTAAAAAGGCTTTACAAAAGCCCACAGCAAAACTCTTCAGGTAAGGATGAAGGTTGGATCCTGTAGTCTGACTCCCTGTGCAGATCAAATTCCTGTGCCAAGCCCTCCTGAAACAACTGATGCAGCGTCAAAATCTAACTTCTCTTTGTCCCAGTGTGCAAAAGGACTAAGAGCAGACCTGAGAAGGATCAGGGAAGAGATTCAGTCTGCTCATACACTTCTCTTGTCTCCTGTGAGATCTGCAAAACCACCAAAGTGATTTTGTCCAAATATAAAGTTTCAGCTCAAGACTTGCCTACATTGCTGAATTTTCCATCTTTTTTTTTTTCTTTTCTTTTTTTCCTCTTTTATGTGTGTGGGCTTTCTATTTAGTTTTAAGAGATAACTGTAGAAGTGGAATATGGTTTTTAAACAAGGAAAGGATGGAAATTATCATCCCATTCTATTAATATGTGTAACTGGATAAAGAAAACTGATACCACTCATTTTAAAACAAGTATTTCCATTCAGGATATTATTTACTTACATTCTTTGGTTAGAGAGCTCAGTCTCCTGGTAATTGTACATGTTTGCCAACATTCCAGTGACATTCCAGCAGGAATTGTCTAGAGAGATCTTGCAATATTTTGTCTCCATCCAGTGTTAATAAAAATGACGTTCACTGGGCAACACCAGAAGACTTGTGGTAATTTTTAAAAACTGTATGATTTCTCTTGAGATTTGTGTGGTTTGAATGAGAAAGCTGGAAGCCTATTTAGGAGACTGCTTTCTGAAACACGTTTTTTAATAAGCCTTTTGTTATTTCTAAGCAGTATTAAGAAGCTTAGTTTGGTGAATGGTGTATCTGCAGACCTCAGTTCAAAATATGGGTCAAGCAGATTTGTATAAGTAAATCATTTTCAACTTCCTTGACTTTCCTGTGATCCATCAGACATCACAGCTCTGAACAGCAGCCTGCCTTGCAGAAGGGTCACAGTCCTGAGATTCATCTCCTTCTCTAACTGTGAGGTCTTCAAAACAAATATTATACTCATATTCATAGTGCCAGATTGAACTTGGACCTCACTGAATCATGAAAATTGCTGAAAAATCTTTTTGTTGTTATTATTGTTTTTCTTCAAAACAGTCTACATTCATATATTATTTTAATTGCATGACCCATCCTTTATTTCGTACATGTAAATGTTATTATCATAACAAGTTTTTACAAAAAATCGGACAGATGGATGTTAACCCTCAAGGAAAATAGATTAGTAAAGCCAAAAGTTCAATACTACTACTGGCTTGATTTTCATTTTAGGAGTGGTTGTTATCATAGTATCTAAGCTGTTTTCAAGATTAGGCTTCTTAGTCTTGTCTTGTTCTACTTGCAGGTGATGCAACCAACCCTAATGCTTCTTCAGTGGTTTGTAGATCTGAAATTAGGGCTACTCTATTTTTAAAAGAAACGAAAGACACAGTAGCTGTGAGAGATGAAGCTGAGGTATGGATGGCCAGATGAGCACTGGGATGAGCATTCCTGCCTGTTATTCTGATTATAGCTGTCAACATGGTAAGATTTACCCTGTAGTGCTCCCTTTTATCTCATCCTGTAGGGTGTTCCCGGGCTTCTGATTTTGCTGTCATTTCTCCCAGACTTCCAATGGCCTCTCTTTCCCATGTTTCCTGTCTTCTGTGCTCTTGTCTCCACACTCCTCCCGCTTCAATCTAAGACTGTTTTCAGGTTGTATCTCCGCTATCACCATACCTTCCTTCTACTTCAGCCCAAAACTGTTCTCAGCTAAATGTTCTTAGTCCTTCTACAGCTCATGTCTTTCTCTTCTAGGCCTTTCTTGCCTACACATTTATTCTCTTTCATTTCCATATCACAATCTTGCCTTTTATCAACCGTCCACTCCATCCAGCCTCTCTTTCCCATTCCAGCTTCACTAATAGTCACTCCAGTCTTCCCATTCCAAGATTTCTAGTTCTTTTCTGCCTCTGTTTTCATACATCCTTTTAATCATGTTTACAGCCTCACTGGAAGACAATTCAAGGTTTCTTAGGATTACATTTTTAAAACCTTTATTTTAAATGCTAAAGGTAAAGAGTAATTTCTTTTTTCCTTTCCTCAGGTACACCGTATAAATTAAAGAGAAGAGAGAGAGAAATAAATAATTTACCATAGGAAGGGCAAAGCCTACATCTGTAGAATTTTTGGTTGGGCTGATCTCAGTGGATCCTCCACTCATGCACAGTTCTATTGCAATATACACATAATATAATTGTATGTTCCTGAATAGTTAGTTACAGTAAGCAAACCTGTCCTGACTTAAAACATCTGACCAGGTGGTAGGGTACAATCTTCAATTTGTTTCCTGCATAGTAAGAACATATGACTTTGAGAAAGGTCAGGTTGTTCACATGCAGCCTGTGTGCAAACACATCACACAGACAGGTACCTCTTAAAATATGACAAAAAGAGGCAGCATTTCTAACAAACCTGGTCGTGTCTCAGCTACAACGGGATCACTGGGATCTGATGGTCTACCAACACCAGCCTGGTTTGTTGCCCGAACACGGAACACATAGCTCACCCCTTCTGTTAGGCCAGTTATCTGCAGGAAGCAAATACACACACGATTTATTACAAAACAACAATTTTAATTTCATACTTTTTACAGTGCCAGTCTGGATGCCTGACAATCATATTTCTTTTATTTTTTGTTTTGCTCCTTTTCCGTTTTTTTTCTTTTTTTTTCTTTTTTCAGACCCAGAGAGGCATGACTGATACGTTTGGTTTATGCTTTCCTTGTATGCATAGCTAACGTTTAGGCAGTGTCACAGCTGTCATTGATTTATTTATAAAAGGAGCATTGTTATTTGGACTGGATGTTTTTAACTCATGTCCATTGACCTCTGGAACAGCACAATCTTTTACAGCAGATAAATTATCAGTAAAATGTCCTGGTTCCACTCCTATATAACCAGAAGGGCAGTTAACAGTATGAATCTAATTGTATTATATTAAGCAATTGCAGTAAAATTGTAATGTAACACCTGTAAATGCTCCTATAAAATGTGTGAAAAGATCAAACCCTAAAGTAAATATCTTCCGAAAGTTCTGAAAAGTATAAAAGTAGCTAATCCACTTCAGATGTAGATACATCTGAAATTGAAATACACTTGATTCTCATTCCGCAAAATTATGTGACATAACAGTGGGAAATGATTGTATTTTACTTACCATTAAATGTGTGGAGAGAGTAATTTGTGTTTGAAAGAACCACATACCACATTATTACAACATCCATTTTTGTGTAATATTTTTGTGTAGCAATGCTCTTTGAACTAGGAAATACTAGGGTTGTAAGAATGTGTTGTAAGAATAATATGCAGTTTCACCACTATTTCTTTTGTTTTTCCTTTTTTTGTCATAACAGATTACCTTCTATGTTACTGCCTTGTCTGACTACACACTTCATACATGAGTGTCCTAGGCACAACATAGCCTTCTGAGTGTCTTCAATAAATGCTAAATTGTCTATGACCAATTTCCTCAAGATTAAGAATCAATACAAATGTAATAGTATAATCTAATTTACCTTCAAGTACTTCTTTTGAAGTGGCTTCTCATTGACACTTCTCCAATGCTCCTCCTTTGCTTCAGTTTCCTTCATATCAATGTAATAACCAGCTATAGGACTACGACCGGTATAAACTGGTTCCTTCCACAACAATACCAAAGAGTCCTTCCTAACTTCTGTGTATGTGACATCATGAGGTGGCCCTGAAAGGGAAGAGTGAAAACTGGAATTGGAATCAAAATAAAGACCGAATGGATTAATGCATAAGACTTCAAAAAACAAAATCAAACAACAGATCGCACACCCAAAGGTGACGTAAGAGATGTAGTTGCATTGTATCAGACCTAAATGAGATATGAATATGATCCATACCTAATAAGAAGACTAGTCCCAAAAAACAACTCAAGTTTTTGAGATTTGGTATCTTGATCAAATATTTACGAACAAACAAAATAACAAATAATCTCCAAATTCAAGGAAATAAGTTAATTATTAAGCTAATGTGCTGCTTCAAGGATGGTTTTAAAGTCCACTGAAGCCAATGGAGGTTGTTTTCATTAATTTCAGTGAGTGTTAAAAGGTCAGAGATCTGGCCTTGAAGTAATACTAGGGAGCACAATGGCAGACACAGTACAGAAACCAAGCAGTAAAGATAAAGAAAATACAAGCTGCTTGTAAAATGCTACTGGTTATGTCAGCATTGCTTAATTCAACAATGTAAGTACATTAAAAGAATGTGATGGAGGTGCAGGCCTGGGTATAAACTTCAGTACACACTGACTACCGTAGAAACTGAAGACATTGAGAACTTAGATTATCTGTCCTAGAGCACTCTGTGGGAGGCAGTAACCCCCATGTCACACTCAGGATCCTACCAGGTACAGCAATGGTCCACTCTTCACATTTGAAGGGCTTGCTAGGTAGTGAGGGTGTCCCAACCCCAGCCAGGTTAGCAGCAGCCACCTGGAACTGGTACACCATGTTTTCCTTCAGGTTTTCAATCTGTGGATCCAATAAAATAGTATTTATTAACTTTGGATTAAGGCCTCAGGAGAAAGTCACAATCATCTAACACGTGAACATGCTTTTAAGTGCTTAAGAGATGAAAGCTTTATTGATATCACACATAAGGGAATAACTATCCTGGCTTTCCTTCTTCTAATCAGTGACATAGCATATGAGAGTTCTCAGCATGCTCAGATTTTAAAACTACGTTCCTACTGAACAACACTTTGATAGTCAAGGAGGGAGCAGGATATTGCTCAACAGTTATACTAATCTGTCTCACGATACACAGCAAGTTCACTTAAGGCAAGAGTTGTCCTTGCAGTGGGGTGAAATTCAGTCCTAGCACTCCTTTTCAATTGCAAAGCAGCTCAGCTAGACTGTAGCTAGCATTGTACTTCTAAAATGGCCTTTAGAACTAATAACAAAACCTAGCCAGCACAGAGCTGGTTCCACTATCAGCAAGCACTGGGGAAGTCCACCAAGCTCAGTAGCAATGCGTTGTGGGGACCTGACTTCCCAAAGTCCAGCCTATTCCAGAGGAATTAATTCACAGATGATGGTTGGTGCCAGTATAACAGACAAGTTTACAAATAACTGTACAGAGAAGAATTTAATGGAGTTAACTAAATTTTATTATCCATTTGCTTCTCCACATTTTAGTGAGTTATTTGTTAAAATGAGTGGATTTATGTAATAAGGTGAACAGAAGGGCATCAGAGTGGCAGATATTGCACTAAATGTATACATAAACAGACAATTTCCACCACTTTGAGACAAACACTAACAAGGAAGCTAGTAGAACAACAAAGCATTTCATGGTACCATAGAACTTCTGCAGTACAAGAAGCTGCAGTTTCAATGACATATTAACCATGACACAAAACCACTGTTTTAATGCCAACTGATAAAGTTTTCTGAAGTCACAACTACCTCTAAAATAACATCTGTCACTTGTGTACCATCTTTCAAGCAAGATAAACCTTAGAGGAAGGACAAATATGTTTACTATGATCCTTAGTATAATTATGGTATGTTTTCATGAGAAGACAGCAGAAATATACACCTTGGATATAGGCCTCTAAAAAATCAATCTGCACTGAACTATATTATCATCCTAACCTGTCTTCAAGATCTCTTTTGGAAATACTGTTTGCATCCTCAGTAATAGCAGATGTTGACCTCTTACCCTGTATGCCCTCTCAGTAACGGCCTTAATGTTGGCCTCCCTCCATTTCCCAGGAACTCCACCAATCACTTCACGGTAGTTCACGTAGTAGCCAGTAATTTCAGTTCCCCCAATAGCTTTGGGTTGTTTCCATCCTAACACCATGGAGTCCCGAACACTCTCAAGGACCGTGATGTCATATGGTGGAGATGGAGCAGCTGTTTCAACATGAATAACACATAAGTAGGAAGTAATATCTCAATAGCCAGACAGGCATTTGGTTACCGTATTCAGGTGGCCCCCATCCTGCATTTCCAAGTTAGGAAAATATTTGTGCAACCAAAGGGAGTTTTGCTGGAATGAGAAATGAAGGATAAAAGCTTCCATAAACCAAACATGAAAATCCAAATCACATAGGAATTAATTTTCAAGACAATTTGGTTTTGAGAAGCAAGCTGATACACAGTGAAAGAATGTGTTGCAATTGCAGCTCTGATGTAAGTGATCATCAATTGCTTTAAAACTGTGAAAAATGAGGAACTAAAACTAACACTACAAGAAAAGTAAAAAGTTAGAGATGCAATGATTTGTTTTCTTTTGCTAAAATTGAATCCTTCTTCACACATACAATAACTATTATAGTTCCTTTTTTTTAATAGGCCCACATTCTTCCCTTCACAGAATGTCAGTTATCTGTTTATTACTATCATTGCTATTAAATTTACACACTGTGTAGACTTTATCATTGCACCCTTCATCTTACCTGAATGGAAGTAAGCACGATCATTGGCACTGTAGGCTGACTGGAAATGGAACGTTTGTTACTAGAACTTACTTTACAAAATTTGCAGCATTATCCACTTTTTTTTCTTTTTAAATAGTGTTTTGACCATACAGAAATCATTAACTTCATTCACTGGCCAAGTACCAAGGCTTAAATGAAATTCAAGCTCCATATCTCATAGGCGCGATGGGTGGTTAGGTGTTGACAACATAAAATGCACTTCTGTCCATGTGCCTTCAATTTGATAGGTTTCCCTCATTACATATAAGCATCAGTCAAGGATATAACACAATGTTCATTAGCACTGCAACTCAGAGGATAAACTGTAGCTCAGGCATAAATCCAAAAAGGATCTTCACACATCTTCACACAACACAGATTTTCATACTTACCGTTGTAATCAGATTTTGTTTCCTCTACACATACATAATCCATAAACTAGGTAACAAGACTGCTAACAGAGAACAAATTACTGATGTGATGTAGGCACACGGTACTGGATATATTAATACATACTCAGACAAGCTATTAAATTAGTGAATGAATACATGTTTCACTTTCAATAACCCGTAAGTTTGTGTAATGGTCTCTCACAAAAAACATGACATACGCAATGACTTTGGGTCAAGCACATAGTTACTATGATTGCTGGAAGATGCATCACTGGAGAGAATGTTCACTTGTGGTATGGGTGAGTGCAGGTTGCAACCATCCAAAGTGGATGACCCTATTTATAGTGAAAGCTATTTATTTATTAATTCTCACCTATATCTTTCTTCTTTTTCACTTTTTCCATTGTCAAGGGATCCTGGGCTTGAGACTTACTTGCCTGCTTAGCAACGACTTTTTGTGGTGCAGATGTGATAGTGTCCTTAACCATTTCTCTCAAGTTATTGTCTCCTGTACTCCCCAGTTTGTCAGAGCTACTGGGTAGTGGGTCTCTATTAAATTTAGCATTGCATTTTAGCAAAGCATCTGTGTCAAAGATAGGCTGGGAGGACTCATGCATGCCTTCCCAGCTGGTAGTGCAGTCTGTTAGTCCATCAGCTTTACCACTCAGTTCAGGACACACACCATGAAGCAATCCTCCCCCTATAATTGCCAGAAAACAGTAAAGACATTTTGAATTAGAATACAGCTATTTTTTGTCGTTTACTCAACAGAGCAAAGAAATGCAGACAGTGAACAGTACAGAGAAAACATAACTGACAGTTCTTATGGACAAAACACTACGCTTGGATGCACAAAAACTTGAAATACATAGAATATCTCTCAACATCCTCACAAGTTATGTTCTTCTAATAATGTCTGATTTTCAGAGTAGAAGAAATATGGAAAGTTAATGGTAATTTTCTATAATTATTTTAGTATTAGATCTTCCAAGTCATATCTTGATCTTTTTTAAATGATCTTACAAAATTACCAAGGAACACAACTCTCTGCTCTAAGGCTGAGTTTTGCAATTCTGATATAAATAAGAGTGAGGATGTTGCAGACGCACAATTTGTTCTAGTCCGGTGATCTCATTAATCTGTATGGATTAGTTGATGCAGTGCCAAAAAGTAATAACTCATCAACACAGGGAGAACACAGAGGGTTATAGAAAGTTTGCAAAAAGCACACTACATTTATTATTCAGTTTAGGTGCAAAAACACATTCCTTAAGAGCTGGCTATATAGGATGGTGTGTGCTCGAGGTGATAAATACCACATTAGAGGATCAGAATGACATTCCTTCTTCCTGGATGACTATGAAGTGTAATTGGCAGTGCCCTCCTACAGCAGTTCACAAGAAACACGTGAAGTCTGAATGGTGAAGGTGAACAGTCTACAAGATTGCAACGACTGTGAAAGCGTGGCTGTGACGCAATACATAAGATCTACAGATAAAGTGTTATATGTGGACAGCACTGTAAATCAAAATAACTAGTTAAAAATAGATGCTGAAAACATCTTTACTTAAAGAAAGAAATCATATGGAAAATAGCTTACCAATGGCAGCTTGCACTTCTATAGGCTCTGAATCCTGGGAAAATTCACTGAGTCCAGCTGCATTAACAGCCCTGACTCTGAAAATGTACTTCTCACCGTTGACAAGCCCATGGCAAATGAATCTAAAACAAACCAGCAAATGAATTCTTAGAGTATTATGAAGAAAATAAAAATCTTAAGGGGTGGAGGAGAAGCTTTTCTTCCACAAATTTTATTCTGGTTTCTGAAAATTGAGGTTAAAATATGAACCCAGTAATTATATGAAGCTCAGAGAAATCAGAACAAAGTCTTTAAAAAACTAGCTCCTGCAAAACTTCTTTTATACATTCCCTTTTTTTACCAATTCTCTTTCCCACCTAAGACTATACAAATTCTTGTGTTACAGAAGGGTTTATATTATTTCGTTGATATATAAGATTCACCCTTCCTAACGGAAACAAAGGAAAAGTTTGCAGAGATGAGGTTTATTTTTACTTGTGGGATACATTCATGACATAAGTAGGAGACAGCTGTAGCACAAGTTCGCATTGTTCACTTCCAATTAGAAATGAAAAACTGCTGTGTTCACAGAAATTACAGGACATTTAGCAAGAGCAAAAAAACGTGCCCATACTTCTATGGCAGTTTTATTGTCCTATAATCTATGTGAGACAAACTATTTAATTAACACAGTTTTTCTGCTATATTGTATAATGTTTACATTTTAAAAAGTCATAGTTCCTTTTGGAAAAAAAGAAAACCAAACCCGTGTTTTGTAAAACGTTTCAACAAAAGAATATATATATATATATATATAAAATATATTTTTCAATATGTATTTTAAGTGGATTTTATTTTGTGTTCTTTTTATTTTGCTTTACTTCATAGTGTTATACTCCGTGCTTCCAAGGCTGACATCATGCAATAACGTAAGCAGCAAAAATAGCACAGAAAATATAAAACATATTCCAAAAAAAGAATTTTACTTTGGGGAAAAAGAATTAAAACCTAAAATTTTCAGAACAGAACCTCCACTACTCATTCCCTCAGACTTTTCCAAAGTGTTAGCTTCGGAATGTCCACATAAAGTAAATTTCAAAACACCAAAATGTACTGCATCAAGTAAGCTATGAGCTACAACTAATGCTTTGGAATTGTCTCAGTCCAAATGCCAGTAGATAACACACAGCCTATGCCTGTCTGTATCGTGCATCATATTGTGTAGAATAAAAATGCAGTGATAGGAACAAAAGAAATGTAGTTATGTAGTGATATATAGTAATTCAAATCAATATTTTTATTTTTAAGCCGAATAAAGATCTCATTTTATATTTTGAAACCAGTAAACAGTATGAAGCTTCAACAGCACTTGATGTAACCATAGTATAAATAACACTAATATACAGGAGAGCTTATAATATTGGCACAAGTAGCTTGCGACCATTCATTAACATCTTGATAATTGCAAGCAACAGTGAAGTTAGAAAGTAATACTGTTAACATGATGTAGTCTACATTTCCACCTGACATGCTGCATATGCAGGCCCAGAAATGTTTACAGCAGTCTTCCAACTGAAGGACTTTGCTTTCAAACACAATATAGTTCAGTTTTCCACATTTGTAAGTTCACTCATTCCTCACTGTACCATTTCTCATCAAACTGATAGATACAATAGCCAGTGAGCTGTTTCCCTTCTCTTCACTGCCAGTATCCATGTTCCCACCACACTGCTTGACTAACTGTTTTTAATATAAGGCTGATTATAAATTATGTTTGAAATATGCTTTTATAACATCTTAGAAAAGCATAAGAGTGATTCCAGCCTGCCGGCTGCCACAAAACAATCACTACTACTAGTACTACTAATGGCTGGAAACACATCAAAGCAATCAATAAAACAAAACAAAACAAAACAAAAACCTGAGCAACCATCTGATGACCACAATCTCCACGTTTTAAAATCCATTACCTGGTGCCTTTGACTGGATTGTTGTTGCAGGGTTCCCAATGACCAGACCCAACCACACTTGACTCAATGTAATATCCAACCAGCTCCTTGGCATCTGGGGGCTCAGTCCAAGTGACAACAACAGAAGTATCTGTGTTTCTAGTTGGAATAATACGGCCAGGAGGTTTGGGAATATCTGGGGGAGATAAAAATAAATACATCAATGACCATCCCAAAAAAATTCACAAAACACAGAAATAAAAATTAAGAGTGACATTCCGATCTTGATTGATAACACACTTTTAACTTCTTAAAAAATCCACTGTGATCTCAAGCAAATAATCTGGTACAAAATAAAAGGATCAGCACATTCAAGCCTTTGGTGAAGACATTCCTCACATTTCCATTGTGTATGGTTCAGGGCATTTCCTTCAAATTAGATTTAGATTATTTCTCTGTGCTGAATAACAGCACCTGAGACGTGATTTGGAGCTTTCTAAAAGAGAAAAAGCGTCAGATGCATTTTGAAGAATTTTGTGCAGTGCACAGAAGTAGTCAGAAACCAATGCCCATATTAAATAGCAAACTGCACCTGAAGTATTTTTTGAAGAGAGGTCTTTTATTCTCCTTAAGGAATGTAGTTGATATAAATCAAACAGAAGTGACATGAGACAACCTGGGAACTCGGTTCAAATCTGCAGTGGTATTGTGGAAGAAAATGCCAGTGTAGACAAAACTACTATGTAACTAACAGACAAGTTACCCTTTATTGTGGGGAACATCTGGGACTTCTTTCCAGTAGAAATAGTTTCTGCATCCGTGTAAGTATGAAATCCTTCATGTTTGTTTGATTTGGCAAACAACGAAGGTTAAACTCTGCTTACGTCTGGGCTTACATTCAATAAAGTCTCAAAGACAGAACAGTTTTGTACTTTACTGAGCTGTCATTTTCTTCCACTGTTTGCAGCCTTCATGGCTCTTGGTATCATTGTTTGCAGCTTAATTCCTTTGGTTTGTATTTGCCATTTGACCCTACATTAAAAGTTTGACAACTCAATCCTAAATTATCTTAGATGAAGGGAATAAATCACCGACTACTCTTCATTTTTGAGTCAGAAGCTGAGCAGCTATCCTCAGGCAAAACAACCACATAGCAAACTGAACTGATACTATGAAGATAACTTAATACTTTTGATCACTCACCAAGTTTGTCATCCACCACTGTGGCTTCAGTTGCTTCTGAAGGCTCACCGATTCCAGCTGAATTGCAACAACGAACCCGGAAGCAATAGGATTTGCCTTCAGACAAATCAAAAACTGCAAAGCGAGGGGACTTCACAGGGATCTCAGTGTTCACCCTTTGCCAGTCCTCTGTGCCAGCAACACACTGCAGTCAAACCCAGAAACAACATTTCCAACAAAACTCTCTGAACACAGAGTCTAACACGACAAGGCTTTCTACGTGGACCATGAATGGCATGTTTACTCTGAAGAACAGAGAATCGTGTTCCTGGTTTTAGCCATTCCACTGTATTAGGTCTATTTCAAACTTATTAATCTGCCAGATGTGCAGGCACGCCAGAAATCACACATACAAGCTTATTGTTTTTAATATACCAAAGCTAAACACCTCGCCACAGCAAGGAATTGATATTTTAACTGCATTCAGTTCTGCATCTTACACTCCAGACCACTCTCAGTGCAAGTTCTGCAGACTTTCAACACCATCCATAGAATACATTGCTTCTAAATGCTGTTGTGCCACTCCTGAGAATGTTTTTGAGGTGGCTTCCAGGATTAATCAAGATGTACATTTAATTTGTGAATTGTTTTTATTTCTGTGACTAGAAGTTCTACTTACCAAGGTCACTTAACACTGTTAACATTAGTAATTAATTTTTGCCTTACGTTAAAAATTATTTCAAATAACATCCTGGTTTCTAAGAGATGTCAAATGCTCAGAGAAATTTTACCTGAACATGTGACACTAATGTTCTGTATTCTGCATGCAATAGGTTGTCAAAAAATCAAAATAGGTTATATTCTGTGAAAACTCAAAATTGATGTATTCATCCTCTGTAAATCTGTTGCTAAGTGAAAATCTTTTCTTTAGACCAGATTTCATAAGAGAGATGAAAAACATGTAATGGGAAGATATTTATGCCTCTCATGATGACAACTCTAGAGTGATAAGAAAAAGCATTGATAAAGTTTGTGGGAGCCATGAGTAACTAGCAAAAGGGTGATGGTGAAGATATTTCTGGGCCAGTAACCATGCAAAAAAGAGCTCAGAAAAGAAGGACAAGTGATTCGGTGATAGAAAATAAATTTTGTCACCTTTGTTGAGGTTGTGAAGTAGAATTGAAAGCTAATGCAGAGGATAAATATTGAAAGGTGGCTGGAAAAGTGCACCACCCACTGCCTCACTGTGCTCACATCCACTGGTTGGTCTCCAGAAACATTTAGCAAGTGCCAATAAATGACAGTGGGAGGAATGACACACCTCTGTTTCATACACACTTCCATGTCAGATGCCAATTTGTCAGACTGCCATTCTGCTGCCATCTGTCACGTGGCAACAAAATGCAACAGAATATTGGTGGGAAGGCTCCATCTGTACTACCAAACCACCTACATTCACCTCTGATGTCATCAGCCAACATGATAAAATGGGAGGCACTGTTTCGTAGCACCTCTCATACAAATAATAAACATACAGTTGTGACTTTGTACCATACTTTCTCAGCATAGTGAGTTTGTCAGCCTATCTATCCTATGGTAGGTCAATGGCATCATTCAGGAAAGGATATTACAGTGTGTGACACATTCTGCATCCATTTTTATAAATCCCTGTCTTAGTAATTTATCTTAATCTAATAATTATGTTGTTGAAGTTGTAACCCTAGCTTGAAAGTGGAAATGACATTTCAGCAAAGATAATGTCTAAGCAAAGATTGCTTAAACGTGATTCTGATTTTCTCTGATTTTACCTTTTCCACAAAGTACATGATACCCTCATGGCCCCGCTGTCCAGGAGGTTTCCAGCTCAGCACAACATAGTTCTTGGTGGCTTCAATAACTTGGAGGTCTGTAGGTGGACCAGGAACAACACCCTCTGAAATACAGTGGAGAAGAGTAGCAAATGGAAATGAGTATGAATTTCTTCACATTTGCACAAGAAATAGTACTATAATTAAAGTATAGAACAAGTGTTAATACACTTAGCACTCAATGTTTTTGGAGAGCTTAGTGTTCAGAGTTATCTAAATACCATTTTTAAATGTCCTTGGCTAAGCATGTTTGTTTATTACATCCTGAATAATGAAACCTCACCTAAGGCTGGAGCTGATCAAGGGTGAGTGACTCTAAGAACAATTCTAAGAACTTTGAGTGTGTGCCAAAGTCCACTGGACTCAATGGAGGTTTTCCTAGTTACTCAGCCAGGCCTTTGTAGGCAAAAGTGCTATGTTTACCTGCAGGTTCTTCCTCAGTAACAATAATCTGTCCTGTCCAAGGAGCAGAAGGGTGACCTGAAACAGATGCAAGAGAGATCATGTAAACGAGTCTTCAGGAACTTTTGAAATAATGAGAAAACCAACAAAACTGTCATTTGCAAGCTTCATATGAGCTCTGTTCTTGATGACTGCTCATATAGGGATACTCAAAGCTAGTTTAAGGCTTGAATATTGAAAGCAGTTCTGCAATCAAAATATCAAGAAATATTTATTCTACTGAGATGTATACTCCTTCCTGAAATTTCTCTGAAGTCATGTAGGTGACAAGGAGAGGTACTTGGCTCACTCAGTTCATCTGTTTTACAGAATTCACTTCCACTTCATTTTTCCTACTCTGTTCATTTAGTTTAACAGCCTGCTCATTAAAGGAAGAGCCAAGTTCTTGCAGGATGCTCTCTCTCTCATTTTAATCCACTTTCCTTCACATTGTCAGCTTTCATAATAAGGGTCATTGTCACATAAAGAAAGTACTCGGCCTGACTCAACATACCCGTATGATACGGTTTGGGTGGCTTTCTCTGTGCCTTAGCGTTATCATGTTATTACAGCTATGTATCAAGCTATTAAGCAGAACAACACATTTTCAGAGAGAATCTTTGCAGTGGCTGTTCTCCACCTCTACACACTTCACCTTGCATTGTCTGACTTGCTTTGGAAATGTGAGCAAAGATGGAACAGGGGTTCATGACAGTAAAGAGGAGGAGATAGAATGGGAATAGGACACCAAGACTCCCTCTTCAGAGATGGCTTCCAGTCTTTCCAGTGAAAAGAAAAAGACCACTGGCTCAGGTTTTGCATGCCTGAGCACGGTATTTCCTTGTGGTGCCAAACCTGCTTCCTCCAGCCTTCAGGTTTTATCCTGAATGGGAGCCTTCATCATCTGATTGCTGTCTGTAGCTTACAGTGCTGAACACAGTAAGACATGCAAATTGGGACTGTTGGAGACCCGTGGCTTTTCATACAATACTCCTTTCACAATGGTTCGTTTCAAATAGTAAAACTTCAGAGATTAGTAGAAATACATGGTTTATAGGCATATAATTTTGGCATATGGGTAGAGAAGGGGATTTTGAAGCAAACTCCTCACCAAAGCCTTTGAATCTGGGACATCACCCAGCCATAGGAAAAATGTCCTTGGCTTGTAAAATGTTAACTGACAAGCAGAGAGCTTGGGTTCAATAATCTGTTGGGTTGCCCTGATATTTTGCTGATGTTATTGCAAGACTTTGGTCACCACAAGGGCTTTGGCACAGAGAGAGGCTATTCACAGGGTCTGCTTGGCTATTCTGTTGTTGAACGAAAACAGGCCTCAGGCAATTTACTCTCCTGTGCCTTTTCCCCTTTTCTTGCAAGTTCAGAGAGCAGTGCTGCCACAAGGAAAAGCTGTTAGAGCTGTTGGAACTGTCTGTGCAAAGAGCGCTGAAATAATTCCTTCTTGGCAACGTGCCCCCAAGAATATTTTGTTTTTGCATTGCTCCCTCTAGTGGGATTCTGAAGGCTTATGACTAAATAAGTCTCTTCTTTTCTTTTCTCTTTTTTCTTTTCTTTTCTCTTTTTTCTTTTCTTTTCTCTTTTTTCTTTTCTTTTCTCTTTTTTTTTCTCTTTTTTCTCTTTTTTCTTTTCTTCTTTTCTTTTCTCTTTCCTTTCCTTTTCTTTTCTAGTTAGAACTTCTTAAATCTCTCAAACTGCAAGAAGGACATCTTACTTCTCAGTCTGGCTCTGTCTGAGGGATCCAGGGCAGCCACGGGCTCTGACACACGGGATGGTAGGCTAACACCAGCTTTATTCACTGCTCGGACTCGGAAGATGTAGGAGCGGCCCTCGATCAGACCAGTGACAGGAAAACGAGCAAACTTCACCGGAGTCTCATTGCATTGGGTCCAGTGGGTGGTGCCAACCTCACACCTGCAAAACACAAACAGGACAAGTGGTGCTGGGAAGGGAAAAAAACACAAGCTCGGGGCATCCAGCCCTCAGAGTTCTACCATTTATTCATGTGCTTTGACTAGACATTCCCAGCTTCTTCAGCAGCATTGTCTGCTACTGACACAGAAGCAGCTGCAGGAGTGGGGTCAGGGCCGTAGGGCCATCTGGGAATGCACTAAATCCCTCACAGCTGCGCTCCTTCTTTCTTGAACTGAAGAGGGGACATGGGCACAACTCACTTCAAACTGTTCAAACCCTTCAAAGAATGCTCTAGGACTCCTGGGGAGTGTCAGCTTCAGCATATTTGAAGGGATGTGAAATACATGGATCCTCTGTAGTTGCCAGAAGCAGAGTTCATCATCTGTTAACAGCCCAGCTCACTGTAGTCTGTGATGACAACTGAAGTTGGACACTCAATAAGAAAGCTCTGAATCCAGGAGCAAATGCAGAATGAAGGAGGTGAACATGAGGGAAAAACAAAATGTCTTTTGCCTTGCAGTTGCTCTTTGCGATATCATCCCTCAACAGCCTCGTTTTAAAATGAGGCACTATTTTTAAGAGTCTAGTCCTGTCTTTCATATAGAGCTTTGTAATGAATGTCAAAGAGTTGGAACTTACTAGTGCAGCATAGTTATTGCAACAGCCCACACTCATACATCATCAATCCAGGAAAGTTATATTCAAACTGAACCAATGTTCAATATTTGACTGTAGTCATCTTAGATTTTTTTTTTTCTCAAACCAATCACTTCCTTCTATATTTATTAAATTTATATGTAGAGGGTATAATATATTGCTATATTAAAAAATACATCTATACATATGTAACATATACATGTGTATGTACCTAAATACACCCACAGGAATTCCATGATACTAATGATAATATTCTGGTACTAAAATTGAAACAAACATTACCAGCTCTGAAAACATCACTGTAAGTCTTGAAATAATGACTGAATTTCTTAAATCCCAAACTTCTGTAATCCCACCACTGTGTGAATCCTTCCATTTTCATATAGAACCATAGAATCTTTAAGGTTGGAAAAGACCACTAAGATCATGTCCAACCATCATCCCACCCTCACTGTGCCCACTAATCATGTTCCTGAGTGCCACATCACATATTTCTTGAATGTCTCTGGGAATGGTCATTCCACCTCCTCCCTAGGAGCTTGAGTCACTGCCTCACCTCTCTTTCTGAGAATAATTATTTCCTAATATCCAACCTGAGCCTTTCCTGGCACAATTTGAAGCCATATTTTTAGAAATATTTATTTCCAAATCTTATTGTTGAAGAGAAGAACATGCAAGTGTAAATTTCATTAAGCTTATGAACCTAATAGTTCAAATAATAGCAGCCCATATAAGAAATCCAGTTCTCTCTTAGATCTCATTTTGCATTCTGGTAAGTGGTAAATGTTTGGCAGCAGGAAGGAGGGAACTGATGTGGGTAGAGCCAATCCTGTGAGCCACCAGCATAAGAATGTTCTGAGGTCTCCTGAGCCTCATAGGAATCAGTGAGGGCTGAGCAACCTCTTGTAGAATCGTTTCTATGTACTTAAGTGAAGCAGGACTTTATCATTTCCATTAAAATTATATCAGGCCCAGCCAGTCTAAACAAAAAAAAAAAAATCTTTTTCTGGCCATGAAGAAGAGTGAAAATAACAATAACCACTTTATCTCATGCTTTTAAATGTGATTTTAGGTTTTTGAATTAGAATGTGCAGCAATACAAATTTTCCACATTGACATGCTTGCTGACCTGTCAATGAAGTACCCAAGGATGGGGTTTCCTCCATCAACAGCTGGCTGCTTCCAGGACACAATGACATAATCCTTGTTGGCATCTAAGCACTGCACATCCAGTGGTGCACCAGGGGCTCCTGGGATCTCAGCATCAGCATCTACAAGGATGGAGACACAGATTTCCTGATATGAAACAAAGTTATTTCATAATTATTTTCTAAGGACCAAACTCTGTTCCTGCAGAGCCAAGAAAAAGCTTCAGAAACTATTCATTTTTATACTGTTGGTGCCTCTTCAGGTTTTGGTTTTTGAAACATTTACAAATGATTCACTTGTAACAACATTGTAAATGTAATCAATTTGGGCACTTTAAATACATATTGGTACCACAGATTCTAATGAGGTAGCTGCCAGAGACACAGCCAAAGTGTGTGACAACTTGGCAGGTTGCGTATTTACCTGCAATATTACTTAGGAGACTTGGCTGATGTTTTACCTTGCAATCATGCAGTGGTTCAGTCAAAAGGTTTTAGTCACAGGATACACAACACTGCGCTCAGAAGAAGTGCATTTCACGTCTTTGATCTCACTGCCATACACCTCCATGGAAATACTGACTGGGGAAATATTACCACAGCTGTGGTCCCACCATCAGATCTTATCTGCACCTACAGTGAGAGCTGGGAGGCAAAAACTCTTCAAACTTTTGTGTTGTTTTTTCGTGTTAATTTTTTTTTTTCCCCTAAGGTCACCGTCTGGAATGATCAGCCTTGTTGAACTACTGTTTGCTAGACACTGAGCCACACAATAAAGACAATCTGCTGAAGAAAAGACCAATTCATTTTTCAAATGAATGAAATACCTTCACGTGTTGTTCTTCATTGTTCAGTTTGGGTTGGATTCAAACTGAAAATGCATTAAAACCTTTTGAAGGTGAATTATACCACAGATTTTGGAATATAACCTTCCTAAGTATGAGCATATTGTTCCTCTCAAGTGTTTGTCGCAAATATGGCATTGTTGGTGTCAGAGGGCCCAGACTCTAACATCAGCTTTCAGATAAATCTTGTCCAAATCTTAAAAATCAGAGCACAGTGCAGGGCACTGGTAATTACATTGTTTTACACAGTCATAATTCAGCTTGTGAGATGTAGTGATTTTCTTGTAGAGCAAAATAACCCTTGCAAGTTTATATGAAAGACTTTCAAAGAAGTGAGATGGTTTCTCTACAGAACAGAGTTCATACAATTAAAAATAATGATATTTGAGCCCCACTACTTCTAAAGAAGACCTGACTTAAGACAACAGCACATACCTAAAGAAAAATGTTTTGCTAATAAGTATTATTCTTGCATTCCATCTAAACTCCATACTTTTACAATTGTTTGATGCTTCAGGGTGCTACAGGTTTTTGTATTACAATTTATGTCAATTCCAAATTTTTCTGCTTTTGACTTTCAGAAATAAATGCCTTATATGTGTATTTATCATGCTTGATTAAATAAAATAGTGGTCTTCAGAGAAAAAATAAACAAACACTTTTCACGTTATCTTCCTTTTTAGATAGAGTTGCATCACATGGAACTTTTGAAGCTCTGCCAAAGATATTGAGTCCAGTTTCTAACTACAGCTAACTAGGTATAATTCTTAAAATTATCATGCACAGAGTAACCAATCCATTTAACATAGCAAAATAATAAGAACATTAAGGGCAATAACAAGATATCTTCAATGGTCCCCTTATGAAAGTCTTGAATTGTCCATGTCTCTTGCTTGATAGAACACGATACACCACAGTTTCTTTCCAAGACAGACTGGGAAATAGCTGGGACAATCAGCATCGCTCATCAGCCTCATTGGTGCTAGGATTTCATCCCTGGCTGCTTGCTGATTAATGCTGACCTGCAGCCATGGCAAGAGGAGCCCACTTTCTCTGAACCTGCCAAGACCCAGTGTTATGAGGCTGATGAGCACTCTGCTCACCTCCATCAACATGTGGGGATTTCTACATGTGATGCAAAAAGACAGCTCCTTGCACTTAAGCAGCAAGCTAAGAGTTTGTACTGAACTTGTCTACAAACTTGTAGTGAGGAGCAGTGAGGAGTATGCTGGCCAAATGAGACTGTGTGGAGAATGTAAGTAGAATATAATTAATCTGATCAGAATTTGGCAAGCACACCAGTTGGTGTTGAGTTCTTCTCCTTGCTGCTTAGTCCCACACACACATTCCAGCAAACTCTTTCCCAAGGTGACAAAAATATTTGATTCAGTTGTATTTTCCAAGCAGGCTGTTATCTTGCACAGTTTTGCTAAACTTGGGAACGCAGTACCACTCTGAACATGTTCTCAGAGCCAAAGATTTCCAGAGTCTTTTGAATTAGCATTACATGCTTCAGCTGTTTTTAGCAGCTGGAAAAGATAAACAGTCAGCTCATAACCTGATAAGCCACTGCTCTTCTTAAAGAAATACTTGGTCTAATGGAAACACAAGGAAGTTTTTCGTGGTACAAGCAAACAACACCCAGAGGAATAATATTTTAATTCTGTACTTAAAATAAGGAGTCAGATTTTCTGCCTTTCCTTAAAAAATCACAGAAGGATGAAGTTGGCAAAACCTTCTGGGTCCATCACCCACCCATCCTCCAACACCCAGAGCAGGGGTAGAGGATCGTGTCTAGTTGGGCTTTGAATATCTTCAAAGATGGAGACTCCACAGCTTCTCCAGGCAATTTGTATCAGTGTCCAACAACCATCACCGTAAAAAAGTGTTTTCTTAAATTGGAAATGTTAAAATTTACTTTTCCTTACATTTTTGTCTATTATCGCTTGTCCTGACACTTGCTCTGTCCTTATTACTCCTTCTATTAGGTATTTATACACATTGATGAGACACCCTTTGAGCCCTCTCCTCCCCAGACAGAACAGACCCAGTTCTCCCAGTTTCTCCTCATGTGTCAAATGTTCCCTTCACTTTGCAGCCCTTCACTGGACCTTCTCAAGTACGTCCATGTCTCTCTTGTACTGGGGAGTCCAGATCTAGACCCAGAAATCCAAACATGTCTTATCAGGGCTGAGCAGAAGGGAAGGATCACCTCCCTACACTGCTAGGGACCCTCTTGCTAATGCAGCCCAGAATGCCACTGGTTTTTGCCACAAGGACACATTACTGGTTCACGTTGATCCTGTTGTCCACTATGATCCTAAGAGCCTTTTCTGCAAAGCTCCTTTCCAAAGGGTTAGTCCCCAGTCTGTACTGGTGCACGTGATTATTCTTCTCCAGGTGGCGATCTATATATTTCCCTTCTCTGTAATTTTTTTAGCACTATGCATTAGTGAATACCTCTTAAATGGAGCAGAAAAATCTTGATCTGCAGTTCAGCTAGTGTGAGATGGTTACAAGCATATAATTTTAAGTTACTTTATGGAGTTATCTTTTTTTGATTTATGTTCAGTACTGTTCACAAGTTGAAGCTGAGAAAGAGTGTCAACAATGAAAATTTCATCCCCAGAATGCCACTACGGTTTACAAGTTTTCTAAAACGTGACACCAAAGCTTAAGGAATGCATTCAGTTTTCCCAAGGATAACAAATTAGAAGTTATACTGCTAAAATCAATTGCATAAAATATTTATATAAATTAATATAATTCATTTTATGGAAGCTATTGTATTATGTAAAAACTTTATTTTTTAATTGGAAGAAAACGTCTAAAATGACTGAGATTTACTTTGCCAAAAGGTTTTCCTCATTTCTCCAGTGATGTGGTTCAAAAGCCAGTATCCTACCTCGAACAAAGACATAACCACTGTACTCTTCATAGTATTCTCCCATCACCACACGTAGAGTGTAAAGACCTTCATCTTCTTTGTTCGCATGAGTCAGTGTTAATGAAGCTCTCTCTCCCGTCCAGTGCATCTGGACCCACTTGGATGGTGTAATAAGAACACCTAGAAATTAGAGAATTTCATAATGAAAATTAGCTGAATGCATGGATAATGCCTGTGTACAGCTTGAAATAGATCGGGAATACACAAGAGAAATCCCTACCATTCAATTTCCTTCTTCAAAAACAATCATAGATGAAAGCCAACTTTGCTCTCAGAGTTGGCTACAGCACAACAGCTTTGTGTAATTACTTTAGAAATGTAATAAAATAGGAAAAGCTACACAGGCTATATTGATGGGTCACAGAGAAGTTAGAGATGATCAAATTGTTTTTAGTATTTCAGCTTGTATTAGAAAAGAAAAAGACAAAAGACATTTCACAGCCCTTCCTCTGTTTTCTAACAGTGGTTTCACTTCAAAATGTTAAATTTGGAAAATCTTTGGATTAAAAAAGAGAAAATATTCCTGTTTATAAAACCAATAAAGTATTTGTTAAATTGTGACATTCACATCTACTGAAATTATGAAGATGTACATTGAACAAGTTCAGATTTCTTTTTGTCAAACATTCTCACCATTGCGGTACCATTCGATGTCTGGTTTGAAGCGCTTAATATCAGGACTGATGACAACTGTGCAGCCCAGACTCATTGTCTCGCCTTCTCTTCCAAATGTCACATCAAACTTGTCAATGAATTTGATTTCGAACCTGGAAGCGAAGCCATGTGGGGTAACACCAACTGCACAAGGGAAAAAATTCTGGCTGCTTACTTATTCTTTCATTTCTTGATAAGAGTAGTAAGCAGTGAGCCCAGTGATTATCAGTACAAGTTCAGTTAAAGCTTAAGATATGAACAGAAACAGCATATATTCATTATCAGTATTCAGAGGTTATCGCAGGGTCATATAATCCAGGCACTTACATATCACAGGGAAACAGCTATTTCTTTATTCATACAGCTCCAGTTTTTCAGGGAAAGTTTCATTCAGAATTTCATTCCAGAATTTCCAAGATTTCAGATTCAGTGTTTTATCATTTTATCATAATGTGTGTGTTTGTAATTTAAACTGATTTGTTCAGGTCAAATGATCTTTAGCTTATACTCCTCTTTTATTTCCCTCTTTAGCTCCTTGCTCCATCTGAGGACAGTTGTGCGTCCACCCAGCCTTCATATTTTTGCCCAAAGTAGATCTTTTTTATGAACTTTTAAAATAAAAATGACCTCTCCACTCCCTCAGGCTTTCGTGCTTGTTCCTGACTTTACCTTTCCTGATGTTGCATAACCTGAACAACTGAAGTGTTTCAGTTGGAAAAGATCTTTAAAGGTCATCTAATCCATCTTCCCTGCAATGAACAGGGATACATACAGCTGGATTTCAGATGGAATATCCTCTGTGCCTCATACCTATGTCTAGCATAGCTGCTTCCATCATTCTTCTGGAAACAGCTCTGCTGTTAGGGTCACATTTTCCTTTTTCCACAACTGCACTGTGCTAGTAATTCACAGTCTTCCTGTGAACAATGCATACAGATACGCTGGTATCTTTTGTTTCTGTTAACAAATTATAAATTCCAAATAATATTGGAAACTCATAGCCTTGCATTTTGTAATATTATGAATGATCATTTTTTCTGTTATTTCAGAGCTTCAGTACATAAAGGACATCATGTATGCCTTTGCGGCACATCCCTCATCCTAGTTGTGTTGCTGCAATGAGGTTTCAGGGCCCATACAGAACTCAGCATACATAAGCTGTTGGATTTCTTTTGAACTTGATACAGCCCACATGTTCAGATTTGCTTCTGGCTATGTGTATTTGCTCCACATGCAATCATATAGCAACAGAGAAGGTATATTAAGTCAGCAGTGTACTGTTGCACATGCACTCCCTAGCCTTTTTTTCCAGGACACATTTTTACATATTGCAAGAGGTGAACTGTCTCTCTTTTTGACAGATGTTATTTCAAGTGCAATACTAAAATGATGCTTCTTGTGTGAACAAATAGTCACAGATCTACAAGGCAATGTCGTTCCTCCCTGCAAATTAGATTAACACCATCTGAAATTGAAGAGTTCAGTACCTAAAATGACCTGCTCTTTTTCCAAATAATGTTATGAAATATTCTGCCTATCATTTGTCAAGATGTCATTACTTCAAATGGATGTGTCAAATAAGGGCATATTGCTACTTACGGCTCAGAGGCATGGAAAATGTCCCAGCATGAAAATGACTTGCATCAATGTCTCCTTTGTACCCTAGATGTGCGTAGAGAAAAAGAGCAGTCACTATCACTGAGGGGTAAAGGGTCTCTGAGCCACAGAAATGGAAATGTGCATTAAAGAAAAGAAAAAAAGGAAGTATTTTGCAAACCTACTCTTTACCACAAGGGAAGCATAAGCCGAAATTTCTCCTTTAACATTCATAGCAGATGCCCGGTACTGAGCAATGTCGTCGAAATCACATCTAAAATGATAGGAATTGTTAGGTTGGACATCTACAGCTGCTTGGCATACCCTATCCATGTTCTAGACCAAAAAAACTTTAGGAATCTGGGTAAAATCTGCAAACAAGTAAAAGCTCAGGAGACACTCTATGATAGACACTCGAATGGTTATAGCCATTAAGGTTTTGTCAATGTTAAAAAAAACCAACATTTGAAAAAAATGTTTTCTTTCAGTGTTAAATATTCTTTCAGAGTTGAAACTGAGATTACAGTAGAAATAGGAAAAAAAATTATCCAACAACATTTATCTGTTACCTCCAAGTTTTCTCTGATCTACTCTCTTCTGTGGGATATGCCTAATGCAGAAACTGTAGAAACAGTAAATACAAATTTTCAAAGGGCACTTAATAGTACCTAGATTGTCAAAACTAGATTGTTGTTGTTGCTGATTGTCAATGGTTTTTAACACAATACGACTGCAAAAACTTCCTAGTTGGAGGATGCATACTGTCAAAGATGTTTTTTGTGTTTGCGTATAAGTGAGGACTCTTCAGTCCTGTTCCTCTTTTCAGTAAGAACCAGGATCTTGCTATATCTGAAAAACAGTTAACTAATATATTTCACCTTGAACTAGATTTTCCTCGTATTTAACTGTATTTATGCAGGACAAATGGACAAAGTATGTTTCTGAGTCAACCATGAACAAAATAATACAGATCAATTACTCTACTACTTTATAGATCTCCTACTCTACTCTGAATACCCTCTACCTTTTCACCTCTGGAGGAAAACCAGAACTGCTTCAATATTCAGCAGACGCTGTTAATCTCAGCTGTATAAACTTGTTGCTTCTAATCCCCATGAGATACGTCCACATTTTGCCAGTCTCAATCCATAGCAACATTTCTGTTTAAGTTATTTGTTAAATGGTGTAATATTCCCTTACGTGCTAATCTCCAGTGAGTGCAACCCGTATCGATTTGCAATGGTATATTTGCCAGGGTGAGCCTGTACATCAATGGGAACATTGTTTTTGTACCTATGAAAAAACAAAGAAACCACACATCAAAGTGGAAGAATATACATATTATAAAGGGTCACACAGTTGATATTTGAAATACTAAACCAATTTCTGCATGCTTCTCCCAAATAAACTACAGTTTATCCTTGGGAGACATTATGTATCTTTAGAAGCTTAACTTCTCTCTTTCTCTTTCACCTCCCCAATGTGAATTTTGTTTTAAAAGAAAAATAGTCTTGAACAGAATGAAAATAAGTTTATATTACCATGACTTTCAGGTACTTGCTAAAGAATGGAGAATTCACACGAGAAATGCTTTAGTGTTTTCTGAATTGCAAATAATACAAGGAAAAAAAAGAATACTGCTCATCTAAGAAGGACCACTTGTTATTTCTGGAAATGCAAATTCCAGAAGAGCCAAGTCATTAGTTAATGTTGGACTGCAATCTCCCACTGTCATTGCACACTGATAGTTTATGCTTTCTGCTACCGGTTTCAAATGTCCTGGGTTTTCCATAAGCTTTTTCTAAGGGAGTCGGGACAGCTGTAACATACATTGAGATTTTTTTTTTAGGGAAAGCATGTAAAGCTTTATAATTTATCATACAAAACATGAAAAGGTCTTCATTGCTTATATGAAGAATGACTCTTTGGAAAACACAACTGACATTTAGTTAGAAATTCTGAATGCAAGCCGACAGAACCAGGTCAGTATGATTCTATAATTCTGAGCAAAGACACCTGTTGAAAGGTCTGAACTCATTTTTTCCTATCAGTAGCCCATGGCAAATAAAATCCCTTTAGAATTCAAATGTATTATAAAATAATGCATTAATTTCCACCATCTATATTTAGCATGTATATGAAAGGGTGGTTCACAGCAAGAGCAAAGGCAAATAACTGAAGGTTTGGTTTTGAAGTATGTCAGTTTTCAGGACAAGGTGGATCTCAAGCAAAATGCAAATGGCCCTGCTCTTGATTTCTTGGTTAAGTTCAGGTTACAGAGCTGGATTACATCCACAAGCATAGCTGACCAATCTTTATATCCAGCAGAGATCAGATCTGTAGCATTTGTCCTCCTCTAGGAGGAAAGTCAAAATAGTGCATTTACAGCCCTTAAGCAACTGAAAATATGTGTCTATAAAGAGCCTGCCTACTGGTTGCCTAGTCCAAGGAAAAACTTTCTGAGCATCAGCTCTGGTGTATTAATGTACCTTCTAGTGGTTTTTTTAAGTCCCAAAATTAACATTTTTAAGACGTAAATACACAGATGCCATAAAGCAACTTGAGTACTAAATTACAGAATATGATTATTACTTAACATCATGATATAACAGTTGCATTCTATTGCCTCCAAACAGAATCTTCACAGGACATGCTTCTAATGCATGCTTAACACCAAGCATAGGCTTATTTGTTGTTTATTTTATATACACATTCATATGTTTATACACACATTGTAGAAGAATCTTTTAAATTAAAAAGCAAGCATCAAATCTCAGTTTGAAGAAAGGTTATTATCTATTGTCTTAGCAACTTGATCGTGTGGCACAAAAGTGATTTGAACAATTAGCATAATAAACAGCAAGACTGTAAAGCTTCACAAGTCACTGTTAATTAAGCTAAACTAAATTTCATTCAGGATAAACTTAAACGAGTCAAATTACACCTTCAGCTATGACAAAGAATGTATTATGAAGTTCTGACAATAATAACTTAATCCGAAGATCAAGTGAATAGAAACCTTCCAGTAGACTCCAAAATTCAGAAAATTCAGCTAATCCTCATCTATCCATAACATTTGACTTCAAAGAATCAGCATGTGTCCTCTATGAACATCTGGTGTCATGAGATTTCAGTTTCATGGGGGCTGAGTACTATAACTGCTCAGTAGCCAAGCAGCAAAGCAGCTAGTTCTTGTTAATGCTTTGTTTAATGGTATTGGTTGACTAAAGAAAAGTATGTGGAAAACACTCTTTTAAGGATAGTACTGATGATAAATTACACTGCTATTTTTCCTTCATCAGAAGACAGAAAGTGTATGTTGGATGTCCACATGAGAAATATGCATGATACCTGTGTATTATTGCCATCAAATAATTATTTTGTCTTTTAGTATTTTACAATGTTTTTGTACAGTGTTTTGAAAGGCCTAGTGTGGCCACTACACCTTTATTTTCAGTCATCCTGTATTTTTACCAGAAAATATGCCACATTCACTGAGTTGGCTTTAACTTATAGAAAATACAAACTTACCATGTAACACGGGGTGCTGGCCAGCCAGCCACTGTACAATGAAATTTGACATTTTGCTTTTCCCAGATAGTGTGAGAATGAGGTTCAATAATAAATTCAGGAGGATGTAAAAGTTTATCTTGATTCAACTTTTTGTGAAACGCCTGGGTATCTTCTAGCTGAAAAACAAACATCTCTTTGTAAACTTCATTACTTACAAGTGCAAAACATTAAAACTCAAAAGCGTACTCCTTTTCTAACGTGGGGTCATGTAAACCTAGAGCAACTCTTTAAGACCTGCTCTCAAACCTTTCCTGCTGATGAGATCTTCCATTCTCCCTGGGTAACCATTTTACCTGGCAATTCTCAGTCCTAGAAAAAAAACCACTAATATACTACAAATCTTGCCTTCTTCAAAGCATTATCAAAGGTCCAACAAATTCCAATACAATTAAATAATTGTCTCCTATGTCTTAATGACAATAATTTGTTCATACACTCCAGAATGGCATTTGTTTTTATGCAATAGAATCCTGATTTTAACTGACATTAAATTTGCGACCAATTATAACTTCCAGACCCTTCAGAACTTGTTCCTGAACAGGCATTCCCCTCCTGCTTATTCTTTTCTTTCTGTGTGTATTAATTCATATTTGTTATAATGTTTAACCGTCACTGTTTCTCAATATTTCAAGATGATTTTGCATTTTTAAACATTGAATTGTTTACAACCTTTCCAACCTCATGTCATGGGGATATTTTAGGAGCATACTGCAAATTCTTCTACACAGAACATTAATAAATTAGCTAAATTTTAGAGCCGGGGATCTTAAGAATAATCCTCTCAACAGAATGATGAGAGATAGTATATTTAGATGGATCTTATACAGGCGATATATGAGATAATACAAAGAGACAAAGGCTCACCTTAGATGAAGAAGGCTCGCAGATCCTCCACTCGGGAGGGATCTCCAGAAAGAGATCCTTCCCGGGTGCAGGCCAGCCCTTAAATGGGGCTTGGGGAGAGGTGGAGCCAGCCCCCTCCCCCCTCCAATCACACAGGTATCATTGCCTTCACCTGTGCCCCCATGGCTGACTCAATGCTCACCTCAGGTGATCAATCAGTGGCTCAGGCTGTGATTCAGCAGTTCCCCTACACTAAATAAAGTGTATTTTTGCTTAATATATTCTTCCACTCTGGTCATAGCATATTCATAACTGAATATTATTTTTTAAAAATTTGAACAGAAATATCAAAGCTATCTAAAATTAGAGACTCAGTTCCAGATGCTGCCTATCATCTCCCTTATTAACACACTGTAATTAAAACACTGTAATAAACACTTTGGACAAGCTTGTCCCCAGGCCAAAAAACATCAGGAATTATCCCATCACCTTTTTATTGGTAAGTGCTGCCTAGAAACTGCCTTGTGGTTCAGGTTGAGGATGCTGTGCCACTTAGATAGGCATGAGCAGAGCAAAAAGAGTATTTCCCTGTTCCATTCTGCCTCCCACTCCCCCGACTTTACTACAGTTTTGATGCCTCTTTTCTTACCACCTGACACCAAGATAACAAGAGTTTAAATCACTGAAAGTACATTTACTGAACATACTTTGGGTTTACTAAAATAATTGCTATTGCCCTCAGCGTAAATCAGGGCTGTGATATGAGAGGCTCTTTACAAACAACAAACAAAGAAGGCCAGCACAGTATATACAGCCTAGGTGTTCATTTCTATTCTTTTACCGTTTTCTTCAGGGCCATACGCTCCGCAGACTCCCGTACTGCTACTTTCCTTGATTTTTTCTCATGGTGTTCCTCTTCAGAAACAGACTTGGCCACCTTCTTGACACTAACTCCTTCACCAGTTGCAAAAAGGTTCCTTCTGGCAACGTAGGCAGCACTCTCTTTAATTCTTTCTTCTTCTGTGTCTGTGATCCCACTGACGCTGACTTCACTGAAAGAAGTTTTATAAAGCAGAATCCCATTGGAAAACACAGAGGACACATTCCACTCATATTTTCTATTAAGTCAGCCAACTATAGTGGATATAAAAACGCCAGTGACATTTCATAATGTATTTTTTCCTTGAGGATCATTACTTCTGTAACAGTCCACAGGTATTTGAAGCAGAACCATGGAAGGGTACTGAGGAGTTACAGAGTATTCACTGACTCTTCGAAGTCACAGCCATTTTCAGTGCCTCTTTGTATGATCATGCCATGCAAATTTCCCAGTTAACAATTATTGCTACAATGATGAGTGTAACGCACACCCACATACGTTAGGCTTAAGGGTCAGTGATGGATTTACAGACGTACCATTAGTAGTGAGAATATCAAAAGGGCAGAATAATTGTAGCTGTATAACAATATTCTCTGCAATTTTTTTGTGTGTGTAGAAGAGAAACACGGCATATAGGACATAAGTTCTCTTTGTTCATAGAAAATTCAATCCTTTAATGTTTGCAGAGCAACTGATCTTCCAAGTGTTTTAAAGAAGATGAATAAGGATTTCTTTGAAGAATTTCTATAAAAGCAGGATGCAAAGGACTGATATTCCCAACAGCTCCAATCCTATTTTCAGATGCATGCATGGAAGTACTATTGAGGTCATGGTATTTTGGCACTGTCAGGACATCATAGATTCTAGAGTAACACATACATACACAATGAGAGTTCCTTGACCTAAGAAGAAACATTATTATCCTCCTGCTGAGTTTGTTTACTTCAGGTCAGAGTGCTGGTGTTGGGCTTGTTCAGCTTGAAGAAGAAAAGGCTACGAGGAGACCTTGTTGTGGCCTTCCAGTACTTGAATGGAGCTTATCAACAGAAAGGAGACCAACTTTTTACATGGTCTGATAAGACAAGAAGAAATGGCTCTATATTAAAAGAGGGGAGCTTTAGTTTAGAAATCAGGGGAAAAATCTCCCAGAAAGGGCAGTGGGGCACTGGCATAGGCTGCCCAGAGGAGCTGTGAATGTCCTATCCCTGCAGGCACTCAAACCAGGTTGGATGAGGCCCTTTGCGAACTGATCCAACTCTCATGGCAGGAAGATTTGAACTGGATAATCTCTAAGATCCTTTCCAACCCAAGCTATTCTTTATGGGTTCTATGAACATTAGATGGCACAATGAAAAGCGGTTCTGTTTAAGTACTGGACAAATTCTGTCTTGCAAACACTACCGAAAGAACAGTCACTGTTTATTTCCAGAATACATTCAAGCACAGCCTCACTGTTTGATCATAAAATGCTTGCTTTCTGCTACATATCAAAATGATTTTCTGTTTTCTCTAAGATTACTAACATTGTGCACTTGATAGGACATCTCAGCACACAGGAAAATTTGAATTCAAGCCCATAACTATCTGTCCAACCCCTTATATTTGGAGCACAACATCAGTTCAATGAAATGCAATATAGTCAAGTAGTGGAATATGCTGTAAGCACTACTCATAAAAAGTCCTCAAAAGGCTAAACGCTTTCTTAACAGCTTACAGCTTTGACCTCCCTCATGTTCAAACTCTGCCTGTCTGTGTTTCAGGCTACTTCAGTGATCTTTAAATGTATCAGTCTTATGATTTTTTCTACACGGGCACATCCGCTCTTCCCAGAAATATCTGAGCTGCAGAGATACAACAGACATTTCTAGAGTCAATTTTGAAAACTTAGTTGAATGCATATGAATGTAGTTATCTATATTCAGTTTAAATTTATCAGTGGCATTTTGTTTCAAAGGCAAACTGATATTACTTCTTCCTCGATAACAGCAATTAATTAAGATCTCAGCAACTTCTCAATATGGACCTCAAGAAATAAAGCATCTTCTGAGAGCTGATGAATCCTTAGTCTAATACAGGACTCAGCCTAGTTGTCTGCAGTAATGGCCCCTAGAGGCCTTTGATCAACAGTATTAAATATTTAGCTTTGATAAGTATTTTTTTCTTGTTGTAATGATCCCAGATCAAGGAGAAGCATGTTCCCTCTGCAATGACAAATGCATCAGAAGCAGCACTCAGTGCCATTTAAGAACTGATTTTGCAGCCCTGTCTTAAGGGTTTCAGTAGAATATACTTTTCAAACAGAAACAAGATCAAACTCCCAACAACACACACAAATTATTATTTAAAGAGTATCTACCATCTCTGCTTCCTCGGCTTATACTTACTAGTGGTTGCAAAGAGTCCCACAACCTGCATAAGTATTTTTAGCACTTATGGCATTACATCAAGTGTTATTATCTGGGATAATGACTAGCCCTCCTTCATTTTATCTTGCAAGTGTAAGGCTATGTGTTTCAGAAAAAGACATATGAACTGAACAATCTGAGTGAGGGACTTATTTACTTTCTTTTTCCAGACAAATCTGATGGTCTGAAATAGAATCAAATCACAGAAAAGGTGACACAGTACTGAAGGTCATCCAGCAGCACAGGCAACAGCTCCAGTGAATGCACATAGAGCTGACCTTTATAAATAACTATTCCTTGTAAAAGCTATCTCCCCAGAGGAAGCCACACATCCATTTCACAGGGGAATTTGGGCATGACATATAACATGCACATGATTCAGTTGCTATGTTTCAAACAAAAATAAATATCTGACAGGAACGTGGCATGTGCTTATGGACATGATGCCAACAGAAAAAAAAACCTAAAAAAGTATCCCAAACATTTCATGTCCTGTTGAGTTGGCATCACATGCCTTTTTTTTGTATTTTTAAAGTAGTTGCAAAAAAAGGATTTGGGTCACTTCAGTGGCACAAAATCACAGACAACTTTACAAAAAATGAGATTGATGCTAACAGTACTAAGAAAATGAATAGTACACTACAAGAATCTGTCAGTACTTTTTAATGTAGAAGCTGCAGGTATCACACAGACACAAGCAAAAGAAGCCACACTACTGCATTGAATTAGGTATTATTGTATGCAATGTACAAAAAAAAAAGTGAAATAAAAAAAAGAAAGGTCACGCTTTGTTAAGATCATAGGAGCCTGTATAAAATCTAAGATCATCATCCATGAGTACAGCCATCAGTTGGCATTTCCAGTTATTGACCAACACTATAAATTTTACTTTTGTAGACTGCGGACAAAATAAAAAAGGAGCATATTAATGTTTGAGGGCATGGGAGACAGATGGTAAAAGCTGAGTAAAGCATATAGATAGTGAGAAGCCTTGAAAATATGTTTCTGCAAGCTTTGTGTGAGACATATTTATGTATTTCTACCACAGAATATATAGCTGAACCTCCAGAGAAATACTTTAAAAATGCAACAGTGTGCACTTTTGAATGTTGGTGGGATCAAAGAGAAGTGAATCTGACACGGAAAAGTAGAAAGGGCAAGTAAAAAAATATTCCAGGATAGTTGAAAGGAATGAATAAAAACCAGAACTGCTGGCCTCATCACGAAAGCAAGATGCTCAGAATGCAAAAGCAGTAACATCTCCCACTGACAAAGTGGAATTCAGCATCACAGAAAAGCACAAGTCCAACCACAGAGCAGGAGTGACAATGCATCCTGAGTGCTGACCAAGCTGTAGGCATAGGATACCAACTCCCAGAAACAGTGTAGAAGCAGTCCATGAAAAATGTGCATGGCAGAAAAAGGGCAAGCTGGGGAAAGGCTTCTGTTCAATTGCAGGTGGGCAAGAAACTTTTCTCCTGGCCTCAAATCAGAGATCTTTTTTCAACACCCTACCCTGTTAAAGATCAATCTAAACAAGTCGTCAGACCTAATCTGCCACAGACTCCTAGTAGAATCATTACTCTATATCCCAAAAAAGGACAAGGGAGCCTCCTTGCTTGTGTTGGTTCTGGCTTCCACACAAAGTTCACATTCAGCTTTTCTGAGGACATTGCTGCAGTAAAACAGTATGTCAGCAGTAGCCATGTAATAAATACCATCAACACGTGAGATCTGCATGAATCATTATAAGGAATTTGAGAAACTACTTGATTTCATCCAAGGTTTTCATTCTGCCAGGACAAAACACTAGCACATTGTTTCATTGTTAATTGATTTACATGTGGTAGGGGACATTGGATTACAAGCCACCACTAAATAATGTGGACAACATGCTCGTCCAGTTCCCAGTAAGTGGAGTTACTATTATATTGTAATTTCATAGAAAGTGTTTCAAACACGTCACCAGGGACAAAGTCCAGACACCTGGACCCATTTGTCCTGGTTCTGGATGCCCCATAGCTGACTTTCTGCCAGTTAGTTAACATCTCTTCATCTTTTTAACACTCATGTGAATCACAAACAACCACTTCAAGAACCAGGAAAGGGGGGGAAATAATTTGTTATTTTAGCATTTATTATCAGAATTTGTCAAAAAAAAAGAAAAAAGAAAAAAATGCACATACCGTCCTGAGAATATTGGTACTGAATAGTCTATGGCTTCATTCTCTTTGTCCTCAGATACCAAATTCTGTTTTGCTCTCTTTGCTTTGGGACTCATTTTATAGGATTGATCTTCAATCATTAAATTGGAATCTTTCAGTCTGAAATAAAAATGATACTGTTAAATTCCAGAAAAAATAAAAAATAAACCTGTTAAGAAACATTCTAACATAATATTAAAGTCGTATTCATTTTTGTTGTCATTTGAAAAGCAAGAAAGCATCGTCTTTAATAACAAAGTTATTAAACAGAAAACAAAATGCATTTTATACTAACAGATCATTACAGATATAACGCTGATGCCCCTTGATACATTAAATCTAAATACAGAGAATAAACAACCTACCTGGTGGCAACGCACACTTCAATGCTTGGTTTGAGACTGAAGAGTTTACATACATAGTTTGAGTTGCTGAGACCACCAGGTAATTCTGAAGACTGTATTTGAACTGATGACTTCTACTTTCCTAAAACGCACAGCTCTCAAATTGTTTGGTCTCCAACAAAAATATTGTTGGTGGACAAATACATCCAAAGTAATGATGATTTTAGGACTCCTCAGAGAAATCATAGGGCAGAGCATAGGGCTCAGAAAGTGGTGCTTGCTTCCCTGGTGCTCTCACATAGCACCCCAGCCCACTGAAAGCAGAGAGCTGGGTGAAGTAATGCCACTTCACATAGCACAGGCAGATGGGGAGTGAGTGAGCAGAAAGAATGAAAAGCAAAGGAAAACAGACTTCTGCTCCCCACCATCAGAGAGGGACTTCTGAGCAGTGAGAAATCTGATGTGCACAGACACGGGAGCAGAATTAAGGCATGCCATCTCCCAGCAAGGCTCCTCAGCCCAGAGCCAGACCATGCTCTCAGTAGGATAACAACCAAAACTCATACATACAGAGAAGAAAACACATGTATAACATATATAAGACTAAAGATAAATAAAAAGTTGCCTCCATCCTGGGTTTACCAATGATGTGGTATGTTACCGTGCGTGTCACCCAACGNAACTCTTTGTCAAATAAATGAGAGAAAGCAAAGGTAATGTTTAATTAGTTTTCGTAAATGAACTGTGATCTGAAAGGAGCATCTGTCCTTTACTCAGCAGTTGACTTTTATTTTTGTCCTAATTTAGAATGGGGTAAACCTGGAATTGTGACTCAGCCATCAGACTGCCTCAGGCCTTGCTTTGTTTCTAGATCACATAAGACTGCTGCCTTTTGGACTTCAGTTTAAATGTCAAGAAGTTTCTGTTTTCATAAAAGTAGACACAATGTGGTGAAAATGTCATAAAATATCCCAATTTGGAGGGGATCCATAAGTCCAACTCATCAAGTCTGCATTTTGAGAACCACTAAATCCAAACCTACTTGTTGTTAGTCAAACAGAATTTGGCTATCCCATCAGCTTAATTTTCAGTTTGGGTCCAGATTCTGCATCTACATAGGGATTAAATAGGCAGCACACATAGCAATTCCTATCACCCTCTTCCAGACCTTTGTTGATCTTTTCTTTACGTATTTTTCTTTCACTTGTAACTCTCTAAAACTATTCAAAAATGAGAGAATAAATTGTTCTAGATGCTCCTTTTCTCTCTCTCTTTTTATTTCTTTTTTAAATCAGATACTGCAAGAGGCTGAATCCTTCACATTTTTATGCCTTCCACAGCTGGCATTAATGAAAATACCCCCTAAGCCCTTCAGATTGATGTCAGGCATCTTCATCTCCAACTGAAAAAATGGGATAAAATTAGGTATTTTGCAGAGGTATGAGGAATAAGATGAAAATACCACACATACACAGCTGATTCCTACTCATTGCAGTTTTCTAAGCTACGTGTCTACAGATCAAGGTAACTTTTGCTGTAGTCACCTGATTACTTTGGCTGGTACAGTGAATATACACCTGGTGTGTACGTGCTGAGAACCAGAAAAGCACCTTCCTAGACAACTTCCCCTCTCTTCTTCAGTTCAAATGGGCAGCTGCAGTGGGAGTGTGTGCTGTCTTCCAAGAGCAAGGGCTGCCCACAGGTACTATGATAGGGCACAAAACGCTTTGTTACCAAAGCCACAAGTGACATCTGTGAGCTGAACAGATCTACGTAGGGCCACCAGACATCTACTGGACTCAGACTTTCTGACACAACAGTGAGCAATTTACTGCAGTCATTTGCTGTTCCAAAAATACAACTTGGACTAAGCAATATTCTCCTAAGAAGCATTATAGTGAGTGACAAGGGTGCTTTTAGACCTGTTCTCTAATCTAGCACTCTAAAGCTGTTTTTTCTAAGGAGTTTATATAGAGTTATACATCCCTCAAAAAATCTTTCTGATTTCAAGCAAAGACCTAGGAACATTCTGAGTAAGAGACTGCTTTTCTGCTACAGAAACAGGCTCACAGCTTATTTATATTAGGCAAACACCACTTTCTTTTTAACCTATTTTATGTTTATGACACCATAATGTACTTTGTGCTTAACTGTTGCTCTATGAAGATGAACAGGGAGGAAAAAAACATCCATTGTTCATTCTCATGCAGAGAATCTTTCACTACTGTATACTGTATACATGCTCACATTTGCCTCCTTCCCAAGAGCCCCAGTTCCTTACCTTCTCTAGGCAGAGGGTATCCTCCTTCCACCCCCTTTATCAATCTCCAATTTTTTCCTAGTTTCAGACTCTATTTTGGGGGGCAGGATAATAGGAACTGCACCCAGTATTTCAGCTACAAGAATACCTTGGATTAACACACTGACAGCATGCTTTCCTACTTTGTTCTCATTTGTTCCCACAGCTGTACCTAATCTTCTAACAGCTTTGCATCCACACCAGAGCACCCAGCTGGTGCTTTCAGGAATATCCAGAGTAACTCCAAAATCTTTTTCAGAATTGGAGTGCATATGTAAATCTGAAGTGGAAGAAAACATTTCTCCTTTCCAAACCCTCCTATCATTTGTATCTACTCAGGGGAAGCCATATGGATGAATGAAGAAATGAATATTCAGACAGACTCTGCATGTGAAAACAAATTGGTCATTACTTCTATCATGACGTTTATTCCCATGTTTTTCTTGTTATTATTGTTTCTTCCTATGCAGTACAAAACCAGACACCACCTACAGCCATTATGTAGGTAGCCTAAGGGAGGACTCTGTTTTTTTGAACTGGTTTCTAAAATCTCGCCCTTTATTTTAAAGCGTTCCAACCTTTTATCTGATATGTGGAACAGAATCTCCCCAGAGGAGAAGGGGCAGGATATCAGTGCTCTCTGGTTTCTCAGGGAGGAACAGTACCATGACCTTTTAACAGCTTTCAGCCTCACTTGATCTACCCAGCTAGCACACGTGTACTTTTTCCAGGTCAGATGCTATCTGTGGTGTCTTATCAAGGTCAGTGACCCAAGCTTAGAGTCCTTTCTTGATGGTTTAAATGCATGTTAAAATATCAATGCCAGCATTTTCTCAGTTTCACAGTAGAGTCACTGAATGTATGTAATGAAAGGGGAGCTGGATGTTTATACATGCCAAAGCACAGGTATCATCCTGTAGAGATACTAAAAAACAGATAGCCACTATTAACATTCCCTGTCGTCCACCAGAGCAACATTACTGTGCAGAGCCTATAAGACCTCCCAGAAGAGGTTGTGTTTTGATGCCATATCCTCATTTATATTCATATTTATATCTTCAAGATATAAATGGTTTTCAGCACTGCCATCGTCTTTACGCCTCTAGAAACAGGTTTCCCATACTGCAAAAAAAAAAAAAAAAGGCTGGGCCACAACACCCTATTTTGCAGTTATTCCACCACAGCATGAAAAGGCATCTGTGAGCTCATCAACACCACTAGAAGATCATAACATTGACCCTAGGGTGCTTTTTTTAATACCTCTCTCTCACTTTATTCCTCCAACAGGAAGCGATGCTGTTGGTACACAGCATAACTACACCATGGGAGCTCCATTAGTCGAGGCATTTCTCAGGCCCATCTCCTGCAGCTACTTATTTTCTAGTATGCAATGTTTGAACTGATTCACAGTAAAGAGACGAACATGGATTGGTAAACCCAGGAAAAGAGAAAAAATATATATATTAAAAAAAAGCCTTTTCACAAGGAAGCTCTTTAAATCCAGCTTCTAAAGATAAGATGAGAAGCACACTGTGGTAAGCACACTCACTTTAAGTTGTTGACAGATTTGTCAAGGGCCCGAGCAATACTGCTGACAACAATCACGCTGTTCCCTATCACAGATTCCACAACAAATGTTTTAAAGGGGAATTGTTTCCACATAGCAGGTTGCATTAAAATGATTTCTGTGCTCAGTCGTGGTGTTTGGAAGCCTTCTCCTTAACTTATAATAAACTGAAGGACGAGCAGTGCCAGCAGGGAGGTCAAGTTCACAGTCTTCTCATGTTTCTTAAAGTGTAATATTTACTCAGTCCTCTCCTGCTCTTGGTTACATTATTGTGCAGAGCAGCATTACTATCTGGCACTCTAATTAACTGCAAGTGAGTAAGATGCCTCTCCTCCCCTTTCTTTGTTCACCTGAATTATGTCTCTGTCTTCTTTGCTATTTCTCCTGAACTGCAAATCAATACAAATACTTGAGCCACACCATTAACTTCTATTTTCTCTCCATGCAAGCCCATTTTGTGGTCAGAAAGCTACTCTGACACAATCGTCTTCACTTGAGGCTGCCAGCCAAGAAAAGGACACGTGGAAAAGCAATGAAAGTTTGAGCAATGGCAAAATACTGAGCTTACAAAAAAAGAAAAAAATAAATAAAATCAGAGCCTCGCAGCCCTGTAGGGGCAAGAGGAGCAGAAAAGGTCTGGGGTGGCTCCAACCTGGTGGAGGGCAACGTGTGATGTAGCAACTTTTCTTGGTGAAACTCAAGTTTGTTTTATGAGCTCACCATTTTACAGCTTTGGCAAATGGTAACCAGTGGAGCTGAAAACCTCCCCCTGCACTTATCCTTCGCTTGGCCAGCTTTTATTTTTCTTCTCTTGCTACTTCAACCTGTCATGGTTTGAAGAAAACCTGGGCTGTTTGTTCCTTGCATTTCACAGAGTCACAGAATTGTAGGGGTTGGAAGGGACCTCTAGAGATCATCTAGTCCAATCCCCCTGTATCTCATTTTTGTCCTCCTGAAGAAGCAAGCTGCAGCTCCTTCAAGCTCTCACTGCTCTGGGCATGTTTTCCACTCGGACAGCTGAGATCAGGCCAAGGTCCTGCACATTACTCAGCCCTGTGTCCTTCACCACTGCTTTCCCATGATGAATTCTTCACATGGCACCAACTGCACATCGACTTCACCTCTTTATGGACACTTTTCTATAAGCATTTATAGAAATGGACAAGACTCACATTTTGCAGGAACAGTAAAGCCTAGCAAAACTACTTTCAATAAAAATAAGAGGTGGCTTGAATATAAGCTCAGTATTTGAATAGTCTTATTTCCTCTTGGGCTTAGAAAGGTTTATCCACAAAACTTTACATCTACAGAACTACTACACGTAAATCTAAATGTTAAATCAAATGATAGGCAACAATCAACAGTTATTTGAAGAGTTTTATCTGGATTTGGATTGGTGTGTATTCAGGCTTCAAATAACCACCAGTACTCTAGTTCGGATGTGGCACCTTGATTCAGAGCACTTTGACTTTTTGAAAATTGAAAGTGTTTGAAGACTCTTTCTTTCCCCCATTATATCATTCTTTTTATAAGGATGAGATCAGAAAGTGATTTGCCAAGCCTATTTTAGTAACACCTTATTGTCACCACATCATCACTTGAAGTGCTTTAGACTTTGAGGGGAAGACAACGTGAACTTGGGAAGAATTAGTCTGAATCACCACCACTTGTACATTGTACAAATTGCATGAAGAATGGCCACCAAGAAGTTGCTTCAGAAACCAAACAAATATCAGAATTGAGGTCACATTAACCATACAATTATCTTAATTTTTACCATTCAGAACCACATTCTCCCATGTACTAAGTTTTGTGCAAGAGTGATTTAAATTTGTAAGTCTAATATCCCAAGTCCTTGTCTCCCACGGCAGCACTGAGTTTCCCATACCTCTGGTGTGAGGACAGTATCAGAGAGGCACTGCAACTGAGACATTCTCATCTCTGATTGCCAGGACAGTACATGAGATCTGTTGGCAACTCTTGTACTACAGAGCAGCTTGCAAGTAACACCAAATATACTGTTTCAAAACAAAAGCTATTATGTCAGACAAAGCATCCAGGAAACCTAGAAATGTTCCAAGCTCTCTCTTAGTCTAGTTTCAGTACATTAGTTAAGTAGAGTTCTTCTTGGTAAGAAGATGAGTGTTTCAGTATAAGTATTTTAAAAAAACTCAGTCACTGAGGCATTTGTCAATGGGGCTTGAGAGATTTCATTTTTACAGTCATGTTTTGTAACTTCAGGTAACGTTTCCATTGGAATATTCAAAGTTTCCTATGAGAATAGCAAGGCTCTGGGTTATGGGTAGCAGCAACAAGTAGACAAAGCTGCATCACTGCAGAGCAGGAACAATCTGGGCATATCTTTCCCTACTTCATTCTCTCCAGGAATAAAACCCTCAGTCCCCACTATCTCCAGTCCGCATCCCTTTATCAGCAGATTATAAATGAGTCACTCTTATTATCTCACAGAGTGGTTAATTATTTTTACAGGTGAAATTGTTTCAACAAGAAAGACTGGATATTGTCCAGCCCAAGACAGCCAAGTCATTCATCCGGGCTCCAACTGTTTGAGGTTCAGTTTCCTGAACAAACTCTGTCAAATGGAGCCTTGACCCTGAACTTCCTGAAAGACAAGTGAAGGGTGTAATCACAAGGCATTATTTACTGTGGTACAGGTAGTCTTTCCCTCAGTAGTTGTGGTCAGAATTCATAATTATCCAAAACCCTTGGAGAATATTGTTTTCAAAATTCAAGTTTTCTGGTGAACAAGTCTCAATTGGTTCTCCTAACAATGCTCTGAATTTTATATTAATATAATGGACAGCAGATGTTTTCTCTACAATTTGTTGATTTTCTTTATTGCTAACAGCTGCTCTAATTTTACTTTAATGTTCCCCAACTTCATAAACTTCTGAGATACATTCACATAACGTGAGGCTATGATATCTGAAGTATTCTGGTAAAGTAATTGCTTGAGCATTATTTACTGTCTTAATTAAACTAAAATAACAGCAGCTGAACATAGCTGTTCTAATGCAAAATAAACACTTCATAGTATTCTTTGAAAATAGTATCTCTTAACCTATTTTCACTGTGAAAATTTCAATTTTTTGACTCACTCAGTGCAGAAATGAAAACACCATGCCTAGGCAGAAGTGTTTAATGATATATGAATATATCAGCTCAACTTATACAAACAGCCCCAAGTTCTTTTACTGCTTCATCACGGCCAAATAAGAGCCTCAACCCAAAAGTTCTCTCAGCAGTGAATATTAGCTTCAGTTGCCTTAATAGGGCAAAACAATTTTGGGGGCTCATGCCCACCCAGCTTGTCTGAATGAAGACAAATATGAGCTACATATACATTCTTCGTGTCAACCTTGTCAGTGCTATTTTCATGGCAAACCAAACATCACACAAGTTAGTCCAGCTAACTAAACTGACCAGAGTGCTTCCGAGTCCCAAAGCCAAAGGATAACACTAAGTCTGGAAAATAAGTTAACACCAAGTCACACAGCTTATTTGTGTCGAAGAGCTCGACAGCTTTGCCACTTATACCAATGGGATATGGTAGCACATTTTTGTTCTAAAATACTGTTTCAAAGACAGATTTACTTTTCGCCTTACCCAAGACTGTAGGCCTCTGACCCCAGCCGGTAGGCTGCAGCCAGCTTGTTGATTGATTCAGATCCATGACTATAGGCAGCAGAGCTCTTGCTGAGGGCTTCAGAGTCAAGACTGTAGGCAGCAGATCTCTTACTTTGTGCAGCAGCATGATCATAGGCTGTAGATCCATAGCTGTAGGCTGCCGACTCCAGGTGGTGGGCTGAAGAGCCATGGCTATATGCTGCTGAAGACTCGAGGTTGAAGTCTGCTGCAGAAGCATGGCGATAGGCTGAAGAGCCCCTGGCATAAGCTGCAGATCCTTGAGCATAGACAGCAGATTTGCTTTTTGTTTCCTTTTGGTACTGGCTTACAGTTGACTGCAGTGCTTTATGGCGATATGCACGGTCGTAATGGTCATGGTGTCTTTGGTAGAAAGGTAAAGACATCATGAGTGCCTTCTAATTTCGTTTTCCTTACGCTTTTCTGAATGTAAACGTAACAGGACTGTCTGAAAAAAGGTCAAAAATAAAGACTAATGTCAAAGAAACTTCTGAGCCAGCATACAAATAGTATAGAATTTGATACAAACTAACAAGAACTTCAATCTTTAAACATTAAAGGTAATAAATTTGAGGTTATTATTTTTGGTGTTTCTTAAGATTAGTGCATATTTAAGTTTCAAGAAGCTCATATGTATTCAACACAGGCAGAAATCCCTGTGCTATGGCATCTTTTCACTCGTAAGCCTCCCTGTTCTTACTGCAAACTATTAAAGTTTTACATGTTTAACTTCAAGTTTTGTGTGTTCAACCTCTTCAGAAGTACTGTAAATATTTTTCTTAAATTACAAAAGAATAAATTAACGAATGATTTTAAATGGTATGAGATTACAGGAAAACTATTCAATACATTATAAGCTAAGATAAAAACAAACATTTCATTTAGTTTTGTAATACAATTTTCAAATTCAATTTAATTTACAATTGAAGATTTTAATAATCAATTAAAAACACCTGGACATCACTTTTTCCATAAAAATGCATTATGACCTTTAAATGCCCCTTCGAACTCTGAAGATTCTATAACTCTATTCATTATTTCCTATGTGATAATAGAGATTCAGTTAAAGGGACTTATCACACTTTTAAAGTTTAATCAGGAATACATTCGGTATGCAATATTGATAATAATATATTGTTTACCAATCTGAACATTCCCTTTTTTAACCTAGAACGTCATACCTCCAGATGATATCCTCACCTAAGTTTTACTTCACACAATTGCCAATAGCTTTTCTTGCAGTACCTCAAAAAAGAAAATTTGATCAGGTGGGAGGTAGTTCCCTTCTGAAAAAATGGGATGAGGGCTGACTGCAGTGAGGACTTAACTTTTGTTTTTTCAGTTGGCATTGCAGGCTTCTTTTGTTTTATTGTTGTTATTAAAACCAACATTTCCTCCTCCGCCACAAAATGTTGCCTCTACCAATCCATCCTGATAACCTCTCTTTTACTCAACATTTGTCATTATGCTTTCAAGATGGCTAGGGTTATCCCTGATTAAGTGAATATGAATAGGAGTAGGCTACAGTGAGAGAGTATTGAGAAAAAAATTGAAAAAGAAAAAAGATGATTGCTATTGCTTTTTATTCAAATCAAAACAATAGAGGATTTGTTCTACTCCTGGTTTTGTTCATGTTGATGAGACTACTTATCTCATGTTTTGATATAAAATACATTTATTTACAGAGCTGAAATGCCATCTTAATTACATGAAGATCAAAATTTTTTTAATGGGTCTTTATGTTTTCAATATTGCAGGGTTTTTTCTTTAGTATTTGTTTTGACAGCAAGTCAACAAGCAGCAAACTGTTTTCTTTGGTGATGGTTCAAGTACTAAACCAGATTGAGGCAAATTATGAAAAAAGATAAAGTTTTAACTTAGTTATATTTCAGGGCTCATTCAAGGTCTAGGAGCTGCTCTTTGCATAACAGCTCTGGTCACTTGCAGAAAATCAACAATTACTGTTTTCTATGGTAAAAACTGAGTTCCTTGCTTATTTCTTTATTTGCCCTCTTGGTCATTTTTCTCATGCAAGTCTAATGAACACAATCCTGTTTAGTATCCTTATTCCTATCAATATTTTTCATTGCTGTTTATTTCACTTTGTTGGCCTTCAGTGGTACATAGTTCCTTTTAACTTCCTCAGTTTCATAAGATTTCTTCTCCATTTTCTTTCATTGCTTTCTCTGTCAGGTCTGCAGAAAAAGGTTAGGGTTTGCAAGACCCTGTGATTTTTATTTAGCAAAGTTAAGATGTGCAGATGAGTCTTGTTTTGCACACTAAAAGGGAAAGAGCATGAGAGCATCCTTTCATCTTCCTTTGTAGAGTACTGCAGTTCCCTCCCTTTTCCAGCTTCATTTTCAGCTGTTTTGGTTCTTCATGGATACAACAGCCACAATGCTAACACTCATTTAGTCCTGCTGCTCAGAGATTTCCCCAGCTTTCTGGGATGCAAAGTAGGGAAGGTGATGCAAAAATATAAAACATTTCATGTATTGCCAAATAGAGACATTAAAAGAGGCATTTCAACTTACATATTATCAGAGTGGAAAAAAATGCTTAACAACTTCAAGTTCATATATTTAGAACATATAAAGGCAACTTTTTTCTTCCAAACATTAAACCTGTGGACCTCACTATCCTCAGAAGTAAGAGAAGTACACAGTAGGAGTAAAAAAACAAGTAAGACACAAGCTGAACAAGAAGTCAGCTCTCCTGGCTCAAATCAAAGGCCAACTTTTACTATGTAATGTAAGAAGAATTTCCTTTTATAGGTGTTTCATCATCCTATCAGTTATGTTTTGTATTTCCGCCAGAACATCAAGCATTACTCACAGGTAAAGGTCAGTTAGTGACATCAGTCTGACAAGATATAGTAGTGCTACATTTGTGGGGATAATTTTGTGGGGATAATAAGAAAATTTGAACCTTGTAAGGATTTTGCTCCCATCTCTTTAAATGAGATAAAACCCATATCACCTGTACCTACAATAACCAGCCCTTTCTACTATGAGGGTAGCACTCCCTCTCAAGATCTGTGTAGGATTCTGTAACTGCAGTGCCAGGCCTAAAAATATAGAAGACATAGCTAGATGAATATGCTGATTTTGGAGCTATACGTTAGCAGCTGTTGAACTGAATTTTCAGAATGACATCTGAGCAGACAGGCAGTCCTGCACTTGTTTGTAGGCTGTAAATACACATCAAGGGAAGTGAATTATTGGCAGTGCCTCTTGCGTGATTTAATGTCTAATTTGTTAAAGATCTGCTTCATCAATCACTGAAAACAATGAAATAGGAAAAAAAATCCAGAAACATATAAACTTCAAAAAAAAAGTATAAGATTTCCTTCAGCTTAGTGTTGTTTCATCTCCTTTACAAATCACAAGACATCCTTCACAACTAGAAAATTCTTAGATTTACACATTCTCCAATTCCAAAGGAGGTAACAACAGATTCCTGCTATAATGCAATCCATGCTTCATTTGAGAGTACTATAAGAACATGCTGGGATAGCTGATTTGGTAAGTGAAACCTTGTGCTACTTCACTTTGTTCCACAGTTGAGCCTTCAGATTTCTTCAGTACCAATCCACAACTTCCTCAGATAACTGAGGATTTGGGAAGATCAAAGGCAGCTACTATCAACTAGGCATTACAGATTCAGATTAAAAATAATTGAACACATAAACATTCTGCTGTAGAGAAACACTTACCAGGGTCCAGATGAACAACAGCAAATGGAATAGCTCTGAAACAGGTGAAAAACAAAAACATATAGCAACGATGAATGCAGCAAAGGCAGATGTAGACAGGACCAGGGGTAAGCAGTGGACTTGAATGTCCAGAACAAAAATAATGCCTGCAGTCAGTGGAATGTCAGAGCCCCAGGACAGACCTTTTATGGCCAGGAGGGTGATAAATATAGCAGCAAAGAGGGAGAGAGACAGATACTGATACCCTGTGCTATCTCTGTGCAAACACATGATGTCAGTGGCATCAGACAGAGTTCCCCCTTTTAAGTATTCTCCATAAAACCAGCATACCAATTCAAAATTATTTCTAGGGTTTTTCTTTTTTTTTCCCCCCCATAGTTAAACTAGGCTTGGGAAACCTATCATGCATTGGGAAACCTATATTTTAGGCACGTCATGTTAGGAGTCAGAAAGTAGGAAACATCAGACTCTATACTGACCTTTGCCACGACAAGAGAATATGAATGTTTTATGAATCTTTCCATATTTTTCATGGCGTGCTACAGTGCATGTAACATAGATAATTCAACTTGATGATAAATAGCCTGTAGTAGTAGTTAGCAGCAAAACTATAAAGCCATATGATGCATTACAATTCAATGAAAATGTACTTTGTTACAAGTTATTTTATTTAAATAAAATGATAAAAATGTAATAAGAACATGACCTCATAAGGCATATAAATAGATAATCAATACCACTAACGCCCAACTTTTTGATTCTGAATTAAACAGTGTTATCTCTAGAGATAATTAAACATCTGTCTTCAGGTTGGAAATTAAGTAAAAATCTCTTCTCAGTAAGAGATAATGTATTGGAATAGGCTGCCCAGGGAGATGGTGGAGTTACTGTCCCTGAAGGTAGTCAAGAAACCCTAAGCTCTGCTACAGCCACTTCCACTACACCCACCATGCAACACAAGGAAAACCTCCCAGATCCTCCTCTTCTGTTGTGGCGTTTTCTGTGAAATTACAGGCAGAAGGTCTGGATTAGTGTTTCAGGATTTCCAGGTTCACTCTTTTTGACCTCACCTGCTTTGATTCCACCTAAAATCTATTTGTTCTTCCACTTGTTCCCCATGCAGGTGCTATGCCTGCTTTGTGTTGAATTGTGGCCTAAGTTCACACAGTTTGTCATCTTTCATGCTTGGAACTGCTCAGCTACATTAACCATATTGGCTTCCAGTCTTTGCTCCTGAGACCAGGAAGGTATAGCCAGTGAAGTTTTATAGTCCTACAAAAGGAAACTGGCTGGATGAAAAACTGGAACTTTAGTATAATCTCTTCCCCAGAACTCTACACCAATGGCAGCTCTGCTGGTCTACAAGATTTATTTTTAATTAGAGAAGGTACAGAATTTATTGAATGGAATCCTGAATCTGGTTACAGACTCAGGAACTGTGACTTCCCAGTAGATTATTTACACTGGTATATTAAAAAAAACTTAATGACACATCAATTCCTTCCAACAATTTCAGAGGGACATGTAGAGAAAACAAACATCTTGTTTCTCTGTTCCCATCACAATAGAACTAATTAAGATCAGAGGTTGGATGTGAAAATCAAAACAATGTTTTCCCAGGTATTATAGGGCTACAAAGTGGAGTTTTTCAGATTTTGTGCAGAGTTGGTTTAATCTATAAAATCAAATTTAAGTATGGCAGTAAACTCTTTTGGGTTCTTTAATTACATTCACACTTAAATTTACACAACCTGCTTACAAAAAAAGAGATTAATATTCACAGCTAATTTTAAGTCACTTAACTCCCAGTGGAATATTAAAGTGTGTTTCAAACCACTTGGAGCTCTCTAAGTCTCAGAATGCCTGTAGTACTGTGTACCCACATATATTTAGTCACATTGGTCCTGGGAGAGTCTCCTCAGAAGTTTTAGTTCAGTTTTTCTACTAATTAGAATCACATAGCGCCCTGGATCTATTTGTTTTTCTGAACGGTTAAGCTGAAGGAAGAATTCAGAACTTAATGCAGAAAAGAAAATAGCTTTTTACGTCATCTGTTTGAGTTTTAAGAGCTCCAGCATCCTGTAGCCATGGGTATTTAACTGAATTCCACAACATCCAAGTTAATCTCTTCCTATAGAGTAGATTTGTGAAGAAAGTTAGCAAAATAGTTTTAGTTTCATAGTTTTCTAGAATTCACTTTTAGACTGCTGCCTCCAAAAGACATTTTTCTCCAGAAAAAAAAAAAAACCCTTTCAGAAGAAGATGCATTATTCTCCTTTATGGGATCATTAAGGTTGGAAGCAACCTCTAAAATCACCTAGTCCAACCATCCACCTACCACCAATATTGCCCACTAAGCCTTAAGTATCATACCTACACATACCTCAAAAACCTCCGAGGATAGTGACACCACCACCTCCCTGGGCAGCCCACTCCAGATCTGATCATTCTTCAGGAGAAGTTTTTCCTAAAACACATCCTGAACTTCCTCTGCTGCCACTTGAAGCTATCTCCTCTCATCCTACCACTACCGGGAGAAGAGGATGACACCCCACCTCATCACGTTCCTTCAGTTCTTTGTAGAGAGCAAGAAGGTCTCCCTTGAGCCTCCTCTTCTCCAGACAGAAGAATTCCAGTTTCCTCAGCTGCTCCCCATAAAACTCATGCTACAGACCCTTCACAGATTCACTGCCCTTCTCTGGACACACTCCAGGGCCTCAGTGCCTTTCCTGTAGTAAGGGACGCAAAACTGAACACAGTACTCAAGGTGCAGACTCACCTGGGCTGAGTACAGGAGAATGATCAGCTCTTAACTCCTGCTGACTGCAGTATATCCAATACAAGACAAGATGCTGTTGGCCATCTTGGCTACCTGGACATACTGGTGGCTCACATTCAGCCAAGCATTGATCAGAACTTTCTTTTCCTCCATGCATTATACCCTAACTGGTGATCTTCATGACTATAATGCAATAGAAAGCACAGCAAATAACAGCAGAACAACAAAGGGCCAGGATGCAGCAAGTGAGCTTTCACTCAAATGCAACAGCTGTAGCCACAGAAATAAAAGAAAGAAGCTACTTATCTTCAGAATGCCTCAGGTCTACAAAAACATCCAGTGACACAGCCTTGCCTCCACCACCAACCTTTAAATGAGGCCTGGGAAGGGTTGGGTCCTGGCTCCAACCCCTTCTGGTGATTCAAGCACACTGCATGCACCTGAGCTCCCCTGGGTTGGCCCTCCCTTCCCACCAGGTGCTCAGTCACTTGTTCAAACCATGACTTAGCATTTCCACTATAGTAATGCACTGAGAAAAAGGGAGATCTGCATTCACTCATCTTCAGCCTTGAGAAGGTCTTAATCTCCAAGTCAATTTCTATTTCTGCTTATTCAGTGTGTAGTGTAGTTCATGCGTTTCACACAGAGTGAGACTTGTAACAGAAGGGAATACAAGCAGCTTGCTGCAGCTTGAGATTTTAGCCTCACACCTGGAAGCCCAAGTGCAAGGCAATTTCTTCTTGATGAAGACAGAAGTTACAACCAAAGTTTCCCACTGTGCTGACTGGAGAGTTTCTTCTCACTTACCTGGAGACTGGACTGGGAAAGTGGAGAACGTTGCCATTTCCTCCACTCCTGAACAGTCTTGAGGAGACCGGCCAGAATACTTTGACACATGACCATTTTGGTCAAGGACCACTTGACACAAGATGTGAAGGACCAGAGAGACATTCCAAACACAGATAACCCAAATGCAGAAAACTCAACTGAGGTGAATGTGAATTCTTGCCATCCAGTTGCACAGCTTTTTGTAGGTAACACATTTTAAAATATGAGCTAAGTAACTTGGCTGGGATATTGGCCAAAAAGAAGGGCACAGGATGAAGCCTGCCATGGCCCCAGGGAAAACCATAGCACCTATAGCACCCTGACACTCAGACTTCTTACTGACCATCTTCCCCTTTCTTGTTATAAAAAGTCCTTATGGCCATCCAGCTTCATTACAAAGTAAATGAACTGTAGATAATATGTTGCTCAGGCTTAAGCCACTCTTACAATTGTACATAGCAATTGCCTCAAGTATTACAGTAATGGCTGCCACACTAGATCAGCCATAGACAATACAAATTTACCCAGTATGCAACATCAACGTTCATTTCCCTTGTTCTCTCATTGATTGATGAAGCTGAGAGTGTGGTGGAAGAAGACGTAGTGAAGACAAAGAGCAAAACAGACTGGAGTTCAGTATTTGAAGAACAGAAGGTGATACACTTAAGAAAAGAAACTGAGATTACAAAGATTCAGTGGGTGAAGGCACAAATCAGAAATAATTCCAGAAGTAATTTATTTTATGTGATCTAGTTTAGGACCAATATTGTAAGTTGCAGAACCAAGTGAGACATTTTGAGACAACTGCCAAACCCAGCAGGTCCTTTTATAAATATTTAGACAGGTAATCAAGTGATTTGAATATTTTATTTTTTTCTGTTGCAGAAATTGATCGATTCTGCTAGTCTTGCTTCTCAATCCATGCTGCAGGGTAAATTTCCTACATTGAAACAAACCCAGGTGTGGGGACTTAAAAAGGGAACCACATCACCTACATTACGATACTTCGAAGACTTGAACACATATGAACTTCCTAGACAAGATTATTCGAGTTTTCTCACTGACAGTGGCCAGCACTACAGATCAGGAAAATACGCAGGAGGCCACATACTAAAGAGTTTTGCAATATCCACTCCAAGAGGATGTTTCTCCTCAGCATTTGTTGCTTAACAAAAATTTTATAATCTTGTAAATCATGGCCCCAAGGGACATGGTTTAGTGACAGGTCTTGTTAGGTCAAGTTGACAACTGGGCTTGATCCTGAAGATCTTTTCCAACCTACATGATGCTACAATTCTGACTTACAGAAGAAATTGCAGTGGCTTAACAAAGTCTTTTATTAAAAATAAAATTAAGATTTGGAATAGCACTCTACGGTTTAGAGCAAAAATTCAGCATGTGGTAAAATGTTAGTCCTAAAATGAGAGCTTAACTTTTACTGGCTCTCTGAAAATCAGTCTGCATTTGGTTACTTTATAAGCTGTCAAAAGTTATCAGTTTCCATCTGTGTTTTTCTTGCTATAGCTTGTTCCTGGCTTTCTACCAGAGGCTGTCAATGTCCTATTAGCATGTACGTGCCTGTTCCTTGGAAATATCCTCCAGCAGGGCATGTCAGCCAGGTGACAGCAGCCTTCCTCCAGAGTGTTTGGAAAGGAGCAGAGAACCACAGCCTCATTTCTAACGACTGGGATTCGGAACTCAGCATTTTATAACTGAAGCAAGCTGTAAGGTTAAACAACAGCAGTAACAAAATGGGAATCCTAATCTAGAAAGCCCAACTCTTCCAAGTCATTTAGATACATTAAGTTTCCAAAGTACTCCCAAAATATTGGACTTCTGGTGAAAGATAATTACTTCTGGATGTGTTATCTACACCTCTTTTCCAACATCTGAACAGCAGTGGGAGAAATGAGCCATGAAGTACTCCCCCTCCACTACCTGAAAGGGGCCTACAAGAAAGCTAGAGAGGGACCTTTTACAAGGGCAGGTAATGACAGAGGGAAATGGCTTTAAAGTGGAAGAGGGTAGATTTAGAGTAGACATTAGGAATAAATAAGTTACTGAGAGAGTGGCGAGAGATGAGATCTGTGGAGAAGGACCTGAGGGTCCTGGTGGAAAACAAGTTGGCCATGGGCCAGCAGTTTCCTCTTGGGGTCAAGGTGGCCAATGGGATCCTGGGGTGCATTAAAAAGAGCGTGGTCAGCAGGTCGAAGTGATCCTTCCCCTCTACTCTGCCCTGGTGAGGCCACATTTAGACTACTGTGTCCAGTTCTGAGCTCCCCAGTCCAAAAAAGACTGGGAACTCCTGGAAGGAGTCCAGTGGAGAGCCACAAAGATGACAAAGACCTGGAGCACCTGCAGTATGAGGAAAGGCTGAGTAACCTGGGTCTGTTCAGCTTGGGGAAAAGAAGACTGAGAGGGGATCTGATAAATGTTTATAAATAACTAAAGGGAAGTGGGAGGAAAATGGATGAGGCCAGGCTCTTCTCAGTGGTGTGTGGACATAGGCCAAGGAACAATGGCCTAAAACTTGAACATGGGAAATTCCATACTAACACATGGAAGAACTTTACGATAAGAGTGATGAAGCACTGGAACAGGTTGCCCATAGAGGTTGTGGAATCTCCTTCTATGGAGATATTCAAGGACCATCTGGATGTCTACCTACTTCAGGGTACCTGCTTTAGCAGGGGAGTTGGACTTGATGATCTCTTGAGGTCCCTTCCAATCCCTGCGCTTCTGTGATTCTGTGGTGAGTCTCTGGAACAGGTTGTCCAGAGAGGCTGTGGATGCCCCCTTCCTGAAGATGTTCAAGGCCAGGCTGGATAGGGCTTTGAGCAACATGGTCTACTGAGTGGTGTCCCCACCTATAGCAAAATATTAGAACTAGATGATCTTAAAGGTCCCTTCCAACTCAAACTATTCTATGACTCTACAATTTTTTTCAGCACAAGAGCTTGAAGCCATGTTGTCATAAAGGTAAACTTTTCCCAAGGACTCAATTTCTGAGACCTTAAATAAGGTCTGAGATATATCATAATATGGCAAGAATAAGCTAAATAGCAACAATTTTTGCTGTGCAAAGTACCATTGAATATACAGCCTGGCTCACTTTGTGTACTCAGACTCCAATCTACAGTATTTTTCATTTAGTTTTTCAGACACTTTAAATGGATGTTGAAAACAAACTGTCCAGTTAAGATAAAAATATCTTTGTTAAAAATCACTGCCCTGTTGCACACCAGCTATTTTGGTTCTTTTCCCCTCTTTGTCACTGCTGAATCTATGTGTGGAAATGTTTGAAGATTCTATACATGCTCGTAATTTGACAAGCATCTTTATTATACAAATCGATTCAGAGTATGCAAACTGTTAAGTGGAAACATCCTCTTGCTCACTCTCTTTTTCTTTTTCCCAACTCTGATGATGATTATTGTTGCTTTGTATAAATCACTGCATAGTTGTGGGAGTTGGAGAAATAAAAGGCTCAAGTTCCTGTATGAAGTCATTTGTCAAAAATATTCCATATGCTGTTGTGAAATCAAAGGAACACTTTAAGATACATACATCTCCCAGTTGTCTTATATTTTCAGTATTACTTTTCACCTTTATTTATGATTCTGGATATTTAATTCATTGTATTTTTCTCTGTCAAAACTTTTCTAGATGTTATCTGTCAAGGCCATCTCAGCTAAACTGGAATTCATTGTATGTTTTAGACTGGAATCCTCTGTTTTGTTTTGTTTAGTTTTTTTTCTTTAGCCCATACAATGATTTTTTTTTACATTAAGAAGTCTGAATATGAGGCCATAAAGAATTTCTTTTTCCCTAAGGGAAAACAGGCAGGAAGGCTACAAATAAAAATCGAGTTTATTTTACATAATTTTTATTTTAAATGATCTTTTCCTCAAAAACATCAAAGGTCAGTCCAGCAGACACAGAAAAAAAACTTCATGTGGAATCTAAAAGAAAACTCAGCTGGAACATAATGGCTTGCAAAAAGAAAAACTGATATTCTTCATGACTGCAGATCAAGTTCTTGCTGACTTTTCTGAAGTACTGAGTAAACACGGGTTGGAAGAGCCCTGCTGGCAGCTCTCACAGATGAGAAACTGTCAAGTTCAGCTGGTAGGGCTGAAGAAAAAACATCCTGAGCATCAGATAAAAATCTGACCCTTGAGAATGTGATTAACTTCCTGATCTTTCCTGCTTTCCAAAAAAATAAACTCATCTAATGGCTGTGGCAAAACACCCTCATTTTGCTGCCCCTCTTGGTAATTTGGTACTGCTTCCATTGCCAAACCATAGGAATTATGGAAATATTCCCAGTCCGTAACCACCATCCCTCATGTTACCTGCTCTATTAGAATTCAGCATTATAATCAAAACACTTTGGTTCATATTTCTTGTCTTTTTAGTGAGGTTTTTGTCATTATTCTGTGCTCTTCCCTTATTCTTGTTTCTTTCTCTCCTTCCTATTTCCCAAGAGTATTTTGCTCTTCATGGGATCGTTGTGCTTCACTGCACAAAACACTGATTTCTAAATATTCCTTATACCATAGGGACCTGCTATTTAAAACAATGCACCAGCAGCAGCAGAATTTCTAAATCCGGCTCTGTTTCGCTTGTGGTTTTCAATCACACTTGGCTCTAAGGAGTCTAAATTGTGTGCAGTATAAGATCAGTCATTTAAGCTACTTCAACCAGTTGCATGCTTGAACTAAAATAAGAGTGGTCATTACTTTTGTTGGACAATATTTATATATTTGGAGCAATAATCACTAGCTGAGAAAATCATCTCTTGTTTTAAGCAGAAAAAGTCTTTTCTGGAAAAGAAAAACAAAACCAACAGCAACAACACAAAAACAAGCTTGTTTATAAGCAAGGAACTGCAGAAATTGGTCATATATTTACGTAAGATGGGATTGCTTTTGTCAGAAAGAGCATGTGTCCCATCGTTCCACTGTGTTCTATCTGCCATTATTTCTGTCTAATTAGACTTTTCTTTGCAGAAATTTGCATACAGTAGAGCACATCTGAACGGTAATTTAAATCTACAGTGATAATCAAAGGATCACAAAACAGTTCTGGTTGGAAGGGCTCCTGGAGGTCTCTTGTTGAAGCCCCAGCCCAAAACAGTGTTGGCTGTGTGATCTGGCTGTGACTGTGCAGGGCTTGTTGAGTGGGGTCTTGAAACCCTCCAGCGATGAAGACCACATGATTTCCACCACAGCTATTCTGGGCTTTGCTATTCTAACAGCTGGGAGGCAGTATCCATAGGTGCTGTCTGACTGTATCTTTAGTTAATAATATCCACAATTTCCTTGTCCCAGCTACAGACAGGCACGGTGCTAAGAGTAATTCTCTTCCACAGAATCCAGGCACGGTGCTAGGAGCTCTCTCACACTGTAGGGGGAAAGTCACATCCAACAAGTTTTTACCATCCTACTCTTCTTTCCTCTCCCAAGTCTACTACCACTGAGGTTGAAGCAAACAGCCTCCATCTCCCTTCAGGAAACTGAAGGAGAGCATCGGACATCATGCATGAGTTCAGCTTGGCTGCTAGTGCCAGAGGGGAGGCTTTTCCTAATGTAAAAACTGACATCTGGGTTGCCTCCAGGAAGGAGGCCTGCTAGGCTGCCACAAGGCTCACAGAGTTACAGGCACTGAATATTAACAGGCATGCGATGCCTGGAATCACGAGCAGGTATTCAACTGCATGTCCAGATGGAGGATGAGGACATGAGAAGGTGGCAGTAATCGTTCCATCAGTCTTCAGAGTACTGCATCTCCTACTAATGTGTATAATTAATAGATCAGTATTCTGAATGCAAGATAGAACTAGCTAATCAAGCACATTTATTTCTGTATCTCAGTGAAAACTGCTGAAAGCAATATCATTATTCACAATCTTTAGCAAACACAGTAATGCCTTGTTTGTTTATTTGCTTTCCTTTCCAAGTATCAGATACAACTGTAACATTACTTAACTGAAAATAACTTTACAGTAATGAGCAAACAGAAACCAACTATTCACAAAGCTATTTAGTTTCATTTCTCAGCACAAATTCTTAAAAGAAGCTTGCAATGTCAAATTGATCTCGAAATTTAACTAATTTTACCTAGGAGAAGCAATTACCCAGAAAAGGCACCACTTAAGAATCCCAAAATGCTTCAAGGAAGAAAGACTACACATCAGTGTGTTATTATTCAAAATGTAGGGCTATGATTTCTGTCCATCAGTTTCGCTGGCAGAGGTGGAAAGTGATAAGGAGATTCAACTAAGAGGCAAGTGTGCACAAGATTCACTTGAGAATATAATGATGAAAATATATTTCAAACTCCAGTTGTCTAGTTTAGGTCAAACTTTCAAACCTTAAAATCCTGTTCCACAATTGGTTTTCTAACTTCTCCTTTCTTTTGTCTCTCCTTTCTCTGTAAAACAATTAAACTGGGTTGTTTCCAAAGTGCATTTGCAAACCTAATGCTTTCAAGTCACCACCAGTTTCCTGCTGCACACCCACTTTTTCTGGAAAGGCTTTTCTGGTAGCGTGTTCAATAGAGCAGCTCTGTCCCTCCTCAGTGCCAGTGTTACCCTCATAGGGTAACACTGGTCTGCAGCTGTTGCAGTCTAACCCTCCACAACAAATGGAGGGCTGGTAACCTCCTTGCTTTGCCTGAGTTGCTCCTGCTCAGCTAGCACGTTCTTGATTTTTGGACATCTTTGATTCTTTGATTCTAGTGTCTTCATATACACCTCAAAGGCACTAGCTGCCTTCAGTTTAAGAAGCTGGATAGACACCAGCTCCATGACTTTTGTCTCTGAGTCCCTGAAACGTTCTGATAAATGCATTATAAGAATCTCTGCCGGCATATGCCCTTACTATTTGATCTCCACTGCCAGAAGTAATCTAGCAATGGGGTGAAAAAGCCCTTTCTGCCCAAGTACTTTCTGCTTTTGAACTGCTTACAATAACAGTTCTTCCAGCACTCGTATCCCATGAATTAAAACAGGCTGGATGAGTGATTCTCTTCCACAGAATGACACACGGAAGGCTGCACCCTTTGCAGATAGGCACGCACAGTACATGATCCTAAAATGCCTGCTAACATAATTGCAACGCAATCTCTCCATGACAAAAGATGCCTTACCCTGTGGTCTGTTAGGCTGCTAAGGCTGGCAGATACAATTCCTGATCTTTATGGCTCTCCTGAGAAAAACAATGGAAGGGAGATAGTCTCTCTATACACACACTCTTTAGATGAATTAGGAACACTCTTACAGATAAAGGCGTAATTATTGTAGGAATAATTAGAGCAGTGATATGGACAGACAACATGCAAAGTTATGAGGTAAAGTCAGAAGAATGTGGATCTGTTTTTGCTCATGTGATTCACTGTTTCATAGAGCCCATGCCAACCCAAGGACTAAATGTGCACGGCAGAAAATGTAGGGTGTCTTTGTTTGCTATTCATAGCCACATGGAAAAACAGAGGAAGCATTTGTCTGCTTGATGTGCTTTATTTCCTATGAGATGGTCCAAACTGGAGCCCATCTGTTGACCATCCATCACCTACTACCAGTTCTTTGAAGCTCAGCCACAGTTACTATATTTGCTCTTGCAAAAAGATTTCTTTTATATAAATGTCACTTTGGCTCTGGCCAAAATCCAAAGAAAATTAAAGTTAGCTACAATGGAGAGTTCAAAAGGAATGGTTCAAGTCTATTTCCATATTATGTGGCTTTAGGAACTAAAGCTTGGGGTTATTTAACTTGTGGAGCCTGCAAAGTTTCACTTTCTGATGGGATTTTGTGAAAGATCTTTGTAAGTAATCCACACCAGGAGAGAAATGGTAATATTTTAGGACTGGAAAAATATTATTCTTAAAGACTTCTGCCATTATTTGCTTGTAATTATCCATGTTTCATGCAGAAATGGTTTTTATCAAGCCATACAGAGGTACTTCGGAATTTTTAATACATTTAGTTGTCATTATCCCCGCAGGTCTGAAAGCATCACTGAAATAAAAAGCCTGTGGAAAAATGTTAATAAATTAAGCGTGCCTTGCCACTATACAGTTTCCATCAAACAACAAAAAAATGCCACTGAAAAACACATTTGAGGTTCCTCCATGGAAAGGTGCATGCTGCTCCAGCAATGCTCACAAGCAGCAAGCTGAATCCTCAGCTGTGGGCTGCAAGCACTGGGCTTGTCCAGGAACAGCCCTGCAAAATGCATTAGCAGCTTCCTGATTCTGGGATGATTTTCTGCTACCCTTCTGCGTCTGCTTAAAATTTAACTCACTTGTAATCGTTCTCTGGGGACTGTTATACTGGGTAAATGCAGTGAAAATATTCTCTCCCTTAATGCTAGCAGGGATTTGCAATCAAGTGCAGCTGTGTAATGTCTGCTGGAAGGTTAATAACAGCTGATGATGAGTCCCAGAAATTCCTAGTGGAGCAACTCTTTTTTTTTTTTTTTGTTGCCATCTGGCCTCCTGAACCCGCTGTTTGTCCCAGCAAGGAGGTACCTCTCCAGTCCAGTGTGGGAGCAATAGGAAACCAACCTTTCTGGCTGTTCAACAAGGAAGAGGGAGCTCCACGTTTCCCCCTGTAGCTGTTCCCTGCTGTGCAGTGAGGGACGGGCTATGCAGGCTGGTGGGAAAAGCCAGACAAGGCAGAGGTACACTGCCCATTCAGATTTGGAAAGAAGTGATACAAGAGCACTGAAGTTGAACATTTGAATTTCTAGAGTGACTGCAAAACAGTTTTTTTGATTCTGTTCACCATTTGCCATCAGCTCCTGTTTAGCACTATCACTTCAGAGCCACAGTACATTGCACCAGATTACAGTTTGGGGTGGAGTGCTTGGAAAATGCTGTCCCTTATCCCCACTTTCAGTTGGAGCAGTTGGGTCACATTACACATGCCACTTCACCTTATCACTTGGCTTCTGCTCCTATGGCAGTGTTAGTGCACAAAAATGGTCAGAGACTTAATATTTTTTTTTAAAGTGATATTTCCTTTTAAAAGGCACAAAGTTGGCTCTCTAAACAGTAGCTTTTGACCTGTTTTTCCAGCTCATCAATGGAAAAATCACATTTCCTTTAATACTTGGCAATGGGAAGCTCAGTATCCCGGACACAGAAGAAAATCCAGATCATGTTCAGTAGGACAGGCTTACAAATAAGACAATTTAAAAACATTCGGATTTAAAAGCATTTATGTCATCCATCCGTATTCCAATGAAGCACAGTTTTAACAGACTTCCAAGAACATTTAACTGAATGGGACAAAAATGAACAGAAGCATAGCTCTTGGGAACACCTAACACAGGAAGCCAGTTCTTTCTGAGGAGGACTTTTTTAGTGCAGTGTACTGTAAGAATGGTAGCAGGGATAGCAGTGCCAATTAACACAGTGAGATCCTAGTACTGCTCCTGTGTGAACCGTCTGTTTTACTTTGCCTGCATCACACAAGGGAGAGAAGCAGATAGTCCTAACCCTAACATCAAAATTCACATGTTCCTGAGAGTATTCAGGTAGATGAGAACTAACAAGCACAGCTACAGAAAGAAGAGCTTTGTGAAGCTGGGTTTAGTTGGTGATGTTCATTTGCTCATTCTTTTCACTGCGATTTGTTCAGTGCTGTTCATGTGTTCACTTCATCAATGTTTGCTGAAAAGGATTCATAAACTATGAATTCTCCTTTGGCCATCGGGTTTAAATGAAATTCACCCCAAATCTCATTTTTTCCTTTTTCTTTTTTTTCTTTTTGGCTTCCCCTCGACTATTTGTTTTCATATTCTTTCCAACCACTTGGGTATTTTATTCAACCCAGATTTATTCAAAATTTCCTTCTGGCCTGTTCTAAATACAATCCAGATTCACAGGAAGATCTGCAAACCTCATTTGTGTTGTAGGTCAGCTCTGATACACTGCACTTCCCCAAGTATCCCTCCTGAAAACAATTAGACTAATTTTGTTGAACAAGAATAAAATATAATTAACATAAGAGTTGTCAAATGCCATGATGTTGCTGCTGTATTTGTTTGTAACACCATAAAATCCATCTCAGAAAAAAACACTGAGCAGTTCATAAAATGAACATGCACTGACTTATCCAGCCCATACTGAAACCAGAGAATCTGCTTAATGTTTCATTACAGGTGAAAATGCGATGTCATGTTTCACAGAGTGTTATGAAAACTGAGTTCTCAGATAAGCTTCTGAGACCCAGAGCTTGGAGGTACTTCTTTAGGTTTTGCTTTTTTTACTAAAAAGTTGTTAACAGCACTAATGCAGACCAAAGAGGCCCTGCTATAGTTAAGGTAGATTACCATTCTGAGGAATTTCTATTCATAGGGGAAAAATGGTTGTTTCAGACACTTGAAGAACTCAGAAGCATTATAAGTGCCATCTTCCAGAGCCCACATAGGGCCTTTTCCACTTTATTTCAGACAATTGTAGAACCACATTATAGTTTGGGTTGGACAGACTCTAAAGCCCACCCAGCCCCAACCCCCTGCTGTTGGCAGGACTGCCACCAAGCAGCTTAGCTGCGCAGTGCCCCATCCAACCTGGCCTTGAGTGCCTCCATGGATGGGGCACCACAGCTTCTCTGGGTAGATGTGGCTGCACCTCACCGCCCTCTCAGTGAAGAATTTCTTCCTTATATTTAGCATCATAGAATCACCAACAATGGAAAAGACCTCCAAGATCATCCAGTCCAACTGTTCACCATATTTAAACTAAGTTTCCCTTCTTTAAGTTTATATCCATTCCCCCTTGTCCTATCACTGCTATACCACGCAAAAAGTCATCAGCCTTCCCCTTGTTCATAAGCTCCCTTTATGTACTAAAAGGTTGCAAAGAGGTCTCCCCGGAGCCAGGCTGAACAAGCCCAGCTGCCTCAACCATTCTTCGTAGGAGGAGTGCTTCAGCCCTCTAAGCTTGAAACCTTTCTTACACCACAATACCTACGTGGACGAATTCCATTTCACAGTGCCCCCTCCTGTGTGCGTCCCAGCAGCCCCTGCCGTCTACTGACCAACGCCAGGGCTCCCCTTGGTGGCAGCAGTCGGCATCGGCAGGAGCGCTGCTAAGAGGCAGACGGCCGGCGCCAGGTCCTCTGGGGCCAGCTATGGGGTGTGCGCATGGTGCTGCGTTTGCTGTGGTCTCTTTGACCTGGGCTAGGCAAGGAGCAGAAAGGTAGCAGACCGCTGCTGGAAGTGAAACAGGCATCCATCTCCTTCCTTTTACTCTCAGTTACTTGCAGTTCCCATGACAGGCAGGAAAAGAATACTTAGGTTACACAGTTGAATGAAGATAGAAAAAGAAAAAATAAAAAAAAACCCAAAAACTCAAGAAAGATAAATATAAGATCTGATGTTATGCAGCATAATAAATAGGCTGTATTTTTAACTACAATTCTGCAGTTATCTGCTGTTCGGCAAGATCAGAGGACTAAGGGTATAGATAGACATAAACATAGACACAGACACAGACACAGACATTGGATGTCGACTATATTTGTAGAAGGGAGATCAACTTTATATGATTTGATAGTGATAGGACAAGAGGGAACTGTTTTATAATAAAAGAGGAGAGATTTAGACTAGATGTCAGGGGGAAAATTGTCATTCAGAGGGCAATGAAGTGCTGGCACAGCTGCCCAAGAGAGTAAAGCAGACAACAAGGACAAAGCAACCCAGTTTGCATGAAGAAAGCAACAGTTCCTGCAGCTTCTTCATAGGCACAGCTTCATGGGCTGAGAGGTGGAGGGCCACATTCCCAGCTGGCCTCAACTGGAGCTGCACTGCCTAACCAATTCACATTCTTCATTATGATGTGCAAGGTGTACATCAATTGCTGAAATCTGTACCACATCAGAACACATGCCTTCTTTCCCATCTTTCAGTATTGGTGATTATCAGAATGTAAGAACAGTCTAGCATCTTTGATTTATTTTCTTTGTATATAGCAAGAGACTAACTATACTATTGTTTATGTAAACTGATACTATATGAGCATATATTCTCCTGACCTATGTTGCAAATGTATTAAGCTATTTTTTGTACTAGATAATTTGGTAATTGTTCTGTTTCTAGACAGAGAGAAATGCATTTGAAAAGCATTAGATAAATTGATAAATGCTATATCATCTGCTTGAGGACCATACTCAGCTTCTGTTTCTTTGAGTGCCCTGGCTCTCACTGAATGATGTTCAAATTTATAGAGCATGAGGTTCATTAAAGTATGCTTCTCCCAGTAAAATGCATCCTCGCTGTTGTCCCCGTTCTGGAATGGTCCGGGTCATCACATCCTGATGCCCCAGCCACGCCTAATACAACACCTCACAGGGGAAACACACTGATAAATAGATGTGAGATTCCGGCCCTTTAATGGAACTCACAGAAGCAGAGAGTCACAGAATCATTAAGGTTGTAGAAGACCACTAAGATCCTCTTGTCTAACAGTCCACCTATTACCAATATTGCCCACTAACCGTGTCCTGCACTGCCACATCTCTATCTTTCTTGAACACCTCTAGGGATAGTGACTCCACCAGCTCCCTAGGCAGCCTGTGCTAGTGCCTCACCACTCCTGAGAGGAAATTTCTCCTAATACCCAACCTGAATCTCCCCCGGCACCACTGGAGGTCATCACCTCTAACCCTATCTAATTGCATGGGAGAAGAGGCTTCGCTACAACCTCCTTTCAGGTCATTGTAGGGAGCAATAAGACTCCTTGTAACATTTTTATACGATTTCTATGCAGTCTAAAGAAGTTTGATGAGAGCAGTTGAGAATTTTACAAACAAATGATGCATTTGTTTATAACTGGTTAATTAGTATTTGTGAAAACAATTGCTCTCCTTGAGTCAATATTACTGCTGTGTTTTTTAAAGATGTCAGGGATCTAGTGACTCTTTAAATTCCACTGTACTCCCCCAAATTGAAGGTTACATGCATTTTCCCATTAAGAAAAAGATCTGGAAAAAAAAAAAATCTTGTGAAAGGCAAGTGGCAATGGAGCAAACGTGGATATCACAGAATTGTAGGGTTTGGAAGGGACCTCTAGAGATCATTGAGTCCAACCCCCTGCCAGAGCAGCTCCCTAGCCCAGGTTGCACAGGTAGGCGTCCAAAAGGGCTTTAGAAGTCTCCAGAGAAGAAGACTCCAACACGTCTCTGTGCAGCCTGTGCCAGTACTCCGTCACTGCACTGTGAAGAAGTTCCCACACACATTTGTGCAGAACTTCCTATGCTTCAGTTTGTGGTCATTTCCCCTTGTCCTACCACCAACACACTGCAGAGAGGAGCCCAGCCTCACGTAATCTGGGCTACAGTCTGAAGTCCTCTGTGGCGTGTCTGTTAGGCATTACTCATGATGTTAAATGTTAACACAAGCCTGAGCACTGCATGGTGTAAGCACTACTCATACCCAGCCACTTGAGATACAGACCACAGGTATTCCTGTATCTTTACACACACACACACGGCTGCTAGGTGCAGAATACCAGCTGTACTACAGCACCCTGATTATTCAGCTGAGAATACTAATATTATTTTATTAAGAAGCAGCCACCCCACCCTCCTCCCCCAGGAGGAGCCGCAGGGCTCGGGGGACACTGCACCCACCCCACGGGCGGGAAACTCCCGCCGTTGCCTTACAAGGGCAGGCGCGGCTCTCCCTCCGCCCCCGGCGCTCAGGAATGCGGTGACCGCACCGCGCCGCACCAAGAACTCGCTCAGCGCGGGGGGGGAGGCGGAGGAACGCGGACAGAGAAAGGGCTCTCGGCCTTCAAAGAACGCAGAGAGATTGGCGAGACGCCGAGCGGGAGCGCGTTATGAGGTCCCCTCGCGCTGTGCCGCGCTGCTGGGAAACGCCGAGCCTGGCGAGCTCCCTCCTCCTCGGCGAGGATGGTTTCGCCCGCGCTTTCCTTCCTGTACGCCGGTTGGGCGGCGGCCGCTCGCTGTCCGGAAGTGCCGCAGCCGCCGCTTTGTATCGGAGTGCTCTCAGCGGGTCCCGCTGCTGCCGCCAGGTGAGGCCGCGAGGGTCGGCTGGAAGCGGGGTCTGCCGTCAGGCTGGGGCTGAGGCGGAGCAGCGGGGGCTCCTGCTTCTGCGCGGGGGACCGGCTCAGAGGGCTGCGATCAGCAGCCCAGGGTGGTTGGAGGCCTGTAACTAGCGGTGTTGTTCAGGGCTTAGTGCTGGGTCTGTTCTTGTTTAGCATCTTCATCTGTTATCTGGGTGGAAAGGTAGGAGTGCGTTCGCAGCAGGTTTGCTGTTGATATGATGCTGAGAGAAGCGGCTGACACACCAGAAGACTGTGCTGCCATTCAGCAGAGCAGAACCTGGTAAGGCTCAACAAGAGCAAGTGCATAGTCCTACACCTGGGGAGGAATAATTTCATGCGTCGCACAGGTTGGGGGCTGACCAGCTGGGGAGGAGCTCTGCAGAGAAGGACCTGCACATGCTGGTGGACAATGGGTTGGCCATGAGCCAGCAGTATGTTCTGGTGGCCAAGAAGGACGGTAGTATTCTGGGGTGCATTAACAAGAGCATGGCCAGCAGGTGGAGGGAGGTGATTCTCCCGCTCTGCCTTGCCCTGCTGAAGTCACATCTGAAATGCTGTGTGCAGCTCTGGGCTTTTCAGTTCAAGAAAGACAGGGAATTTCCAGAGAAAGTCTGGTGGAGGGCCACGGGGATAATGAGGAGCCTAGAGCATCTTATGAGAAAAGGCTGAGACACTTTGGGCTGGAGAAGAGAGGGCTAAGGTGGAACCTTATCACTGCTTATAAACATGTGAAGGGTGGGAATCAAGTGGACGGGGCCAGGCTCTTTTTGGTGGTACACAGCAACAGGACAAGGGCTATTGGGCACAAACTAAAATACAGGAACTTCCAACTGAACGTGAGTAAAAACTGTATTGTAAGAGTGACAGGGTACTGAAACATACTGCCCAGAGAGATTGTGCAGTCTCTGTCTCTGGAGGTATTCAAAACCTACCTGGACACTTTCTTGTGCTACCAGCTGTGATGGAACCTGCTTTAGTGATGGGTTGGACTGGATCCCTTGCAACTTCTATAATTCTGTGATTTTTTATTTTTATTCTTTATGACAGATCATTGTGATTTTTACTTTACCCTGCGAATGGAGACTTTGTTCAGTATATCATAGCAGGTTTTACAACCTATGTAACGATTGGTCAGGAATTCTTATTAACAAAGAAAGTACTGAGATGGTCTTCAAGGCTAGTTGAGCTAACAAAGTGCTTTCACAGAATCATACACTGGCCGGGGTTGAAAAAGACCTCCAAGATCATTGAGTTTCAACCCAACTGCTGTGAGTAGGATTGCCAACCACAAGACCAGAACTACATCCAGCTTTGCCTTGAATGCCGCCAAGGATGGTGTGTCCACAATCTCTCTGGGCAACCTGTTCCAGTGCATCACCACCTTCTGAGTGAAAAACTTCCTCCTAACATCTAACCTAAATCTCCCCTATCTCAAGTTAAACCCATTTCCCCTTGTCCTGTCACTATCAACCCATGTAAACAGTTGTTCCTCCTTCTGTTAATACACTCCCTTCAAGTACTAGAAGGCCACAATGAGGCCTTCTCTTCACCAAGCTAAACAAGCCCTCAACCTTTCCTCATAGGAGAGGTGTTTCAGCCCTCTGATCATCTTGGTAGTCATCCTCTGGACTCGTTTCAGTAGCTCTGCCTTGGACAAGTGCAGTCTGGTTTGTGTGGAGCTTTGCCACAGAGCTGCTGTGGAGTGTGCTGGGCATTTTATCTCTTCCAAATTCCCACGCACCCACCCAAAGCCCTGTGAGCTGAAGTTGTAACTAACTGCATGGGTAGAATTTAGGAACCAGCTTAGAGGATGACTTCTGAGCCTGATGATTGTGGCTGTTGTATCCTAGTGTAATAATGTTCTGAAATAAGTGTTAAAACTTAGCACTGACTTGTATTATAAGAAGATATTTTAATAGTGGCTATGATTGGTTTTATTTTGAATTATAAGCATTCACCATCATTATAAAGAAAATGTTGAAAACACTAGGCTGTTTTCTGCAGTATAACTTCTGGTCACAGCCTCTCAGCAGATCCAGTCTCTGTTACCATTAAAGGGATGTCAAGTTTTATTATTGCCTGGCTCAAGCTGTTCACTTGCTCAGCTTTATCTCCTTCTGAGGTTTATCTTTTCCCTAGAGGGAAGGAGCATAAGATGACTTCCATTATTTCTGTAGCTTCTTATCCATTGCCTCCCTAAGCAAGTGAATGTGCAAGCAGCACAGTGCTGCTGCTGCCTCTCTAGTCCAGTGTGTGCAGTGTACTGACTTTTTACATGGAAGATTTTTATGTGTGAAGAAAAGTTGTTGGAAGTAGCTTATATCTTTCAGGCAAGATCTTACTTTAGAAGCTTCTCGGTCTCTAAAATAAGGCCCAGACAGATCTATGCTCTGTATTAAACAGACGAAACCACGTGTGGTGTGACTTGTGCTATCCAGTGTGAAGTATTTCCATTCATTTTATCTACTGATTTTCTTGTGTTTTGTCTGAGCTTACCCTATCTCAGTTCCAATAGTATGATTTATTTTATCTTGTTTTGTTTTTTTTTAATAAATGATCCTGTGGGATTGTCAGATGAAGTCCTGTTCTCTCCCAAATTAGCAAGTCTTGCGCTTGACCCTGATGAAGTTCTTGTTGTCATTCACTGCTGCGCACACAGAGATAATGCTAAGCACGAGTGCTTGGAACCTTTTCCATTGCAAGTTGATCTTTTTGTCTGGCTCAGTTGATGGCCTTGTTTTTTTCTGAATATGTTCCAATTTATCACTCTGTTTCTAGTGGAATTTCCCGGAGCTGCATGCAGGTCTATTTTGGGCATAGCTGCACTGATCCTGTGAGATGTTTCTTCATACACAGGCTGACATGCAAAGGTCTCTGAGTGCAAGAGTTGTGCTCTCCCTATTCTCTGTGGCTTCCTCCCAAATCTGGTTTGGAAAAGCTTTAAAAGTAGCATACAAAGTAAAATGTGTTTTTGTTTACTTTTGGAGGATGCTGCCTGTTTATTACTTCAGAAAGCAGTCACTAGTGGAAGTTGTTTTGGACAGAGGAACTTCTTATTGGTTATTCAGACTTTAATGGTAACTTGTATGGGTGTTTTTACTGAGGTAGGAATGACTGAAGTTGCACGCAACTCTTGACTACAACTTGAAAGTTAATTCCTTTATTATCAGCCCTCTTCACTGGTATCTAGATGTCAGGAGTTCATATTTATTTGCTGAAATGTTGTCTGAGGCCAGGCGTTTCGGATAGCTTGCGGTCAACGAATGTAATGCAGAGAACCTCAGTGTTGCCGACTGATGCACAGTTGCGTTTCATCAGCTATTTTTAGTTTGGGACATAATGGTTCATTTTATACGTCAGAAGGACGCTGTGTATCAGCCTATGGTTTAAAAGCAGGGAAGTAGCGGAGATCAGTAACGCTCTTTGTAGTCGTGCAGGGAAGGGCTTAACTATGGAATATCCTTTTCTGATCCAGACGGCTAGTACTGCGTGCCATGAACGTGACACGAAGCAAGGTAAAGTGGCTTTCCTTTAAAGACAAAAACAAAATCCAAAGGTAACAGCGTTTTGCCTATGTATTTGATTGACCACGCAGGAGAGCTGCTCTGCTTATTGTACTTGTTCTTAGGGATGAAGTCAGTTTAGTGAGTTCAGTCTTGCTTTCCAGGAGTCTAGCAGGAAATGTAGTATCTTATGAGGAGACTCCTTGAAGCCATTAGAACTGAACTGTGGCTCTAATTAGAACTGCTTTTCTGACGAGATAATTTTGAAAAGGAAGTTGCACTGTATCACCAAGTGTAGGTCTTACAAGTTTCAGAATGTTGGCATTCTTGTGACTAGAAGTGATGCTTAAATTCCTTCTCTTTCAGGGCAGTTGTTGCAAGTACTTCACATAAAATTCAAAATCAAGGAGGGGAGTGTCTGGTGAGGGTAAAACTTAGCTGCATGGGTTATTTGCATTAAGTAAAACATATGGCCTTTTATTGTGCCCAAACTAAGGCCTAGATGTGTACAAGACTTCTAGAAACAATAGTAAACAAGGCTTACCTTATTCTGCTCACTTGCAATACTTTGTGTTCTCAGTGTGCGAGTCACATTTTCATATTTGTATTATCAGTGATAGTTGGCTGCTAAATAATATTCTTCCCACCTAAACAGAAGCAGTTAGCTTGAAAGCCTCACTTCTACCCAGATGATATTAATGTGATCAAAGGCAAGCTACCACTTGTTAGCTTCTTCATTTGACAGCTCAAGGGAGACAGTGGAATTCATACACTTGTGTTATATGGAACTGCTTGGAGATTTATGCAAATATTGAAATGTTTTTAAAATTTGATAATTTAAAAGAAACAGTCTTTGGACTTGAAGAACCTAGTATTCATTAATTTTAAAAAGAAGAAAGTAATCCTGGCATTTTGCATATGTATTCTGTAATAGTTCAACTGCATAAGAGAATAGCAATGTAGGGCTTTTGAAACAAGTCGGTATCCTTTTTCTAACGTGATCCTCTAGCTCACTTGGAAAGAACTCCAGTAGGACTGGCTTGGCTGATCTTTGTTTCAGCACCCTGACCCCGGTGTTGGTCAACAACCTGACCAAAAACACTGATCTCTCGTCAGGGTCATTCAGTATCGTGGGACCTTACTGCTCCTTCCACAGCATTTATTCTAATAAAATATTACTCATACTCTAAAATACATTTTTGCGGCCTAAATGTTAGTTTATCTTACATGCATGATATATTTAACAGCTAAATGCCATGTTGAGGTTAGCAGATCCATGTATTTCTTTGTGGTAGGTCAGTGATGCCTCCTACCCTGCTAAATAGGTCATCTTAATTTGTGTAAGACACAGATGGGGTAGTGAATCAGAAACAGAAGCACTAAGTGTACTTGGTTTCAAGTACTATGACTTGCTTTGTTTTTAATATAGCATGCTGTTGATTTGAAGTATTATCTCTCTAAGTCCTGAAATATAGCAGGAGACAGTAAAATAAGCTTGTATTTCTTGGTATTTGAATATAATGTGGGTTTCAATTTCCTTTATTCATCTCTCTCCCTAAGTTTCTTTAGCGTGGTTTATTAAGTCCAGATTCTGGTTGTGTTTGTCTCCCTAGAGCCAACAGCCAACATGTCTAGCAAAAGGGCAAAGACGAAGACCACCAAGAAGNTAACAATGTAGCAATAAATATTCATAAAAGCAGTGATCAATGTGATTTCTGCAAGATAAAAATCATGCTGCATTTCCTGAGCTGCTGAAATTACCTTTTTAAGCACTGAAAAAATTAAATTCCACACTTCTGGATCTTCAGATTTGTTGTTCAAGATGGAGAAAGTATTAGCTGGGAACTATGGTCTTAATTTTCAAAATTTAATTTCAATTTAGCAGCAACTTTTGTTGTCGGAGTCACCCTTATTTTCAAAGCTGGGGTGCTTTTATGAAAAATTTGTTTTCTGTTAGCAACATGTATCTACATTCCCTCAGTTCACCTGCACTTAAAGGAAAAGGAAATTATTAATGAGAAAGCTAGTAATCAGAGTGCTGATAAAAGAAAGGAATCACAGCTTATATGAGGCTGCTTGTTTAATAAACAGTGACAAAGATGCATTCTTCCTAACCTGTCTGGTGAATGTTTGTCCAATGATTTAAAAGCAATTTGAAATCTTTCAGGCTTCTCTGTGTTTTATGGAACTGTTGAACACTGGCAGTGTCATTCCATCTTAAGTGATCTTTTGTTAGGGACGTTCAAGACAAATCCTCCACTGTGCAGAATATACAGCTGTTACAATGCTCTCAGGACTACGGGGAGCTTAGCACACCTCCTGGGAAGAAGGTCCAATGTGAGCACCAACAAACTTGTTAGTTCTTTGTAACAACATAACATGAGCAAGTCATAAGATGACCTTTACTTGAAGTAGTGAGACTGTGCAAGTTAAGTAAAAAGCTTGACTTGATGGAATTCTTGTAATTATTTGGCAGTTACAGTAATAAGCTTCAATGGCTTTGTTTTCACGTGGCAACAAAGACCAGTGTGGTGATGGTGGTGGTTGTTGTGGGGTTTTTATTTATTTGTTGATTTTAAAATTGAAACAAAGAATACAAAAGAAATTATTCAACTCCAACTTTTAGGACAATGTTAAAACTTTCTTTCTTGTTTCCCCTTATATCACATCCTAGGGTTTATTCAAGAGGATTACCTGCGGGAGCTGCTGACCACGATGGGAGACAGGTTCACAGATGAAGAGGTAGATGAGCTCTACAGAGAGGCACCAATCGACAAAAAGGGCAATTTCAATTACATTGAGTTCACGCGCATCCTTAAACATGGAGCGAAAGACAAGGATGACTGAGCAAATCCCTGGATACCTGCAGATTCTCTCTACTTTACACTTTTTTTGAGGGGGTTTTCTTGGTAGAACTTGATGCATGCATTTAGCTTTACAACTTTTGCCTTTCCTGATGTATTTATCTATTCCGGGCCATTTAGGCACAACTGCACCTGTGTAATCAGACTGGAAGTGGGGAAAATATTGTAAGGAAAAGGATATAGGGACATAGATCAGTGAACTTTGAAGTTCAGGAAAATAATCTCAGTGTTTCTGGTTTAGCTGGATTTTTACATTTTTTGTAATAAATGCCATTTTGAAATAAAGATTGCTATATAAATAACAAAAACTCATTCCTTTTGTCAAGAGAGAAATTTGTTACGCATCTACAACCTTTCCTGATGTATTTATCTATTCCGGGCCATTTAGGCACAACTGCACCTGTGTAATCAGACTGGAAGTGGGGAAAATATTGTAAGGAAAAGGATATAGGGACATAGATCAGTGAACTTTGAAGTTCAGGAAAATAATCTCAGTGTTTCTGGTTTAGCTGGATTTTTACATTTTTTGTAATAAATGCCATTTTGAAATAAAGATTGCTATATAAATAACAAAAACTCATTCCTTTTGTCAAGAGAGAAATTTGTTACGCATCTACAAAATGCAAGCATGTTAAACATTTTATTTGCAGTTGCAAATCAAGCTGGTAAACCTGATGCTTATGGTGCTTTGCTCTCTGTTGCACAGTTCTAAAATCTGTCTAGCAGTAAGTGCTGACATCTGAAAATTCAGCTGTATAAAATGTTACCTCAGGTTTTTGAAGTGGAATCTGATGTGAGTAGTTAGCCAAAGACACATTTAGGGAAGACTGCTACAATTGCCTGATAGTCAGCAGTGAGCACTTAGAATTCTTAAGTAGTTTCTTGCCTAGGTTTTGTTTTTTTTCCTTTTCATATTGACAGTCTTTTAGCAATAATTTCATGTCAAAGTTTGCATTTGTGTTTACGTTTTTCTACTGGTAATATGTGAGGATTAACTGTATTTTTTTCTGTCTGTTGAAGAACGCCTGTGCAGAGGAAATCTATGAGCTAGAACCTGTGCTGGCAGCAGTTAACAGCATTGCTTATCCAGAAAACCTACATGAGGGCTTATTGTTCTGCAGACAGTGCCTTTGAGAATGACTGCAAAGTAGTATGAGAATTGACTTAGTGAAACTATACACGATAAAGCCCTTTTGCTTCTTAAATGATCATAAGTTTTCTTCATTTACCCTGATACTCAAAATGGCTTTCAGGCAAGCAGGATTCATACAAACAGAAACAGCTGACTTGAATACCAAGAAAGGAGAGTTGATTTTCTCAGGTCTCAGAATGACCACATCCTTCCATTTGTCCCATTTTTGTGGGCACCTTCAAGCTGAAAGGTGGAAGGGGAATTTATCTTGCCAACATGTTTACCAATTGAAGCTTTACCAAAACATATTTTGAGGATACTCACTCAGGAAGACATGATGTTGAGGGAGAATTTCCAAGCATGTTCAAGCACAGCTACTGCTGACCCATCTACAGTGACATTTCCCTACTACCCTTGTTGCATTATAGGAGACCAGTCAACTTGCAACTGGGTGCAAAATTCTTAACCCCTGAAGGGCCATGAACAAATCCAGCCAAGAGACCATATAAGAGCATCAGATGCATTTTGTAGCTAGGCAGCAAGGAATGTTGAGACAGCTGAGGTTGCGTGCCTAGGGCCAGAGGGATGTGTCATCAATAATCCGCTTCCAAAAATAAAAATAACTTTGGTCTCTGAAACAGCTTAAGATTCTGATGACTTAAACTTAACATTTTGCAGTCAAAAGCTTGGAATCATTTCTCTGCTGTGGCTCGTAGATAATGGGCTTCCAACCTCTATGCCAGACTAAGCTTATGATGAAAAACTATTTCTTAGGCTGACACATAGAATTAAGAGTCTTGAATCTGATATATGGTATTCTGTGAAGCACTACTGAAAAGCAGTGATTTCTTACATGATCTGTTTAGGCTGCTCTAAGGCTGTATCCTCAAGGGTCAAATGTAGGTTGCAGAGTGATAGCTGCATGAGAAAAAGACAAAAAGGACTGTGCATGAAGTGCTGCCAGTGTATACTTGTTTGCTTTTCATCCTCTCTGTTGCTGAGATATTTATAATATGCAGCATTTTGACTGCTCGGGGTATGCTTGTTCTGTTATTATGCTTCTAAGCAAGTAAACCACATGTTATCGCAGTCATCACATAACAAGCATTCACAAAGCAAAGTCAGCTGAAAAGACAAGCTTAGCAACAGGCTGATGTCACAGAGGTAGTATACTTACACAGGGAGGTAAGGATCTGTTTCGCTACTGATCTAAGAACTATCTTTAGATTGCATTCTCGTTTCTAGGATCACTGGTGTAAAGGAATGAAATGGGCCCCGTGATAGCATACTTTAGTATCCTACCCATTGCATTTATTCTGAAAGCTGGAAAATACTTGAAATCTTGTGAAACGTTTCTCGTGTCCCCAGCCTTTTCTTGTCAGTAATATTACTGATGTATTATCTGATACATTTCTGGGGAATTTCAAAGGGTATTGGAAAGCTCCTACTACAGTGAAGGCATTAAGACAGTCTAAGTCCAAATAATGCATTGGTAGCAGCAAAAGCAGAGGTGAGGACATTTTAGATAGCAACAGTTAATCTGCCATTGCTGGTGTGTGCGTACCCATGCTCCAATTTTGATGTGCTCAATTTTTCAAACTCTGACAGTCATTTATAGATATCCTACTTGAGAGAAATGATTCAGCGTGATGGTAGCAGGATTACAGGTGCCAGTGCAGAGGCAAAGAGAAAACGGTAAACGTTTCTCAAATCCAGCTTAAAGATAAGTTATGACAAAGGTGAAAAGGAATACTGGAAAAAAAATTCCACAGGGCTCATGTTTGTTGACTCAAATAGAAATCGCTGTTTTCCTGACTTTTGATATTAGATTAGATTAGTAGACTTGTTGTTGTAAAGACTAGAAGTAGCAGCACAAGGCTCACTTTCTGTTTTCTCCTCTAGTTCACGGGTCTACAAGTTCCCTGCTCCTTGGGACCACTTAGTTCTGCTAGGAGCAAACTCGGTTGCTGAGAGCAGACAAAGCACACAGCTTGCTGGGGTAGCTGTGTGCTTTGCTGCTCATGATGTTGCTCATTCCAAAGCAACATCCTTTGGGAATTCCTGTGCTAAACCTTTTAAAAAGTAATTACTACTTTACATTTTGGCAATACAGAAATAAATACAGAAATAAAGTGGGCATTGCATCACTGGGCTGAAGAGGTCATAGATTCATAGATACATTAGGTTGGAAAGGACCTACAAGATCATCTAGTCCAACCATCCTCCTATCACCATCCCTACCCACTAAACTACTAAATCAAATCCCTTAGCACCTCATCTAAACGCTTCTTGAACAGCGCTAGGGATGGTGCCTCAACCACCTCCCTAGGCAGGCCATTCCAGTGCCTGACCACTCTTTCAGAGAAAAAATTTTTCCTCAAATCTAATCTAAATCTTCCCCAGCACACCTTGTGGCCATTCCCTCTCGCCCTGTCATTAATTATCTGGGAGAAGAGGCTGANAGGGGTTGGTATTGGTCATGCATTTTGAGTGAGTGTCATTCAAACTTTGAGTTCAAGTCAGGCTCAAGGGCTATGATTAAATGGGGTTACATAAGGCCACCAGTGGGGTTCCACAGGGCTCCATTTTAGTGCCAGTTCTCTTTAGTGTTTTCATCAGTAACCTGGATGGAGGATTTGAATGCACGCTAAATTTGCAGACAGTACAAAATTAGGAGCTGTTGACACCCTTGAGTCTGCAGAGCAGTTCTGCAGAAAGGGATCTGGAGATTCTGGTTGATAGGAAGTTGAACAAGAGTCAGCAGTGTGCCCCAGAAACCAAAAGGGCTGACGGAAGTGCCCAGTGCTGCCAACTGGGAGAGGGATTGTCCTGCTGTGCTCTGTGCTGGGCAGCCTCACCTCGAGCACTGTGGGCAGCTTTGAGTGTCACAACATAAGAAATTCATAAAACTATTCGAGAGTATCCAAAGGAGGGCTACAAAGACAGTGAAGGCTCTAGAAGGGCAAAGTGTATGTGAAGCAGCTGAGGTCCCTGGGTGTGCTCAGCGCAGAGCACAAGAGGAGCTGAGGGGAGGCCTGATGGCGGCTGCAGCTCTCACAGGGAAGCGGAGGGGCAGCGCTGAGCTCTGCTCTGTGTGACAGCGACAGGGCCCGAGGGAACGGCATGGAGCTGTGTGAGGGGAGGGGCGGCTGGGGGTTAGGGACAGTGCTGCACCACAGGGCGGTGGGCACGGCCCCAGGTGCCAGAGTTCAAGGAGTGTTTAGACAACGCTCCCAGACACAGAGTTGAATTTTGGGTGCTTTTTTGTGAACCAGAAGTAAAATTGCATGGTTCTTTTGGGTCCTTTCCAACTCAGGATATATTTTTATCCCAGGGCAGTTACAAATACTACAGGATTAGGCAGGTGAAGTTGAGCTTGAATATGTGCGCCTAAGGAAGCAGACAGAATGTGACAGCAGCATTCCCTTTTGCATTCTTGTCAGCTATCTCTGCTCAATTTCTCAAAACTTCTTTAATATTCCATTTGTAATTTCCTTCCTTTGCCTACTTTAAGGTATAAATGTGTGCAACCTCACTAAATATTGAACTACTACTTTTGTTGTCGTTTTTTGCTGCTTTTGTTTTGGCTCTTGAAAGTTGCAAATTACTCTCTTTGGGAGTTTGAGTAATTTACAGCCTTTGTCTAACGTAGGCAAGTGAGTGGGTGTAAAATGAGGACGGCAAGCCTGGTCTTAGTATTTGTTAAAACAACTGACATCAGACAAGAGTAACTTGAGCCTTGACTTTGCATTGTATTTAACAGGCATACATGATATTTTTTTCCCTCTGTGAAATTCCTCTTCCTTAGTTGTGAGCTAATCATCTCTAAAGCAACAGGTCTTATACTGTCAACACATTATCAGCCCACAAGAAGCAGGCTGATTTTGAAACTGGAACAGCAGCCAACAGAGCTTTATAAACATCAGCTAATAAGAAAACTGATAACAATTTACTTTCTATGCCAGACAACGAAACGTGCCGCTCCTTGTTTTCTGGGTGTTTGAAAATACCATTTTAGGCCTTTGGCCAAGCACCAAACAAATTTTGTTTTCTTCCTTATTTGTACATGCACATTGTCGAATATACACACACACTGATTTAACATGAGAAGCCACATAGGCATGTGCTTTGGTTTAGCAGAATCCATTACACATGTCTTGAAAGACTGGAGGTGTCAATCTCTTCCCACTAATACCTTAACAGCACTTGTTTATTTTTGCATTTCATGTACAAATGCTGAGGAATCATGGTGTCTGGCAATACTTCTGTCAAAAACAAGTGCAAGTTGTAGGAGAACACAAGTATGTGACTAAATTATTGCAACTTGCCAGCTGGGATGAAAAACAAAGGACATACAGAAGAAAAAGCAATACAGTGAATTCTTTATCACAGAGAATAGGCAGGAAGGGACAAGCGTCTATCAGGCATCACAGCCCAAGACATATTTTCAGTTTCTTTTATTTTTGTTTCAATTGTTTGTGTATAAAGGACTTTGGACTTGTGAATGTAAAACTGGCAAAATGTTCAGTTCTGCTGAGTTCAGTCCCTTCACATTCCATCAGCTACACTTCAGTCCTAGCTCATGCAGTGATCTATCTGCAGGCTTAAATAACTATTTTTCTCCTGTTTTACAACATTTAACAAAGATTGTCTGCATTTTATATATGTTCCATTACACTTTTCTGCTTTGCCCTTCATCTTGGTATAACACTGTCATATGATGCTCTCCAGAGTTTCCATTCTCACATTCTCCTAAGTTGGGTTCACTGGAAGTTACCAGAAAATCAAAACAGAGCTATTTCTCGTTTATATTATGAAGAAACAATGCATCTTTTTATTTTATTTTATTAATTTATGTATTTAATTATTTATTCCTACAGGCTACAGCACATTCTCTGTGCACCAGAATCTGCACTGGTGCAGGGAACACCTGGGAAAGCAGTCACTTACCATTTTTATTCATGAGGTCTCTGAAAACAGGGAATAAATATCTAGAAATTGTCTAGAAGCCTTGCTGTGAAGCTGCCTGAGACATCCAAGTAAAGTTATGCATTCAGATTCCCTTCCTTCATTTAAAACATCTCAAATGTTTTCCCTTTGGATCACAGCACAGGATCTATTTTGGGAGAAATCTCAGAACAATTCTGGGACACTCTGACTGCCAGGAGAAGAATTACAGTCACTCTGACCAACACAGCACTGCCTTTAGGACAGCTTTACAGAGACAACAGATACTAGCTGGAATCAGGGAAAGGACAGACAGGGAAAGGGACGAGCCAAAATACCAGGGAAGGAACCTAGTCAAAATGCATTTCTTAAATGACTGATTTTGACCTAAAACTGCCTTAGATCAAAATTTGGACTTTTTGTTTCACCTAGAAAGAGTAACTTTGCAACAGAATCCCAAAACACTCACAAAGGATATTGTGGGCACTTGATTTATATCAATTCAATTATTACATACTAAGCAGGCTCATTAATGGATCATCAAGGGTTACTAAAAAGCACATCTGGCTCTGGGTGTCTTACCTCCCCATGAGCCAAAAATAGCAGAGCTTGGGAAAGGGTCCAGGGAGGATATCACATACTTCCTCAGTTCTTCACTAAATACCTGCATATGACCATTGCTTCTGGCTCTCCCCTTGAACATGGGCTAAAAACACTTCCTGCTCTCTCCCCTCCAAAGAGTGAGTATAGAGAAAGGACTTTTAAAAACAGAACCAAAATGAACAAATGAACCGATTATTCCAATTTTCAGAGGGGAAAGAAAAGAGGCATGAGGTGATGGTTAGAACAGAAAACAAAAGAAACAACAATAATAATATGAAGACAAAAGTCTTTCCATTGACCTAGTGGGGAGACCTCACCACATCTATAACTTATTGGAGGCATTCAAGAAAACAGTAGATAAATCCCAGTGGTGCTCCACTTGGATACAGCAAGAAGCAGAGGAGCACATCTGCAGGGCTTTTCCCTCCCCTCTTTGAGGGACAATTTTGACTTGCCAATAAATCAGGTTGAGACTTAAGACAATCTTGTTTAACTTCTGCTTCCTGATTTTCACCTTCTTAGGAGGCAGCAAAGCCTGACAGCCTGAGCAATCCTGACAAGCTTGCTGTGCTCCTTGCTGTTATATATAGCCAACTGCAGGTCCGAGTATTCCTTCTATCCTTGCAGCAAGCAAGTTTTTTTACCATTAGTGGAAACAAGTAGACAGGTTCCTTGGCTCCCACTAACTTGATGCAATTGGTTTTGTGGAGCAGGTAGAGCACACACAGCCTGTGGGAATGGGAGCTCACCAAAGGATGGCCAAGACTTTGTTCCCTACTACCCACAGCCAGACCCTGCAGCTCTTTACAGTTTGTTCACTGAGGGTCATGGTTAGTGGGCACGGTGGTGATGGGCTGATGGTTGGACTAGATGATCTTAGTGGTCTTTCTCAACCATAATGATTCTATGATTTTATGATTCTAGGGAAGGCTGGAGCTTCTGTGGTGAGCCAGCATAGCTGTTCCTGTAACAATCAGCAGATTTAAGAAGCACCACCAAATAATCCTGACTGATTCTCCTTCATTAAGCAAATAAGTTGATCACAAACATTTACTCAGTCATTGTAGCTCCGCAGAGGTGAGGAAATGGAATAATGAAAGCAGGTGGAAAAGTTTACTGTAAATTGTTTGCTGTCTATAACTTAGAACTTATGAATTAAATACATAATTGTGAAGGCTTTTCCACAGTCCAAGGAAAATAGGTCTGGAAAGCATTTCAACAGCATGAAAGTAATCGAACAATTTAGACTGACAGGATGGGAAAATGTTATACATTTTGCTTCAAGGATTTATTTATGAAAGGTGGTGTAAATTGGGACAGGCTGCCCAGGGCTGTGGGCACGGCCCCAAGCTGTCCAAGTTCAGAGTGTTTGGACAGTGCACTCAGACACAGGGTTTTGATTTTGGATGGTGGAGCTAGGGGTTGGACTCCACAGTCCTTGTGGTCCCCTTCCAATTTGGGATCCTCTGTGATTCTGATGATTCATACTCAGAAAACTTCCCCTGGCTGAGCCACATGCTCCAAAAACAGCCTGTAAGGCAGCAGGTGCAGAGATGACAGCTGCTCTGACACGCTGCTCCTGCAACAGCCAGGCACGTGCAGTCACACTGAACAGTGATCCTTGTTTTGTTAGGATACCTTAAACTGGAGAACAAAAGCTTTAAGAGCGAGGGGCAGCAAGTTTAATTACTACACTGATCTCATACTGAGCGAGTAATATTATCTTATCTGTTCTCACATCTTTGAAAGTTAAACACTGTGAATGACATACAGGTTGACAGGTTTCACGTAACACCTTTATAATGGTGTTGTGGTTTTGTAGTTTTGATACCGGTATTCCACATCAGAACATCATGCAGG
>VXAB01013881.1:186241-233283 GCA_013399175.1 Odontophorus gujanensis
TCTATAACTTATTGGAGGCATTCAAGAAAACAGTAGATAAATCCCAGTGGTGCTCCACTTGGATACAGCAAGAAGCAGAGGAGCACATCTGCAGGGCTTTTCCCTCCCCTCTTTGAGGGACAATTTTGACTTGCCAATAAATCAGGTTGAGACTTAAGACAATCTTGTTTAACTTCTGCTTCCTGATTTTCACCTTCTTAGGAGGCAGCAAAGCCTGACAGCCTGAGCAATCCTGACAAGCTTGCTCTGCTCCTTGCTGTTATATATAGCCAACTGCAGGTCCGAGTATTCCTTCTATCCTTGCAGCAAGCAAGTTTTTTTACCATTAGTGGAAACAAGTAGACAGGTTCCTTGGCTCCCACTAACTTGATGCAATTGGTTTTGTGGAGCAGGTAGAGCACACACAGCCTGTGGGAATGGGAGCTCACCAAAGGATGGCCAAGACTTTGTTCCCTACTACCCACAGCCAGACCCTGCAGCTCTTTACAGTTTGTTCACTGAGGGTCATGGTTAGTGGGCACGGTGGTGATGGGCTGATGGTTGGACTAGATGATCTTAGTGGTCTTTCTCAACCATAATGATTCTATGATTTTATGATTCTAGGGAAGGCTGGAGCTTCTGTGGTGAGCCAGCATAGCTGTTCCTGTAACAATCAGCAGATTTAAGAAGCACCACCAAATAATCCTGACTGATTCTCCTTCATTAAGCAAATAAGTTGATCACAAACATTTACTCAGTCATTGTAGCTCCGCAGAGGTGAGGAAATGGAATAATGAAAGCAGGTGGAAAAGTTTACTGTAAATTGTTTGCTGTCTATAACTTAGAACTTATGAATTAAATACATAATTGTGAAGGCTTTTCCACAGTCCAAGGAAAATAGGTCTGGAAAGCATTTCAACAGCATGAAAGTAATCGAACAATTTAGACTGACAGGATGGGAAAATGTTATACATTTTGCTTCAAGGATTTATTTATGAAAGGTGGTGTAAATTGGGACAGGCTGCCCAGGGCTGTGGGCACGGCCCCAAGCTGTCCAAGTTCAGAGTGTTTGGACAGTGCACTCAGACACAGGGTTTTGATTTTGGATGGTGGAGCTAGGGGTTGGACTCCACAGTCCTTGTGGTCCCCTTCCAATTTGGGATCCTCTGTGATTCTGATGATTCATACTCAGAAAACTTCCCCTGGCTGAGCCACATGCTCCAAAAACAGCCTGTAAGGCAGCAGGTGCAGAGATGACAGCTGCTCTGACACGCTGCTCCTGCAACAGCCAGGCACGTGCAGTCACACTGAACAGTGATCCTTGTTTTGTTAGGATACCTTAAACTGGAGAACAAAAGCTTTAAGAGCGAGGGGCAGCAAGTTTAATTACTACACTGATCTCATACTGAGCGAGTAATATTATCTTATCTGTTCTCACATCTTTGAAAGTTAAACACTGTGAATGACATACAGGTTGACAGGTTTCACGTAACACCTTTATAATGGAACAAAAAAATCCAATACAGAGCAGTATGTTTGCAACACTGGTTCAATTTAAAGTAACTGATGGAAGGATTTTAGATTAAGATAAGAAATAACTATTCTTGTAATTAAATTTCAACACACAGTTCAGTTGTTCAAGATTATCATGGATTATTTTAGTAACTCCGGTATTACCTTGGTGTCTCTGCCTCTTTTCTACCCGCTCATGCTTTGCATATAATTACCATGAAACTGTGAGCCATAGCTGGTGAGCACAGGGCATTTTTTTCCCAGTTTTTCCACAGTCATGCTCTTGATTCATCCAAGTTGAGTACCACTGGACCTTCGAGCTAGTTTTAGAAAAGTGATGTTAAAATTCAACAGGAAAGTACTCTTAGTGATTAATTAGGTAACTTCTCTGGCCTCATGACGTAGCTCTTCTGTGAAGGAGGAAGAAATTTGGACCATAAGGCCGATTTGGGCCATGTCTCTCCCTCCAAATGTGGAACCATAGCTTCCAAAGGATGTATTATAGGATCACAGAATCGTTTTGAGTTGGAGGGGACCCTTTAAGGCCATCTAGTCCAACTCCCCTGCAATGAACAGGGACACCTACAGCTACATCAGGTGCTTGCTCAGAGCCCTGCCCAGCCTGACCTTGAGTGTCTCCAGGGATGGTGAATCATAAAGGTGCTACTCCCTCTTGATTTATCTGTTGGGCCAGATGTGTTGGGTGGGCATAAATCAAACTAATAAGCTTGCCGATAAGAAAGCAGGATGGACATCCTGTTGTCCCAACAAGATAACCAAACAGATGTCTCTCTTCAGTTATAATGAGGAGTTCTCCCCCTTCAAGGTTTGAAAATTTACAGCAAAATTGACTCTTAGGTTTAATTCCCTCGATAACCAGAGTTTGGAATGTGATGAATATGCATGTGCTATACCTTTAAATAGGTATTCATTTCTCTCTTTGGTGTGCATGTTTGGTGGAGAGATCCCACACGCACCCAGCGCTGTAATAAAGGGAATACCTGCTTGACATATTGCATTGTTGCGTCAAGTTACTTTGTCGAATTTCCCAGCATCAATGGGGTGTCCACCAGCAACCTGGGCAACCTGTTTCAGTGCCTCACCACCCTGATTGCTAAAAACTTTTTCCTTATAACCAATCTAAATCTCTTCTATTTGGAAACTATTTCCCCTTGTCCTCTCACAACAGACCCAGGTGAAGTGTGTCCCTTTCTTTCTCATAGACCCCATTATGTACTAAAAGGACAAGTATGAACTTCATCATGTACAGTGCCCAAACTTAATCCACCTGACTCATGGGCTACAGGTTAGACGCCACTCCCAAGACAAGCTAACACATCAGCACACCAGCAAAAAGGAACGTCACAGCCACCTCCATCCCCCACCGCCCCGCCCCGGAACGCGGCGCCCCGCCCCGGCTGCACCACCGCGCCGCTCCCGGAGGGGGAATGGGGGAACCGGACGCTGCGGGGCCGCCCCAGGGCGGTTGTACCGGAGGCTGCGGTCGCTGCGGTAGCCCACGCTGCCCCGCGCTGTGCCCTGTGCGCCCCTCCCCTGTCCGCCCGGCCACGGGTCGCCGCCCGCCTCCTCCCTCCTCCCGCCTCCGGGAAGGCGATGGTTTCTCCAGGAAGCGCTGGGGCTGCTGCCGCTTCCTCCGCTTGCTGTCGCATCGAGGCGGCTGCTGGGGTGAGGCTGGGGCTGGGGGCGGCCGCTGGGGTTGGGGCAGATGCGGTGGGGACGGTGGGTGCGGGCGTCGTAACTACTTCTGTCTGCAGGACAAGCTGAACTATTCTCCTAGCGTCACGGTTTTGTGTTTTTTTTTTGTTTGTTTGTTTATGTTTGTTTAACAATAAAAGGCAAGGCATAGACTTGCTGGTTTGCAAAACGCTACTTACTGNTGCGGTGGGGACGGTGGGTGCGGGCGTCGTAACTACTTCTATCTGCAGGACAAGCTGAACTATTCTCCTAGCGTCACGGTTTTGTGTTTTTTTGTGTTTTTTTTTGTTTATGTTTGTGTGTTTGTTTAACAATAAAAGGCAAGGCATAGACTTGCTGGTTTGCAAAACGCTACTTACTGTTGTCAGGTGCCACGCTTTGGCCCTTCAGACTTTGCTCAGGTGAACCACGTTCGAGTTCTCTTTTCCCCTGCTCTCGGATATTGCACACACATACAAACACGGAGTTATTTCACGAGCTCAACGATAGCTTTCAAAATCTCACTTTTCTTGTTTAGGCTTGAGACCAGAGTTCCATTCTTGTAGATAGTATTAAGAAGGAAACCCAGGCAAAAGCTGTTCCTTCTCAGAGTGAAAGGTATGTGCAACTTAATCTTTTAATGACTTTTTGTTTGCTTTTGCCTTTCCTGTTCTATTTCCTGCTTCTCTTTTCCCCTTTGCGGATAAGGAAATACGTTCTGATAAGAGGAAACGGAAGGGTGTTAGAGATGCTTTCTGACTTCGAATGTTAACATTAAAGCTTAATGTTTAGTACCTTCTTCTTAAGTCCTAATTCTGACCTTATTCTATTTACTTTTCTCTTAGCATCCAGAAATCAACATGTCTAGCAAAAAAGCAAAGACGAAGACCACCAAGAAGCGCCCTCAGCGCGCCACTTCCAATGTGTTTGCAATGTTTGATCAGTCACAGATTCAGGAATTCAAGGAGGCCTTCAACATGATTGATCAGAACAGGGATGGCTTCATTGACAAGGAGGACTTGCACGACATGCTTGCCTCCCTCGGTAATGTCCCTCTTCTGTTTACAGCTGCCAAACGTTTTTGTGCTATTGGAATTAAAGCACTGAGTTTGGGACAGCTTCTGAGAGGTGTAACACCTCGTTTGGGTGATACTATGCAGATGATACACGAATTCTTGTATTTGCAGGAAAGAATCCAACAGATGAGTACTTGGATGCCATGATGAACGAGGCTCCGGGCCCCATCAACTTCACAATGTTCCTCACAATGTTTGGTGAGAAGCTAAATGGCACCGATCCGGAAGATGTCATCAGGAATGCTTTTGCCTGCTTTGATGAAGAAGCAACAGGTGTGTGGGTGAAACTCAACTGCTTTAGAGTACTTTAGTGGTCTTATGTGATCTTTTCTATGGCATTTAAAGGGAAGTGGATCGGTAATGCAACTGAGTTTGTTGTTCCCCTGCAGTGGGTTTGAGAGATATATGAATCTTCGATGCATTTAATATCTGAAGATAGGTGATCCAGACCATGCCAACTTTTTCTTCTGATCCTTCATCTTGCCTAATGTGTCTTAGGCTGTGTCATACCCTCACTCCCAGTTGTTTTAAGGTTACAAGAAGGACTGTAGCTTTAGTGATTTATGGATATAATCAGGGTGAGGTCTGGAAGACAGAAATGGTATTGAGTAGACTGGCATAGCAAGGGAGGGGGAAGAATAAAATGCAGAGCTCAGTTTTACGGTGTTAAGCTTTCAAGGTTGTGTCTGTAATCGTGAAGTTAGGTTTATGCTTTTATTTATTTATTAAGATGGGACAGGATTCTGGAGAGCTGTGTGGCAACCGGAGATTGATCCTAAAGTTATTCTGTGGAAACACAGTATCAGGGTTTTGACATGTTGTGAACCTGCCCTATTAGTGCTGCCCCTGCACATGTCACTGCTTATGATGGTCTACCACAATGCTGCAGTCAGATTTGTCCAGTTTTGTGGATGTACGCTCCGAACTTTTCGAAGGATATTAGCCCATTTCAAGCAGCTACTTTCTGTCTGTGTATTTTTAGCACCTTTTGCCTTTTCAAAGTGCTTTCCCTTCCTGTTGGGTTGTAGGTAAACAGGCTTTCTGTTGGTAAGGCCTTTTCAAATGTTAATTGACTTCCGCCCTCTCAAGGGTAATCTCTTCACCATCTCCTGGAGAAGGAAGTTTTGTTAGTAGGTTATTTTCTCTCCACAGGTAGTCTGACTGACCGTGCTACAAAGTTTTTTTGTGTGTGCACCAGAACAGGAGCCTGTGAATTAGGGTATAAAGAAAATGATAGTGCTACCAGCTCTTTTGAACAGTGACCTTCTATGTCTGCATAGATTGTTCGTTACTGGTTCAGGCCCCCAAGTGCTGATAAGACTGATTTTTATCCTCTTTAAACTTATTGATAAACATTTTAGTCTATCTATATCCTTTTTCTGTATCCTAGGATAATTTGAAGATAGTGACTCCGCAGTATTTTTTCTTATGCCATCCTCAAATTTTAACCAGGAGATGCGTTAGATGTTTGTGCTGTTTTAATGATTTTGATTAAAAGTAATCAAGATGCAGTCTTCAAAATAAAATGTAACATAGAGCCCATGGTATTTTTGCCTCTTATTTGTTTTATCCTCAGATTTAACTTTTATCCTCAGATTTAACTCTTCCAGCTGTGTTGAACCCTTTTGCTTTTATTTTCTTTTTTATTTTTCCTTCTTTTAGTTTAATAATCTCCATGTGTCTCGTGTTGTGCGCCTGATTTCCTATTATACATCAGTGCAGTTCTTCTGAAGCAGAATAATAAGAACCAGACCCTCTTGGTGAGGAAAAAGGAGTTGGCCTTGGTTTTACTTGCTTCTCCTGTATTGTTGATGCTGTTGTTTATATTACTTCAGCATTACTGTCATGTAAAACAGTAGTACCATGAAATTAGCATAAAAGCTTATATCTGCCTTCATTTAGTATGACTTTTTCTGCTCTTTGACCCCACATTGTTTTGTGCTGTCTGCCAAAGGCTGAATCTTAAATTTTGCTTCATTAGTTGATTACTCCCTGTTCATATTGAAACTGTGTGAGAGCTTGTTTTAGGGGGAGTGGGAAAACTATTTCCTTTGTGATTCTGTGCTGCTAAAACTTTTAGTGTATGCTTCCTCTGGCAACCCGGTGCAGTGTTTAAACACCTAAGGTACTCAGACAAAAGCAATTAAGTCCTTGAGGCTAAACTTGTAGCACCAAAGGCCTTGCATTCTTTGCATACTAATCTTTATGTCATCTCTCATCACTATTTGGTCTCTGTTGCACTGTTGAAAGAAAACGACTAATGCCTTTAGCTTTTTTTGGTGGGTTTTTTTTTTTCCCCTTTACTCACACCTGCTAAGAAACAACTGCAAAATTTGACCCAGTTAAGATAGGCCTGGCTATTCTCCTCCCGATTTTAAAGAACATGGTTGTTAGCCTTCTTCATTTGGAGCATTAATCAGAGGCTGCTCTACATACACTAGGATATTATGCTGTTTTAACATATTTAACATATGTTGTGACATGTGTTTTGTTTTGTTTTTGGTTTTGTTTTTTTTTCCTGTGCTGCTTCCCTGCAGCACAGACCAACCTCATGGTTATTTATCATGCTTGCTGGCTGCCTTTTGGTTCCCTGACTCCCTGTTTGGTATACTCTCTGAATGAACTTTGTTTGCTTAAGTTATACAACTCTTTCCAAAGCAGAACTTATCACATCCTAACTGATTCTATGTAAGTCACTGTTGGTGTCTACTAATGATTTACAACTGTTCTCCCTAGTGTATTTTTTTATTGAAATATTCATCACCTCTGTTCTTTTACTGATTTTTATCCAGTTTTGAGTTCAGTAACTGATTTCTTTCTCAAAGGGCTATGTGTGTAAAGGCATGGCATGTCTTATTTCAGCCTTAAGCAGTCCCTGCATTCTTATGTCTATTTTGCACTTTTTTTTAATCTCTAAACTTTCCTGCAATTATTTGGCAACTGGTGGTTCTGCCCACCCATTGAAATGGAATTAACAGAAGTTTCTTTGCAGTAGTAAAATCATCAGCTGCTTATTTCTATATATTTGATGGTTTCCTTTGGAAACTTCTGCTAGTGTTTCATCATATAATAAGTAACTTTGTGTACTTTCCCTTTTTTGACTAGCTTTTCTGCCCCTACCTCTCCATGGTACACATTCTTCCTCCTTCCTAGGTTAATTTATTCATCCTGCCTTAAAGTCTGTTCTGCTATAAACTCCTTCCCCGGCTGCTTGCCTGCAGCTCACTGTATCCACACAAGTCACCTCCAGTGACAGTATCGTGCAGTACTGAAGAGCCAACCAGTGGTTATTTGGTCCCCACAGCAAGCTAGTTAATAAAGGATGATTAAATCTATCTAATTCCATCAAGAAAAAATGTAATTCAATTAAGAGAAGAACTTGTATAAGGAAGGTTAGTGATGCTGTATTCCTACTTTAGGATCTCATCTTTCCACTTGGAGCTGCTTAAGATCAATAAATGGAAATAGACCATAAAGTATCAGGCCTTCTTGTACACAAAAAAATAAATGAACATACAAAATGCATCAAACTTCTCCCCTTCTCCTTTGCATTTAAAGAGCTGCACGTTAATTAATAATTAATTGCATGTCTGTCTGTGGGGCTGTCTTAACGTTCACCATACTGCTTTCAAGGGCCTGCTAGAAAACAGCTTTCATTTTGTGTTTCTTTATGTGTTGCATCCTAGGGTTTATTCAAGAGGATTACCTGCGGGAGCTGCTGACCACGATGGGAGACAGGTTCACAGATGAAGAGGTAGATGAGCTCTACAGAGAGGCACCAATCGACAAAAAGGGCAATTTCAATTACATTGAGTTCACGCGCATCCTTAAACATGGAGCGAAAGACAAGGATGACTGAGCAAATCCCTGGATACCTGCAGCTTTTTTTTCTTTTTTCTTTCCCCTCAGGACCTGTTTTTTCTTTTTGGGACCCTTTGCATACATTTTTTTGGCATTTCAGCTTTTGCCTCTGTAGACTCTGGGGCTGCTCAGGCACACCTGCACTTTTGCAATAGGACTGGAAATGTGCAGGGAGAGAGGATGGCTTAGAGTGATAGAGGTTTAGGAACAAAGATTTGTGTGGGGAGGCACTTAGAAATGTTGCTATTACCCATTCTAGGTACATTTTTGCAATTTAAGATAACTTCTTCAATAAAACACCGCTTTATTAAATATGTCATTAAACATGTTTCATGCTAGAAGTGGGCTGTTTATCTAATCATTTCTGTAAATACTTTTGCAGCTGTATACAGTCACAGTGTATCTATTTTTGCCTTAAAAATGAAGCATAAGTCACTTAGGCATACTGAATTTGTACATCAGTGACTGAACACTTCCCAGTGACTATGTACTTCATTTCCTACTGAGAGCATATACAATGAAGAAATTCACATCCTTCACATTTTAGTACATTGTAAATTAATGAGTTTTGTCCTAGACTTACACGTTAAAATCATATGGGTGTAATTGAGGTGGTATTTCACTATTATCTTAACTGCTTCATTTCTTGACGCTGAGTACAATATTAATACTGCTTTTTAAACTTACATGGTAAATCCTAGTGCTTTCTGTAAGGTAAAAAGTCTCTGTGAGCAGAGTGTTTGAGTGATGTCTCTTACCACACCTGCAGCACCAACAATATAGAGTACATTATGTTTTGTTGCAACCATTTTTTTTTCTTTCTTCCTTCTATCTTTTCTCAAAGCACACTGAAAATCTGTGCTGTTAATGCATTATTCTCACATTCCAAATCAAACAATACATATTTTTATGGCTTCTTCTGACTGCAGTGCTTTAAGTGTGTGAAGAATTCTGTTCCATTTCTCATATCCTGTGGTTCATATGGTATGGAACACATAGCAGACTTGGCACAACACTGTGAAGCAGCTTTGCCATAATCTGTGGTCTTGACAGAAATAATGACTAAAGTGATCACTTGGCAGTGCCGCCCTTACTTCTAGGAATTCAGTTGTTATCCCTTTTGAATTTAGGTTACAAAATCAAGACATATCACTTGTCTGGGAGTGTTTCACTGTTTCTTTGTAGGCTGCTTTTGTAAACTGAGTTTAATTAGAGGGCAGTGACTGGGTTGGAAATACACTGTGCTTCCACAAATAACCTGCCAGAACCATCTTCATCTTTTAGCTTATCCTGGTGAAATTATGAATGTAAAAGATAGGATGAAAATGATGTTCCCATATCATGTTTGATTCATTAAGGCTTATTAAAGATATTTACTAGACCTGTTCCACTTACAATTCCAGCACAGTTAACTGCACAGTTTAAGAAGAGTCTCTTGGTGTTATAAAGCCGTGTGAAAATGTGTGTGCTTATGCAGTATAGGTTTGTCCAAAGACACGAACTGCCCTTGTGGTACTAGCTGCCTGGATTTCAGATTTAGTAGAGTTTTCTCACCTCTTTTCCCCGAGAGCACTGGGAAGTCTGTGTAGCTCCAGGACTTCTGTCAGTGATGTTACAACAAATGCACGCTGCCCCTCCTTATTTGCTCACTTGATCAGTTTTAAGTGGGATTAGATGAATAACCTTTGAGTGGTTATTAAAATGAGAGCTCTTTCATTCTTTACAGATGCTCTTGATCATTTAAAATGGTGGTACTCGTAGATCCATAGCACATGGGGAACGTTGTAGAAACCATCACGTGGTTGTTGAAAAGTGCATTGGTGGAGTTACTGTGCCTTTGACACAGTTCTTGGTGTAAAAGGGCACATAAAATACTGTGATAGAGAACTTCACGTTTGTTAGGAAAGTGACTTCCTTTCGTGTTATTTTTTGGATGGACCTTGCAGTCTCCTTGAGAGGATGCTTCAGAGTTTCTTCTACCTTTGTCCCAACTTTACAAATAATGGGAACTATATGGACACGTAAGGCATGCAGGATGCTAACTGTAAGCCTGTAACTGAGAGGACTGCAAAAGGGCTCAGAACATCTTGGAGGAGATGGAAGAAACCTAAATGCTTCAATAATAAACGTTCTCTCGGTTGCTGGCTTTCAACCGAAAAATGTTTACATTTGGAAGGGGCGGAGTTAGCAAACTAGACAAAGAGCTTTTGTAGATGATCGGCGCGTCCAGCAGCCCTCCAGCTGTGAACAGCTGCATCCCCTGCGCGCCTCATGAGTCCACTTCTGAAGGAAGCGGGCCAGGAACGTGTGGCCAATATCCCAATCCATCGATAGGTGGCATTGCAGCTCCTAGCACCGGCTCAGTTGGAGGGCGAACGGCCCGCCATACAGTTTCATTTAATTGGTTTGGGTTTCTCGTTTGTTTGTCAGTCCTAAAGAGCTCCTTTGACGCAGCATAGGGAAGAAAATACGGTCAGTTCCCACAGAAGCTCTGCTCCTAGCACGACACGGACTGACGCTGCTGGGATTTTTCAAATTACAGCTATTGCATGTGCTGAATGTTGCCTCTTTCACCCAATTCATGCGTTACAGGGACGAGTGAAATGAGATATTGCCAAGCCGTTGCTGCAGACATGCATGTACACACACACGTGGTGTATGTTTGAAAAAGATTCCTTTCCGTAAGCACTTCAGGGCTCCTGTTGTAACTGAAAGCAGGCACGCTGCTTGCGCAGCTCTTGCCATGTCGCTAAGTGCTCATGCTGTTTTGCAAGACTTCCTCTGGAAAACTACCCCAAATTCAAATTTATTTGCATGTGTAATATTGTTTACGTGGGAAAGACTAAAACTGGTGATACAAATTATGCTACCCAGGCGGAGGGTGAGGCAAGTGGTATGTCTCTGTAGCAGTAAATGTCAGTTACTAAGCCCTGCTTTTTTTCTGCTTATAGGACTAGGGCCCTGCTGAAGCAAAGCAACACCTATATTCCACTTGGTCCTGTGACGACGAACTGCAAATCACCAATGCTATTGTTTTTAGCCATGCCTTTACATGAATCTTTCAGCCTCTCAAGTTTGATGACATTTAACTGCTCTGATAAACAAGTTCCAGAGTCTGGCAAAACTAATTCAGACACCTGGGATTTCTCTTGCAAAGAAATTTTAAGCCCCGACTCATCTCTGATGCCTTGAAGTCTGTCTGCTGGAACCAGTAACTCTGGTTTTATAGAATGCCTGTAGTTTTCAACAGTGGAAAACTCATTCTCAGGGAGAGACACAGAATCTCCAAGTATTCTTACCAGAGAGCACAAAGTCATTTATGTCTTTCTCCATTGTCTACTTTATTTTATTTTTTAAAATTCAGTTGTTTCTGATCAGATCACTTGAGTGGAGAGCTAGAACAATGTGACCTTGCATTTTCTCAGCTAGAAGGAGCAACTAAAAGTAGGCCTACAACATCCAGACTGCATATAAAAACACTGAACAATTGATGAGGGTTGAACCATCACAAGCTGCGTTTCTTATTGTGCTGGTTTTTGTTTTTCCTAGCAACGAAGGAGCTTAGGTGATGATCTCAGCAGAAAGGATTACAGAGATCAATTGTACCTGAAGACAGACTCTTTCCTGCTCTCCAAGGTGAAGTTCCCAAAAGCTGTGATTCACAAGTGGGGCTGGTATGCTTGTTTCCTGTAGTTGCACGGGCAACGGGCAACGGAGCTGAACTCTAAACGAGTTTTAGCTTATAAACTGTTTCCTTTTCAGGACCGTTTGTGAGTAGCAGTGCCTCACCAGGGAACCGTCTCGCACATCCTGTGTCTGGCCTAACACCCACCTCCTCCTTCCCATGAATGTAGGTAATAACTTTTGCAGGTGGTCACCGACCTTACCCCTTTAAAGCCGTGTGCTGTACGCTGCTGTGGCTCAGTTCCTGGCTGCCCTCATGCAACTCAGCTACCTGTGGTCAGGGGACAGGGATTCTGTTTGCTGTCCAGAGCTGTGCTATGCCTACTTGTGAGTTACAGCCCTAACTCCTGTAGAAAGAGCAACGATGACTCTTTCCTTTCCCTTCAGTATTTCTGTTGATGAGATTCAGCAGACACTTGTTTTGATAGTTACTAATTTTAGTGCCTAACTCCCCTAGACAGAGAGAAGCATCTGTCAGTGTGACAGGCATAGTACAAGCAATGCCAAGCATTCTTCCCTGTCATCCAGACACCAAGTGGCAAGTATTTAGTATGCCAACTACCAAATGTCAAATAGAATGATGACTGGTCTAAAAAGCATGAGAGTCTGAAGAGAATTCGTATCATCAGGGTGATTGGGTCTAAATGCTAGGCACTCGGTATGACCTTTGCCAACTATCTCCTAGCGGCAGGCATGGTTTGTGTTGCTATTCAAACAACCTCAGCCGGCTGCTGACTCATCGCTAGTTCCACTCCACGCATCCTGGGGCTTAAGTACAAAAATTGTTTTAGTAGTGCTCATTAGCTGGGAAAGGCAAACCTAACTGGAATTCCTATGTAATCACCATGAGATCAGAGGGGTCACATGAAGTGAGTATTTAAAAATATATGTTTGGAAAAAAATAAAAAATCATTCACACAGCTTTAACAGGGGTGCATACCAGCCCCAGCAGGTTTCTTTCAGTGAGCAGATGAGAGCTGCAAATTAAAGATACTTACAGCTGGGATTTTCCTTTTCAAAGAACTGCAGGTCACTGTGACATTTGAAATGGTTGCAAGAAGCTACAATGAGCCCACAGTCACTGCCTGTTGCCCTCCCCCACCCCCCTGATCACATACACAGTATTTCCTTGAGAAATCTGCACAGCTTTATGCCCCACAGCCCTAGCAAGCTTCAAAGCTCTAGGGCTGGAGTCACTTAAAAGAGGCACTGAGAAGTTTCACGTTAGCAAGATAAACTCGTGAACTTTGTGATACATTTTTGGAAGAGAATTAAATGGAATAGAATCACTTACAGTTAGCACTTGCCTGTTCCTGCTGATTTAATGGCTAAGATATCACATATTTATTAGAACTTGAGATGTATATTGTACAAAACAAGTTGTAAGACTGACTGTTATTGCTGTTTTGTTGGCAAAAAGGGGAATTTGGCCATGAATCTAAACTCTTCTACTTTGCCTGTCCCCATCCTCTGTTACTTACAAGAAAAATAAAAAGGTAGTATAGCTACTTTTGTTTGACAGAAGACAACATTTCTTTTGGACTTTCTCTGGCTTTTTTTCATAACTAATTGAACACAATCTTATAATTTAAGTACGGTCACTAGTTCCTCTGCTGTAACAAACAAATGTATGCCAAGTGGACGTCTGTCTGTTGTTTAGGATCTGAAAGAACAGCATGGAGCTGCATCAGGGGAGGTCAGGTTTGGGATTATGGAAAGCTTCTTCACCAGAGGGGGTCAGGCACTGGAGCAGGCTGCCCAGGGCAGTAGTCATGGCCCCAAGCTGCCCAAGTACAAGGAGCATCTGGACAACGGTCTGAAACGTAAGGTTTGAAATTTGGGTGGTCCCGTGTGGAGCTGGGGGTTGGACTCGACGACTCATGTGGGTCTCTTCCAACCCGGGATATTTTGTGATTTCATTGTTTGTTATTGGTGCTTTTTAGCACATCCATCTGTTCCTGGCCTCTTTGTCTAGGTGAGGCAGAAAACAGCAGAACCGTTACTTATTTAGGCAAAGTAGCTTTCTAAGTAAAGATTAAAATAGAGAAAATAGGGGCTGAGGCACTGAAGAATTTCCTAGTGCAGCTGGTGAGAAAGATGTCTCCCTAGTCAAGATCCCAGTAGTCAGTCTTCTGCAAATGCATGAGAATACCTCAGCAACTGTATAGGCAACCCCTTCGGCAACCCAAAGCGACTCTGTTCCATAATCACTATTTTCTCTCTCCTACTACCCCATTTCAGACCACTTTGCAAGCACTTAAATGTCTTAAGTCAGTGGCCTGCATCTTTCTCTTCCAATTTTTAGAGATGCCTAAGGGCTGAGGCCCTCAAGCAAGAAAGGCATTCCCAACACCGGGTACCACAGCCTGGGCCTCACCTTGAGACAAGATTCAAAGCAACTAATTAGCTGTCAGGCTTTGCAAATTTTGGAGAATAAGAATTTAAGCACTTCTAGGATTAAGTGGTAACTTAATGGCAGCTTTGAAAATGCTGGCAGTATCTAAAAGGAACATCACTACCTCAGATATTTAAGGCACTTGGCTGAATTCTGTGTAGCCATTGTGGATGCCCAGCAGTGGAGTAACACAACAGAAATGTCATTTGGGAGCAGAAGGTAAGTGTGCCAGGGAACTAGGAGAGTATCTTCACCGATGTTCTTATTAGAGAGGCCTGGAAGATCTTATCCTATATGAGATTTTCAGAGCTGGTAATTATGCCATCCCTGATCTCAAGTGTCACTAAGAAAGAACAAATATCAAACAAAGGGGTGCTAGCTGCTTATTTTCACAGTCACTTTCAAGAAGAGAGGGACAATTTACACTTATGTGACTGATTCTGGATTATTCTTACCTGTGATAGATCTAGTGCTTGCACACACCCTTTGCAGGAATGCTTTTGTTATAGGTGGTTTTAAAAGAGACTTATAAAAGCAAGGAAAGCATTTGGGAAATACTGTGATTATGAACAGGTGCGGTTATGTTTAGTACTAGAGTTATTTCTTCTCCTTCCAATCCCTCCGTGTGTTCCCAAAGCCTACTCACAGGTTTTCTTTCTACAGAGAAATAGTACTGAATTCAGCGAGGATCACTTAATGAGGTCACTCCAGCAATCATGAAAGTTTCCAATATTTATGTTTACATACAGATACGTAATTCTGACTCACTTCCTGACTTTGCTGTTCTCAGGTTCTTGTTTTGTTTTGTTTTTTAAATTATTATTATTTGTTTTTTAAAAAGGTACAGTCAGCTTCAGTTTCAACCTCCAATCGATAGTAAATTATTGACTTCTCTCTCCAATTTCTTCCATTTTATTTCTGTGGCAGTTGAAATTTTTACCTGTGAATCTCTTTGCGTTTATCTGCTGTACATGGCTGACATCAGATGCATATCCGGGCGTGCTCTTACACAATCCACAAAGGGTTTGTTTCCAGCTTTTGTCCCCAGCAGCTATGGAGAAAAGGACTCTATAAAATCGATTTAGTACTGAAGTTGGTTGGGGTGAGAAGTTTTATCCCTGCAAGTAAAAGCAGTGTGGCATGAAGGTATTTGTAATGTGGGTTCTTTTAATGAATCTTAGCCACTTAGTTGACTGAAGACATTAGAGTGGTCTTACTCAAAAGTAAGTAATTAACTTTCAACACAGAAAATTAAATTACTTAAAATTGTTACACAGCTATTTGAACAATACTTATAGTGTCTTGTTGCTTTTATTGCTTTTCTTTTTTTTTTTTTTGCCCCTGGCATTTTGAATGTAACATTCCAGACACCATGAGACATATTCATTAAATATATTGGGCCCTTTGCACAGTACAATCTTGTTTTATATAATTTTATACAATACACTATTACTGTAGCCAAGTAATAAATAGGAACAGAATTCAGAAAGAAACTTTGGGGAAAGTATGTTCTGTATCCCATATACAAAAGTAGTTTTGGACTCCTGAAAAAGGCTACAGCCTTGCTGGGAGAGAAATGCAGGGTGCTGAGGTGACCTTAGTGAATATTTTGCTGTTGGGCTGAGGATTGTTCCCCTTATTAGGCTGAAAAAATAAAGCCAGCTGAAGAGCATCTTCCATGCCAATGCTTACAATGCTCTTAGAGCTCCAGGCTACAGTCTCCTCAGCGAGGTGACTCAGACCCCTTCCGTGTTTGTACAGTGTTTACATAATGCGGTGGGGGGTTGAAAACAATGTCAGATGGCATTTCCATAATAAAAGTAATAAGCGCTTTCTCAGCAGAGGTGTTGAATGCTATGTTTGAGAAGCTTCCGCCTCTAATTCATCAGAACATCATTTCCACTTCTGTCTCTGCACGGGCTGATTTAACTGCTTTCTGTTAGCAGTATTTCAGATAACAAGTGGCAGCCAAAATGTTCCAAGACTTTGTTATCTCACAGCCTAACGACAAAAGGAGACAATTGTGCTTTATTTGCTAACTACAAACCGTGCTTTATCTTGCATTTTGGCTTATGTTATCATCAAGTTGCTAATCATCATTCTGTGACACTGTCTGCACGGTACCTCCACTGCAGCTCTTGGCTGCAATACGTGGGCACGGTATCATAAAGCAGCAAACAATACATTGGCACTTTCTGATAACTGTCATTAAGAGGGAAGATGCTCCTTTTGCCAGCCAGTGGAACATGAGATATTCAACCCACTAAATAAATGCTGTTATACATCATCTGACTACAGTCCCCATGCAGTCAGGTAGGAGAGCTAGCTTTCAGTCTCAGTAACTATGTACTTTCGTAGCAGTAAGGCTTCCACATTTTTGCTATGGAATGAAAAGAATTGGGAAAAGCCCTTTATAAAGTACCAGAAGGATTTTATTTCCTTGCTGAAGCACTCAAGTTTCTGCTGATACTTCCAAGCATTAATCTACCCATTTAAATTCAAATGTCCTACCCAGGTCTGAACTTTGGTAATAGCTGCAGCTCTAAAGCCCCCTCAGCGACCTTACTTTGTATTCAGATGTCAGAAACTGGGGCTTAAATGAGCTCATTTCATCTCATACAGCTTTTATTGTATTTTGCTACTGCACCTGCAAAAGCAGACCATTTTATCACAGAATCACAGAAAGGCCACCAGTCCCACCCCGTGCTGTGGGCAGGGCTGCCACTCACCAGCCCAGCTGCTCAGGGCATCATCCAGCCTGGCCTTGAGTGCCTCCAGGGATGGGGCACCATGGCTTCCCTGGGCAGCTCTGCCAGTGCCTCACTGCCCTGTGGGTGAAAAAAATTCCACCTCACATCTCACCAAATCTCCCCTCTTTTAGTTTAAAACCTTGTCCTATAATGATCACACCACACAAACTGTTGGTCTCCCTCTTGTTTATAAGCTCCCCTCAGGTACTGTAAAGCCACGAGTTCAACCCAGAGCCTTCTCCAGGCTAAACAAGCCCAACCTTTCTATGTAGGAGAGGTGCTCCAGCCCTCTGATCATCTTTGTGGCCCCCTCTGGATCCACTCTGTGTCCTTCCTGTGCTGGGTGCCCCAGGACTGGACACAGTGCTCCAAATACAGGGCTTTACAAGGGCAGAGTAGAGGGGAACAATCAACTCCCTCGCTCTGCTGGTATTTTGATGCAACCCAGGATTTCACTGGCCTTCCAGGCTGCAAGAGCACACTGCAGCACCCTCAAGACCTTCTCAGCAGCACTGCTCTGAATGAATTCTTCCACCAGTCTGTACACATACCCAGGACTGCCCTGACCCAAGTGGAACACCTTGTAGAACCTCAGTGGTAGGCCTGGTCTTCAAGCCTGTCCAGGTCCCTCTGAATGGCATCCTGGCACATACGTGCAGCAGGAGGTGGCTTGGTTAAATGCGTCAGCAGGCTATGACCTTCCACAGGAAATAAGGTCTGCATCAATTCCTAGAGCAGCACAAATAATTGAGCTGCTAAGAACCCACAGAGAAGTTCCCAGGAAAGCTTTACACTTAACCCAGATAATTACAGGTGGCGCGTAAGCATGAATCACATGGGTGAAAGCAGTGCTGAACTGTCAGCAAGCGTGGTTTTAGATGCCTATGAACTGAGTCCAACTACATTTTACTGACCTTAATGCCAAGATGCCCTTAATCCTTGCACTAACCGCTAGCTGGAGTACAGCATGTTATTATCCTTTAAAATACCCAGGATTCAGAGAAACAGTATTGGCCGTATGCTAATTTACATCCATTCAGGTAAATGCAGCAGTCATACCAGTTTGACAGGCAGATTTTGATTCTCTGCCCAGATCTCACCTTCTAACAAGTGCAGGTATATTTCTATCCTATCGTGCTTGAAAGAAACTTCTGTTTTTGAGAACACGAGGAGATATAACTAAGGTAACAAACAGCAATCTGCTGATGTCCCAAAAGCAAAAGCACAAGGGTTTTGCAAAGGAACTTAAAACATTCAGTTTTCATTCAATACTGAGTTTAGGCTTTGAACTCTTAGCAGACTGAGCCATACTTTTCCTGTTCTAACTGCCTGATTATATTCAGTGGGCTTCTTTATGTTTTTATGGAATATTCTTAATATATCTAACATTCTGGGTTGAGCTGAACAGCTTTGCTGTTATTTTCAAAGTAAAACCTTCTGACAATGCCTTCGGGCCTAATTCATGTCTTACAGCTTCCTGGGCTGAATGCGTTTAGTAAGGATGAACAGCATCAAGTTAAATCCAAGAAGCATGGAATCTCGTGAAAAACCAAGTGGTAAGAATAATGTCCTTTGCATTTTAGTTTGGCAGCTAGAGCTTACATATGAGTAGAGAACTGAGTGCAATTCAATCTAGAGCCTGAGAAGGGTCAAGGCTCTTACATCCAATGTTGCTTTAGAATGAAACTTTTTCCTGTTTAAGCTAGGCTGTTAAAGGAGGCTAAAATTAGCAGGGGTGGAAGGGAAGACAGAAAGAGACTGCATTTATGAGTGGCTCTGTAACTCCCGAGTTCCTCAAGAACTCGACGCTGGGCTTCCTCACTGTGAGGTCCAACAGTTTGTACATTTTCTTCAAAGCAAAGAATTCCTTAGAACAGCATAGAACAGCTTAGAACAGTCTTCCCTCATAAGAAATGTCATTGTAAAAGTGGGCTTGATTTTTTTTGCTTTTTTTCCATCTCATTTTCTACTCTATATATACTCTTATTTTTGGCATTTTCATGCATTCACTTAAGAGGTTTCTTGATTTTCTTTTGATTAGTTTAGATACCATATTCTGTGAGGACACAGGGAAAGAGAAGCAGCTATTTTCAGTCTCTACTTCCACTTAGGTCTAACATTCTAGCCAGTGACTTTCTCTAGGTTTTGAGAACACACTGGCAATAAGGGCTTGACTGAAAGGTGTTCTTCCCTGCTCTTGTCCACCGTCTTCTCCACTAAACATCCAGAGGAGCATAAGTGTAACCTCCATCTCAGCTTCAGATGAGAGCTAGTGAGGCTGATGTGTGGTACAGGCAAGAGAAGAATTTCTACACCACATAACTCAGGAAGCAACTGCACATCAAAAATTTCCCCAGCTGGGGAAAGGTTACAGGGCAAATCTGGGCCTGTCATTCCTGGTAGAACAACTGAAACATACAGATATTACACATTCCTTCTCTTGACTGGCCCCCTCTTCAAACAGACCTTAAATATTCAACAGAAGAATAGCCAAAGCCCTGTACAGCACATATGTCCTAGACCTACACATGGAAAACCATGGAAGAGCTACTCAGATACCTGGAATAATCTTCAGTGCCAAAGCAACTGAGGCAATGTTTCAAGCTTTAAGCTCAACTTGAAGGGCTATCATTCGTCAAGGCTAAGTAACTTGAAACAATGGTGGCAGTAGAGGGCATTAGGAACATATCAAATCTGTGCTATACATTACCCCTGCTTCTGCTCACGCTATTATCAAACCCCACCTGTTGACACCAGTCTTGCCAATTCTTTGCTCCCTCTGAGCAGTTATTATGCCTCAGCACAGGCATACCAACATGTAGAGCTGCAATACCCTTAAATATGCTGCTTTTCCATGCACAGATGTGTTTCCTGTCTCAGCACCCCATCAAGAGTACCTCTCTATTGCAGGATTAATATGAGGTAAGGAGGCCTTGAGTACGCTCCCGTTGTACAAGCCTACCACAAAGCAGAATTACTGAGTAATGGTGGAGCACTGAGTGGACTGGGAAGGGCGGTGTGCAAGTGCCTGCAGGAATGAAGTCATGTAGTCATGCTGTTCAGATTTTTCAGATGTGGTGCTCAAGATTTCTAAGTGCAATAAGTTGTGGAGCACTGACAATGTTTTTATAGAATGCTGTGGGAGAATTCATCTGTCCCCTCTCTAGATCCTGGCAGAACTAGTAAGCGGATGGCAAGTCATGAAAGTAAACTAATTCTGGCTCCAAATTTGTCATTCCATTGGTGGCAAGTAATTAATCCAGTATTTTATTCTCTGATGTACGTCTGCGTCATGCAAGAGGCAGGCTTGTTCACAATTCTCCTTATGTTCTTTGGAGTCAGGACTTCCAGCCTATTCCATTGTCCAGATATGTCTGTTCTCAGCTAATCCAGACAGCCCTCTGCCTATCTGCTGTGTTCCAAGATGTTCTACTACTTTTGGTGCTATGTAGTAGGCACATTCTGTTCTGGCAGATATCTGTACTACACACCAGGTTTGCTTCTTCTCAGCCTTCTAAGCCAATTTCAGTGATGTCTGTGTAACATTCCAAGCATTTCTAGTCCCAGTCTTTTTTATCTGTGCTCTGTAAATCCACAAAGTAGCACAAGATAATCTGTTCACAGTTCCTGATCCAGTCCAAGCAGACAGAATATAACTGAAATATCTTTTTGCTGTAAGCTGATGCAATCACAGAGGAGAAAGAACTATGACTAAACATTACAGTGTGATGTGAGTTTTCTAGGCTGCTAAGAAAAAAAACCAACAACCATGGTGTGGAAAGGGAATTGCTACAGACTATGGGGAAGTAGGTATGTTATCTTAAAAAGAAAGAAAAACAGATGCCTGCATAACTAGTACATAAGCAATAATGGGCACAGGAAGTAGTACCAAGCTCAACAACACAAAAACTATCACAGGAAAGGAAAACATTAGTGATACTGTTATTAGTTACCCACTGCGAAAGATTAATAAAGACTAAAATGAGTTTCAAATGTATCTGGTGAAAAACCTAGGAAGATTAAACAAAGGTGCTTTCACGATTTCTTTGCTTGAAAAAGGAGCTTTTGAGATTGCACAGGAAGCAGTCAGAATGTCAACATGAAAGGAACGATTGATCAGAGGAGAATGCAGAGGGGCTCCTGCAAAAGAGCTAGTTCAGGAAATCTTTGCGATGGGCAACAATAATAACAACAAAGAGCTCAGACTAAATGTTACGTGGGGCTCCTTTAGCGGTCGGAAGGCATGAGAACCTACTGATGAGAGTCAGGAGGAGAAAAGCTAGTAGTTTAAGTTGGTAGTGAGTTTTTGAAGGGAGCTGAGAATTTAGATTAATAAAAGGATCAAAATCCTTTGCACGTGGCTCAGGAAAAAAAAAAAAAAAGGAAGATTAACTGAGTGGAGAGATGAAGGTTGCTGGTATTGAAAAGGGAACCATGATTATTACTGTCTTATAGCAGTGAATGACAGAAATTAGTGTGCTGCTGAGAGCACTGCAGGATAACGTGACATCAGGATATTTGATAGACGAGAAAAGCTATTGTTTTTGTCTTTTCTGCTTGAGAGCCCCCAATTACTTTGTACACCACAATATCTTGTGGAGAAAGTTCCTGGTCCTGAAAGCAGATAGCAATAAGCCAAATATGGTGAAATCTGGCTGGAATAGTATGTTTAGACAGGCCCTGGCTGGTAGTTTTCTGAGTGGTGAAATGATAGAGAAAATACCCATGAAGAACAAAGGAGCATTAGGTAGCATGTGTCCAGGAGAAATCTTGGCAGAAAAGCAGGAGAATCATTCCCAGTGAGTGTACGAACAGAACTGACTACATGGAGTGTAATCCAAGTGAAACAAAAGAAACCACAAAGGAGAAGTCAGACCAAGCCACAAGTCAGTTTTGCTGATTTGCTTCTGTGATAAGTTTACTTAATATTTCATATGGAAATCAAGAATTTGCGTTTAGTCAACTCCTCCGTGGCCAGTTTCAAAAATGCAGTCCCAGAGCTCTGACTGCCATTTTAAGCAAAAATAGGAAGTTTCCTGGAAATCAGAAGTCTTGCTATGTATACAGCTGGCACAATCCATTTAGGTACACATACAATTGACATGCACAAAAAATAGGAGAATAACATCACTGAATTAAAATTGTATCAAGTCTTTTGCTCTGCCACCTTGTTGCTTTTCTTTCTTCCTGATAAAACAGGAGTGCTATATATTTATATATAGCATCCTCTTTTCTAACCAGCGAAGTGCTTCCTCCGTCTGCTGGCCTCAGGACAGAAGATGAAGAACAGGAAAGCTAAAAGCAAAAGTTTCAGGAGGGCAGGGAGAGGTGCAGGCATTGTCAAAAAGGTGCCTCCAAAGGGGGGGAGAGGTATGGCTGAACACGGAGCAGCCAGTGGAGCTGCAATAGCACTGGCTGCACAGGGACTAGTCCTGGAGAGCATACAGTTAGTAAGCACAGCACATGGGCTGTGGTCAGCACAGCTGCAAAATTCAGCAACTGGTTTTGTCACAGACTCAGTGTCAGGGACAGTGCCTGTTTCTAGCCTCCTCTCATTTTGCCTTGAATATTTTTGAGACAGTTGCCATCCTTACTTAGGCAGATTTGTGCGTGAGTTATGTAAGCGACCCTACAAATTTCAATTCAGACATTAACTGTTCAGACAATTAACATGTTACACAGAGCATTTAATGGTAAAGTTCTGACCTGAAAGCAACACGCAGCACAAATATTTGCTACACAAAATAGTTCTTTGTATACACATTTTGCTGTCAAATGCTGTGTTGTGACATCACTGCATGACTAAGACCGGGACTTTGGGCTGGCTGGGACTGTTTTGCTATCCTCTGTGACCTTTCAGAGGCAGAGGGAACTATACCTCTAGCAAGTCAGCAGATGGCTACTGAGTAAACTAGAAGAGCTTAGGAAAGAACAACTGCTTCTATCAAGATGGAAAATGTTCAAGGTGGCTGAGGGATCTACTTGTCATCAAGTAGATCCAGTGGAGATATTGGTGTAGAAATATTCCCACGTTCACACAATACATAACGAAGTCTGGAATGCAGTAATACTGAGGTGGAACCCAGATCTTAGTTAGGTTCTGCCTGTCTGCATTCATTTGCAACAGACCTGACACTGAGGCTACAACAGAGCAGCTCCTCCTCCTTCCCATACAGCTGATCAAATACTGGACGTAATGACATCTGCTGGTTTCCTGCTCCCTTCCACCCTCTAGACAAGAACAAGGACTAATCCTACTTGAGCAGCTACTGCTACCCTTCAGAGGAATGAAATAAACCAAAAAGCCACGTAAGGGCTGAGATTAAAGCTGAAGTCTCTGGCTCTATGCCCTTTGGAGGTCACAGAACTCTTTCTGATTAGAAAGAAAAATATTTGATTTATATAGAAATATTTCTGGCAAGAACAGTGAAGAGGCGTACTATGTGATGGATATGGTTTTGATGACACTTTGAAAGTTTGCCTGAATGGAGCAGTAGCAGCTAAATAGTTTGCTAATTAACCTTCCCTTCCGAACTTAGAATGGCACTGTACTGCTTAGCCAAATACTAAAATGGCACTTCAATACTAGTTACCTCTCTAAGTTTCTAAGACAACTTTCACTTTGCGTGTTAAAACAATGAAAGGTACAAATAAACTCAATCAATCATTCGTGGATCATCTCTTACTGTGTATTCAAACTGTTTAGACAGTATCTTTTTCCATCTTTCATGCCAGGATTATACAAGGTCTACTCTGAAAATAATGCCTCCTATTTTTATGTTGTTGGCCCATCACTGCAGTGTATTTCTGCTACAGTAAGAGCACTGTGTTAGAATGTATGCAGCAAAAGCCACATAGCTGAGGTCATTTACAGATCTCAAATTTTCAACATCTTGTGCTCGAGAGATCCCGTTTTGTGGTCTAAGTTGAAATGATAAATATTTCTTTTCCTTTTGTTTAAAAATTATTAGTAACACGGACTGGAAGTACTTTGTTGTTGCCAGTGTTCTTACTGTCCTTTTATCTATGGACACTGTGGGGGACATTCCAGAACAGAACCTTGGGATAACCATTTATTTTAGTGCAGATGTCTCAACATTAGGAAAAGGTAAGGCAAAAATCCAGATTCTGGATCTGGACTGACTGATTTGGTTAGGACTTAGTAAGGAGTTCTCCCATTTTGTGTACTTAATAGGGGGTTCTACTTTATTAGCCATTTTCTTATATGGACCCCACAAAAAAATATGTATCACTTACCATATTACTCTGACTTCCTAATCTCTTCAGTACAAGGTCTCATCTATTACATATTTGGTCAGTCTCACTGGAGTCCTATGTCGTGGTGTAGCCCAAAGCTCTGCCTTCATTTTAAATAATGACTATGGCACTAGTGCAACAACACAATCTGTCTATATGGATTTCCTGATAAAACTGCTAATATAATCTTACAGNTTTGATTTATATAGAAATATTTCTGGCAAGAACAGTGAAGAGGCGTACTATGTGATGGATATGGTTTTGATGACACTTTGAAAGTTTGCCTGAATGGAGCAGTAGCAGCTAAATAGTTTGCTAATTAACCTTCCCTTCCGAACTTAGAATGGCACTGTACTGCTTAGCCAAATACTAAAATGGCACTTCAATACTAGTTACCTCTCTAAGTTTCTAAGACAACTTTCACTTTGCGTGTTAAAACAATGAAAGGTACAAATAAACTCAATCAATCATTCGTGGATCATCTCTTACTGTGTATTCAAACTGTTTAGACAGTATCTTTTTCCATCTTTCATGCCAGGATTATACAAGGTCTACTCTGAAAATAATGCCTCCTATTTTTATGTTGTTGGCCCATCACTGCAGTGTATTTCTGCTACAGTAAGAGCACTGTGTTAGAATGTATGCAGCAAAAGCCACATAGCTGAGGTCATTTACAGATCTCAAATTTTCAACATCTTGTGCTCGAGAGATCCCGTTTTGTGGTCTAAGTTGAAATGATAAATATTTCTTTTCCTTTTGTTTAAAAATTATTAGTAACACGGACTGGAAGTACTTTGTTGTTGCCAGTGTTCTTACTGTCCTTTTATCTATGGACACTGTGGGGGACATTCCAGAACAGAACCTTGGGATAACCATTTATTTTAGTGCAGATGTCTCAACATTAGGAAAAGGTAAGGCAAAAATCCAGATTCTGGATCTGGACTGACTGATTTGGTTAGGACTTAGTAAGGAGTTCTCCCATTTTGTGTACTTAATAGGGGGTTCTACTTTATTAGCCATTTTCTTATATGGACCCCACAAAAAAATATGTATCACTTACCATATTATTCTGACTTCCTAATCTCTTCAGTACAAGGTCTCATCTATTACATATTTGGTCAGTCTCACTGGAGTCCTATGTCGTGGTGCAGCCCAAAGCTCTGCCTTCATTTTAAATAATGACTATGGCACTAGTGCAACAACACAATCTGTCTATATGGATTTCCTGATAAAACTGCTAATATAATCTTACAGCTATGTGTACATATTTTTGTTTCCAAACTAGAGAAAATCATTTTCAAGGTAAATATTAATGTTGCTAGATACATTATACAGCAAAGGCCAAGGAACTGAACACAGAATTTGCTTCTCTTTCCAAAGATGTCTAGTTTAACAGCTACAAGTACAAGGGTGATCTTTAACATACTGAGAACTCCTGGGCAGAATTTCTTTTAATATATTACGCTGCCATTCTCCTAAAGTAGCATTTTGACCCACAATCTTTATTTAAAAATGTTTGATCAAACATTTGGTTTGATTGGTGGTGGGCAGCTATTTTTAAGCAGGCTAGAGTTCTTCAATAAAGGACAAGCTCTTCATATAGAACTGGAAATTAAAATAGACAGATCTGGCGTCTGGGGAACAGATCGGATTAAACTAGAAACCATACTTCACAAGTAGCATTTTCTGATCTGAAAATGGCTTGTACCCATGTCAGGACATACCAAATTAGGCCCTTGTTGGGCCCTCAAGGGCCTTCTGGCCTGCTCCTTGGACCACCAAAACCACCCTCCTTTCTGTAGCCTGGTGTGGTCACAAACTTCACCTTGCACCTTGAAGGCTGCTGACTCCAAGAACAGGGAAAGCCCAACTACAGAACAGGAAACTCAAGGCACTCGATTTATTGAATCTTTTTCAGTGCCATGGTACTGGACTAATTTCACAAGCTGAAGTGGACTAATTTCACAAGCTGAAGTGCTGACAAGATTTGCTTTGGGTAAAGGGGTCGCACACCTCAAACAGGATGCTGCTGGTTCTGTTGCCCTGCTTGCCCAGGTAGAAACTCCCACATTAACAACTCATGCATCCCACCAAGAAAGGCCAGCCCTCTCACACTCACCAGCCCAAACATGGAATGCGGGTCTGTAGGAGCAGGCATAAAACCATGTCTTACTCACACGAAGAGAGCTTACCTGAACTTTCGTTGAGATCCCTGTTATTCTCTTCCTTCTGTCATGTAAGGAATGTTTTCCCTGCTGAGATACTGCTTGCTTTGCCCTTCTCATGGCAGGGGAATCCACTACATCTTGTGGAGGAGGGCTCAGTGTGTCAAAAGAGAAACCCTAGCTTTGCAGGTTTCTCCCATGCCTGTTCCCTCTACCAGTGGATACAGAACCTTGTCTGGTTCATGTAGCCAAGCCACAGACTTCCCTTCAGTTTCACAGAGCAGGGCTGATGTACTTCCTGTACTTTCTGCTTTGCATACAAGAGCCTTGGTATTGGTCCATAACATCTTTAGCCCCTGTTCCCTGAATGTCTTCCCCAGGAACACCCAACCTTGATGTTTTCCCCCTGGAAAACTGTCGTTGCTCAGAGGCACAGATACTGAGACCCTTCTCATAGGTTGCAACTGCAAATATGACCACAACTTGGCCAGAGTTGGAAGCTTAGATGGTTTTGCATAGCAATTGAAAATACTGATGTACTAGAACAGCTTGGCTGTTCAGTTGCTCAGTCACACTGAACAAAAGTGAACATGGGGACTGCTTATGAGTCTTCATGTTAGAAACAGTGATATATTAATACACATGAGCATATCAAGGGGCAGCAAGCACTATCTCCTCAGAAGAGTGACTAAACCAACTTATATTACATCTAATTATGTATTGTTATCCTGTCCTTCCTCTAACGTACTGTTACTCAGGTAAGGAAACTCCTGAAACTCCAATCACTAGATCAAGCCTAAACGTCAACCATATTTATTTTCAAACAACTGCGCAAAAAAAAATAAAAATAAAAATAAAAATAAAAAAAAGGACAAGTAGAAACAGCAACAAATATTCATCAACTTCAACTTCAACTGAAATAAGCACTGAAATGAGAACTCCAGAAAAACGTTGTACTTGGTATGGTTTAGGCCACATCCCCATTTCACATCCTGATTTAATTCAGCATAAGTCTGAAACAATGCCAATAAATCCACTTTATATTTACCCCAGGTAATTGAGCAAACAAAGACCTGGAATGAGATTAAACTTGGTGTTAAATTAACAGTTAGGTATACTAGCACAGATGGAAGTTTAATCCCTAAAACTGTTCTTCCTGTTTCTTCATGTCACATTGCATTTTTAACTTATCCAGGCACAAACTATTGTGGAGTTGAACAGTTCCTTAGTTACAGCAACAATTTTCACAGGCATTAATGATTTGAATTTGCAAGGTTTACCTCTTTAGTAGCAGACTGCATTCAAGCAGTTGGCTTTGCTATAGCGAGCTCTGAGCTACCCTTGGATCTATCAGGTTGCATTAGTCTTTGAAGTGAGCAGTCTGGCAGCTTTCTCCAAAAAGTTTGCTTTTTCCTACTGCCTACTGAGACTAAAACGAGCCAACTACTTTTCTGATCTTCTATCCATGCTGCAAAGCCTATATATTTTCCAGACTTGATGAAAATGCACCTGGGAACAACAAAAAAACCATAAATGTTTCCTTTAGGATGAGAAAAGGGTAGGCAGTGTTCCCTAAAGCATACTATGTGTTATGTCTTCAGCTGAAATGCAATCGCTCACTCTCTTTAGTTACATTTTCAGATGGATCAAGCAGCACCTAGAAAGAAGAGTGTTTATTTCCAAGGAAAAAAATAAAATCTAAAAAAATCTACAAATAGTTATTGAGATCCATTATTCCCTAAGAAATGGAGATCTTTCCATGAATGCTTCATTTCTTGGTTTTCACTCTAAAATGGCAATAATGGGACATATATAAATTATTTTCTGTATCAGTAGCTACCACCTAAGAAAAATAAATAGAAGAAAAGCTTCAACATCAAGCTACTACATACTACTAGATAGCTATAAGCACAACTGATATCTGCAGAAGCTACTTGTTAATCCCTGTGGGTGGTTAAACTTTCGTGACTGTGTGTCCTCAAATACATTCTGTGTCACCTGATAGGTATGTGACTGACTGACCCTTGAAGTATCAAAGCAGAATTCTTCAACCAGTGCACTGGGACATGTGCTCAGAGAGGTTGTAGATGCCCCATCTCTGGAGGCATTCACGGCAAGGCTGGATGGGCAGCCTGGTCTAGTGGCTGGTGACTCTGCCCACAGCAGGGGGGTTGAAACTAGGTGGTCTTTGAGGCCCTTTCCAACCCAGGCCATTCTATGATTCCATTCTATGAACTAGGCTTGTCCTCTAGAGTGCTCATCAGGATATCTTGTGTCTGTAAGTCAGCTCTGAACATCTCCAAGCCACATACATTGCTTGCAAAAGCCAAAACATGATTTTTTTCCTGTATGTTTAGCACTTATCTTCTCTTATTAGCTTTGTGATTAGAGTTATTTGCAGGTGATATGGAAGATCTTGTTTCATGTCCTTAAGCTGTCCTTTAACCTAGGGATCTATAATTCTTTGTCTATGCCGTAAGGCTACAGGTTGTTTTGGAGTAAGTCTCTACTAGGGAAGCATTTTAAATAACTTTATATAACTTTGTATAAATCACTACACAACCATTAAAGCAAAGATAATGAACCGTATTCAATGATAACACAGTTGAGTGAGAGAGGAGACAATTCCCTCTGACTTGATAAATATTTAGTTACAAGAGCCAGGAAAAGATCTCTTACAGAGCAGCCTGGAATCCAGGAGCTGGAACGTTCCCTTGGGATGTGTGTCACACCATGACTAAGCAGCATATGTTTGTTCTAGCTAATTCTAGCTAATCACTTGCATTACCTTTGAATGACTTGCCAGATATAAAGATCACAGTTAAAAAAAGTTTCCACACTATGGAGGGAATGAAGACAGGAAGCCTACAACCTGAGTCTTAAGGAGAACTTGAACATTCCTTATGGTAATGGAAACCATAGCTACTGTGATTCCTTCCGTTTGTATAGTCGAGTGAATTCAGTGACTTGAAAGAAAGAGGTCTTAAATGCAAGAGCAGCTGGTCTTGCATTACCTACTTCTCACAGGTGTGATTATCTGATGGTCTGAACTGAAGCTAGAATTCCATAGAATCTCACAGTTCAAGCAGAGGAAATGAGTAAAATGGTCTGAAAACGTAAAAGTTTATAAGAGCAACCTTATTTTCTCTTCTCTGTCAGGCTGGATATATACTAGTGAAACAATGAATTCTTCCTCTGGAAAACATAAAGATCAATTCCTCCCAATTCCAGTTCTTTCAAATATGACTCCTAGGTCTCAGGTCAAGGAGAAAATAAGATACTGCACAACAGCAGAGTTGACCCAGACCTCTGGATTGCTGATTTTTATCAACTGACCTGTCAGTGAGAGTTGATCTCATGACATCAGAAATGGTGCTAAACACAACTGTCATGAGTTTCACTAAACTTTCACTAAATTTTCACTAAACACAACACAACAAACCATGACAACAACGTAAGTAGCTTTCAGCAAACAAACACAGGGAGGTAAAAAAAAAAATAGAGAATGTGGATGTGTGTAATACAGTAAGCCTGTTCAGCTGTACTTTTAACATGGTTGTAAAACAGATAAACTATTCTGGTAAAGCCACATAAAACTGCTCCTGAATCTCTTTTTTTTTTTTTTTTCTTTGGAGGTCATGAACTTTATAGACTATTTAGGTTACTAAGGGAGCTGAGGACACATTCATGGGGCACTATGTCCTAACAGGGCAAAATCTGACATGAATCAGCATTTACTATGCTTTTCCTTCCATGTGGGACAGCGGTGTATACATGCGCCAGACAGGAGTTTGTAAACACGCCATCCAGTTTCCCAGCTGGTATGAATGAAGGAACAGGACACAGAGTGCCAGCATATCACAGCATGCATTCATTCCTTAAAGTAAATTCAGCCCAAGTTTTCCTTCTACAGTCAGTGTTAAGGATTAAGCCAAGGGCTGACTGCCTAGTCAAACAAATGCCATTTACAAAGCTAGACTTTGCACTTCAGTGAATGCAGTGCTGACCGGCACTGAGAACTCAGGTCATTAGTCCCAAAATACTTTTAAAGTTGCATAATCACTCTAATGAGGTAACTAGATCTAACTGAAACCTTTCCCATTCAATCCACTATTTTGAAAACAAACGATACTGGCACCAAACAAGAAACACTGCGGATAAAGGTTTTAACTACTTTAGCAGGGCAGTTCCACTTCAGGACCAAATTATGACAATTCAGAGGATGCTGCAGGAACACAGTATGAAGCTGCTTTTAGCTGTCACTTAGAGGAGATGGAATGATTTAATGAAACCTTTTCGCTGGGGAATCATACTAATACTTTTTACCCTAGGCTTCCTATAACCCAGCAGCACATGCACAGTCAGTTACCACCACACAGCACACAGTAAGTCTCTGAGAAAAGAAATTTAAATGTTCCCAAGCCTTTATTGAAGGCCTTTACTCCAGACTTTCAGTTTGTTACACAGGACATTTCTCAGAAATTCAGAGAGATTTTCAGTAGAGATTTTTCCTTTTTATCCTCTTTTCCTACCTGTTTTTCTTTTTTTGCGTCCCATCAAGTGGTGGACTAAAAATTCACAAACTAAGTACTTAACTGCTGTATGATTGTTATGCTCTTACAACACTTTAACACCAAATTTATATGTCTGGATGTGTCTGTGAAGGCATTCTGTTAACTGTAGAAAAGGGAGTGATGAACTGAACTATGACAACTAATTCACTACCTTAGCAGGTGCTACCGAAGAAGCTGCATTGTAGATCCAGAAGTATTTCAGTGTTATTACTGAGAGGCAAAGGTACAGAGAGCCAAAGAAGACTATAATCGACATCAAGGTCTACCAACATTTTAAGGAAATACAAGCACCTTAATTCCTCTGCTTCAGAGATTAAAACATGTAAGTAGTAATTTCACTGATACTGAAGTTAAACCCGTGTCAAACATTATCAAATTGGGAACAGGTCCAAGGCATTTTTAGTGAATACATGCCACCTCTTGGTAAGAGGCTAAGAAAGAATATACAGTGTCTAAATATAGCCTCTGTAACATACTGCTCCAACTTCCCCATAAGCATCTCCGTCTTCTGTTCTTAGATGAGGATCATAACTTACCCACAATAGTATAGCAAATGAGGGCTTGCAAAGAACCACAACATCACATTGTTCCCATTCCATGAATGCTACCAGAACAGAAGTGCCCAAAAGCTGCTGCAGAAGACAATAGCAGATTCTTCAGCAACTTTTGCTCTTCTGGATATCAAGATTATTCATGGCATTAAGAGCTGCATAATCAAAGCTTACTACAGCCTTTCACAGAGAACTAAAGTTCAGTCTCAAGGCCTGGAATAACAGCTGACCTTCCAGAAGAGACAGTTAAATCCAAAGCTATCTCCCTTTAAACTGACTATTGATTCTAGCTCTGGATCAGCTTCGCTCACACTCAGGCCCAGATTCCTTGTATAAATCCTCCAGTGTCAGAGCTTCATGACCCAGCTATCACACAGCTTTGAACTGCAGCTTTACATATCCAAGACTCTCCTTTCTCTTTTAGTAATCTACTTATATTTTCTCAGAACTCCTCCTTCATGTTGTAATTCTAGTTTGACACCTCCTGGCACCATCTCACATGCACATTACAAAAAAAAAAAATCCCACAACACATGGTACTCAGGCTTAGCAAAGGAATTTCTCAACCAGTTGCTTTATTATTAAGTGCTGCAGAGTCACAGACTTCTGTAAAGTAACACCAGTACTGGGACTTCTTCACTCTGTGGACTTGGTGTTGCCTCCAGGTCACCCTAATTTTTGTCAGTGTTTCAAGCCAGTCCAAATTTTTCCTGCTTCCCGTCACCAAACACTCCTGTTTACAGAGAATCATATTTGACCTCCACACTTTCATTCAGCCACACAAGCTCTCTCCTCCTTTTGTTACAGGCTTTTACTGAGAAGCAGCAGGCCTACTGGTCATGCTGGTTACCTTGTATAAAAGTAAAGTGAAAATTAAACCACCATTAAAATAAACAAAACAACAAACAAACCTAACCCTCCAGTCCAAGGGCCTAGTTCAGAAGTTTTGAGACTGACCCCAAACCTGTCCTACAGTGGCTATTCTCCAAGGTGCCTAAACACTTTCTCTGGGAAGACAGCTCGTAATCAAAAATGGATGCCCTCATGCAGTCTCTATTTAGGAGGGTGCAAAATTCTCAAGCACAGTGATGTTAGAAATCTACTAGATGTGGTGATGTAGAACGTATAAATTTATAGAACTATCTTCATAATTTTTATAAAAAGTATCTATGATACTTTTACCCTGGTGACGTATTAACACTGTTTACACTCCCCAGGGGCAAAAAGGAAATTCCAATAGAACAGTTTATTTCTCCAATTATCACAACTGGAAAAAGTGTTAGTTAATGAAGTATTCTCAGAGGACCGGCAACTCTCAAGGATCCTGTTTTCATGGTTTATAAATCAGATTCCACAAGAAAAACTGACCAGTGATAGTTTCAGCAATACTGGAGAGGTTTTTTCCTATTTAAGATACATTCCTGCAATGCCTGATGATTTGTTTTTAATGAAAAAAATGGGCACGCACTCAGTGCCTCTAATAATTTCAGTATAGACCATCAACAACTGAATTAGAGTTGAACAGAAACATAAGTTTTCAGGGTCTAGAGGACAAACTGAGGTTATCGCTTCAGATGCTTTAAAAGATGAATGTACAATTTGACCTGAACCAAACTTCAAAGTCAGTGAGGGCCAAGTAAAGATAAAAAGAAAAATGAATGCTTAGCATGAACATTTCAATAATAAAAAAATGCACTTATGTTAGAAGTAGCTTCTATGCCTCTTATAAGCAACTTGATATTTAAAAAAACAAAAAAAAATTGTTTTCGCGTTATAGTATAAATAGCAGTGTTACCTATTTCTTATACTACAGATAGATGTACCCCAAATATATTATAGCAAGGGGAAAAATTTCTTATTCCACCCTACCACCAACCTAGAGACCTACTGAGCCAAATATACATGGGGGGAAGGGAGAGAGGCAGATAATTTCTTTCCAAAAAAAAAGCTACTTTCCACAGAATCCACAGCAATTATCTTTTATGGGCTCACATTCATCTCTGCAGATTTTTACTACTTCAAAATAGTGTAATATTTCCTAAAAGAATTGCTCAAGTTCCTCATAGTATGCAAGAGAATTCGGAGGTATCCCAAGATCATCACTCACTGTAACAACTATAAGAGCTTGGAAGCGACTGCTGAAAATATAAGTAGCACACAGGAGTCCTTGCCAAAACTCCATATCAACTTACCTCCTCCCACTCCTTTTTCCAGCTGCAATGAAGCACAGTATGAAAAAGAGACATCTGGGAGAGTGGCACTTCTTCGCATCTGCACTGTGTTTCTAGATACTCATTGTACAGTCAGTTTTAAATGAATTTTAGGGCAGGTGCTCGCAGCAGCATGATCAAAACATCTGAATGGGTTGGGCCCAACAAATGCTCTACCAGCAAGAGCAGCCCCATTCTCCTTGCCACATCCAAGAAAAAATTATCTAGTAAATATTTTGGCAGATTACTGACAACAGAGGTGTTTCCAACTGATTGTTATTTTATACGAAATGAGCTCATGATCTCAGGATGGATCTGGCTCTAAGGTGGCATTACATCATTCACAATCGCTGTTGACACTGAGGCTTTTGGCACAATTAGGCAGACAACACCTGCCTTGCTAGAATTCAGATATGTAATTCATTACCAGTTCAGCTCTCCTGATACACTTAATCAGGGCAAGCGCAGCCCAGATAAGCATAGGTTTGTTTTCCTTTGTATTATTGCAGACGTTCTAGCCAGTACAAATCTGACTCACAGAAAGACTAGATAGCACAGTCAGGGAAAAAATAAGTTCCAGTCTTGACCTTGCAGTGGCTGCCTCTTTCACTACCAACTGCAAATGCATTTCAGTAATCCCTAATTGAGCCACTTCAGTGGCTGTACACTAGCAGAGAGATCAGAATTACGACTGACAATAAGCAGCATATTTAGAATCGCAGCACACCCACCTTAGCTGCCCATCCACAGTAAACCCTCCTCAGTACTCATTTCCTAGGGCCCACTCTATACATCGACCAGATATATTTTGGCCCTTTTTTTCCCCCCCCCCCACTTTTTAGTCCATCTGAAAACCACTCAGAAAACCTTTAAGGCAGGACCTCTGGGCCTCTAATCTCTCTCTACTTCTGTATTTGCCCACTATCTCCTCCCTTTTTTCCTCAGAGTCTGGAGAGCACTCGATAGCTGCTTTTTCAGCTTTTAACCCCTTGTTGCTCACATGAGGAGGTCAGAGTGGCAAGCACAGACATCACCGTTCTACCCAAAGCACTTGCTTGTAAGACTCGACGTAACCACTGTTGGGTACAGAGCACCATTTCACTGCTGCTGTATAAATGCACAGCTGGCTGACTGTCATCCTGTCAGAACACAATGACCAGAAAATATTGAACATGTACAGTAGCTTTATATGAAGGCAGAGAGTGAAGACCAAACAGCACAAAGTAATCGTGTGAACTCAGTCATATTTGTGACAATGCAAATGGCATCATATTTGGCAAAAATAACCATTTCCCTAATCTTCGCCCAAGAGCACTTCTGTATTTACAGGTAAAGAAAGACTACTACTGGATCCCTTGGCTAAGTCCTTCCATATCATACACTGAAGTCAGGTCTCTTGACTTTATTCTCCTATTCCAATGGCAGTCATCCATTTACTTAAGGTGTGTTTCGAGCATTTTGCAAACTACCAAGTTCGCAAGTTCGCACTGTAAATTTTGGCTGGTATTTGCAACCAGCCACAACCTAGAATCAGGTTAACATCTGAGGTCTGTACACTAGTGGTTGTGTCGTGCCTTTGAGGCTGGACATAATCTTCTTCAAGCTCTAACTGATGTGATCACTGCTAGTGCTAAAACATTATCACTCATCCTATAAGCTCTGACAGTCACATAAGTATGAGTTAGCAAATCGAGACCTGTTCTATTCCTAAAGGATATGGAAATCATTATATCATTGAAGGATGTCTAAAATAACCCTCCTGGGCTTTATGAAGCAACATAAGAAGTCGAATTTTTAACTACCTCCTGTGAATTTTAAAGTAGCTGAAAACCATCCCCTTAGAAATCTCAAAGGAAGTGATTTTGCAAAAGGTAAAGGCAGACAGCCCTGGGAGCTCCTGAACTGACAGCACCAGAGGTTCAGGAATTATCTTTGACTTGGATATTATGGTTTAATATGTTTCTGCAAGTCTTTACAGAGTTGGTTCTGTGCTTCGAATTTCCAGTTTGCAACTGTAAGCAGCACGACTTCAACTTTACAGACACAAACAGCCATCAAATTTTTGAAAAGCCCAAACAGTTTCATAGATGCTTTTCAGAGTCTCATGTTTGTACCATCCCATTTCAACTGGAATGGAAACTTTAATCAAAGCTTTTCTTGTACACAGGGCATTCAAAATATCCCCCCTTGACAGTTTGCCACTAAGAACACACCTGAATTCCTATCAAATTCTTTCCTTCTGTGGGGAGATTCACCTTTACTTACTCAATCATCTTAATTAAGAACAATAAGCCTCTTCCATTCTGTAAAATTTATTTGAAGCTGGCCTACAGCTTTTAAAATTATGGAGATATCCTGCAGATCAGCAGACAAAGGCAACTCAATTGTGTAAAATTTCTTTCCTTGGGAATCTGGACTAAAATTTCTGATGTGGTTCTGCCACAGCATTTCACAGTTTATTCGGTGCCAACTGGTATCCCTTTACTGCCTTACTCCTTAGAGGAGAAGCATTTGTTCGTTCTTAAGAGGAAACTCAGTGACAAAAAAGCATCCAATAGTAACAGTCCCTACCCTGATCCTCTGAAGCTTTTGCCCAGCTTTTTCATCAAATCTCAGGGGTACAGCTTCTGGAGAGAAGACACAGAACATACTAAGATTTTGGATACAACTCTGTTCAGCATAACCTCCACGAAGCTCTTGATTCCTAATGTTTTGTTAGCTTTGACTTGCAGTACTTGATACTAAAGAACAGATGACCAGACAATCCCGAAGTAGCTCTGACTAATCTTGTCTGTGAGGGCAAGTATTCCCTCATCCCTCTGCCCCACATTCACTGAAATCCCTGAGTTCCAGTGACATTAGATGATCTTTCAAAACAGCATTAGGCTCACTTGAGGCCCATTCAAATAACAAAAAAAGCACAGCCATGATTTACAGTGCATCAGGCAGTGACTCGCATAACTGCCTCTCCTGAGAGCTCTTTTGAAGTGTACATGAGTCAACAGACTGACAGCAAAGCACAATATGCCATCACCAGGCATTCAAGGGCAGCCTCACTGTTTCTTCTGTGGCTACGTCTCATTCTCCTGCCTCCAGTATATTTCTTTTATGTCTCCCTCTGGCTCTGTCAAAGCAAGTTACATTTTATTAATTTGCTGATCAGGTCCATTTACACTGCAGAGATTATGTTAGCGACAAGTGCAGGATCTTTGAACGCTAGTGAACCAGAAGTTAGAAGCTCCTGCCTAACTGATGCACAGTTTTCCTGTTTGGGGTTTGGATCTAGACAATCTTTAAGGTTCCCTCCAACCTAAGCCATTCTACAATTCTTTGATAACAGTTATATGGACATGAAGATCTAAAGTTGGGTTTGAGAGTGAAAAGTAGTATGGGTGTAGTGTAGTGTCATCTAAACTAAGCACCTCAGTTAGTTAATGAAGCAGGAATACCACAATGACAGGATCATACTGCTGCCAGTGCTCAAAGTTAATTTAGCATGATGTGTGTCATTTAGACAGGATAAATTTTGGCCAGTCTACAAAGAAATTCTACAGAGGCGTCTCACTTCCCAGCAGATGTGGACATAACACACACCAGAGCGATCATTTCTGCTAGGCATTTCATTCAATAAGTATTAAAAAAATAACATGATTCACAAATTTGCAAAATAACACCTTCCATCAACACATATACGATTATTTTTGTGGTAGCAAGACAACAAGGAACAGTGATAAAATGCCATTGTCAAAGATCAGAGATACATAACTAATAGCACCATGTGCATATTTATGCATGCAGATGTATGCATACAGTGTTAGAAGTTCAGGTCAGGACAGGTTACTATGTTTACATACACATTTGTATGCACACACATGAACAAATATTTGCAATACAACTATAATATTTGGAAGACAGAAATGAAACCTTTCCTTTCAAGCTACTGGGGAACCTCTTATAATCAGGTCATTTATAAAAACAATAACACTAGGTCATGGTCTAATTCTCTAGTACCACAGAGACACACCGGTTTATACATAAGATCTAGACTAAGACAGGTAAGAAAATATATTTTGAACTAACATTTTACCTGATCATACTTCTGAGCTCTCAGAATCTTCTGAATAGAGCATACATAGAGAAGCCCAGGATATATCCCTACAAAAAGAACACAGCAGCATTCTAAATAGCTGCACTGAACTAACTTGAAGCAGTAAAATAGATCAGATCAAAATACTTTGCATAATTATTATTTTTCTGTATATAAAAAAATAGTTTAAAGTATCATTTTTTGGGAGATGACTCAACATCATATTAATTACAAAACAACAAGTGATGTCTTATGTAATCCTTACCTCCATCTCCCTCAAATATATGGTTCAGTGTCTGTGCTAAAGAATCAGATTAAAAGTTTTGTTTAAAGGGGAAGTCTAGGGATAAAAATAAGAGGGATAAATTCATTTCAGGAGTTTCAGACATCTGCAACAGCAACACAGATTGAAAGCCTATACATTGTATAAGCTAAAAGTCTTGCCACTTTGAGCACAAATTCTGATACAGTTTCAGAGTTGTTTATGACTTACTTAGTGTCTTTTTAGTTATCTGTGTTGACTAAAGGGCTCTTTATTCTAAAACAACTGATAATATTCACCAGCAGCAGCCAATGCACTACAGCCTGCCAGCCCGGCACTACTCAGGACAACATGGTTCCTGCTAAACACCTGAAAATCATGCATGGCTGGGCACTTGTACATTTTAGCATGAGTGGGGTACGTTAACTATGAATTGAAACAGACAGGTTAACCACTTCACAGTACAGAGCCTCGTTCTTTGTGTCCAATAGAATTAACTGCATGTATCTAGAATTAAAACCAGCAGCAGTTTCTTTCCATGGAAACGAGAACAACACTGCTAACTCATGCATTTCATTGAATCATTAAAGTTGTAAAAGACCTCTAAGATTATCTGGACCAACCATCCATCTACCAGCAATGTTGCCCACTAACCCATGTTCCGTAGTACATCTACACATTTCTTCAATGCCTACAGGGACTGTGGTTCTACCACCTCCTTGGGCAGCCTGTTCCAGTGCCAATCACTCTTCCAGAGAAGTTCTTCCTAATATCCAACCTGAACCTCCCATGGCACAACTTGAGGCCATTCCCTCTTATTCTATTGCTATTTAGAAGCAGCCATACTCCACCTCACCACAGTCTTCATTCAGGTCATCGTAGAAGGCAATAAGGTTTCCTCCGAGTTTCCTCCTCTCCAGACAAAACAATCCCAGTTTCCTCAGCTGCTCCAAATAAGACTTGTGCTCCAGTCTTGCCACCAGCTTTGTTGCTCCCTTTGTCCCTGGACATGCTCCATGGCCACAGTGTCTTTCTTGAAGTGAGGGGTCTGAAACTGAACACAGCACTCAAGATGCAGCCTCACCACAGCTGAGTACAGTGAGATGATCACCGCCCTAGTCATGCTGGCAACACTATTTCTTACACGTGGCAAGATGCCATCTGCCTTCCTGGGCACCTGGGCACACTGGTGGCTCATGTTCAGCTGAGTGTTGACTAACACACCCAGGTTCTTTTCCTCAGCAATTCATTCAGTACTAATTAGCTTTCAGTTATTAAGTCAGAACGAAATATAATTTTTTGTTTCTTTTTGCAACTTTTAATAGTTTTGTTTAACATATAAGGTTAAGAACTTCTGCCTTCAAAGGGGGAGTTACCCAGTCAAGTAAAATATTTCAACTTAAGATGATTTTTGCACAGAAACACCATGCAGCTTGCTTTGATTTTGTGTCTTCAGTCTTGCACAAAAAAAAAAAAAAAAATTGAAAGAGTTAAATGCCAATAATCTGCCTTAAAAGCACACAAATAAGAGACAGTTAACTCCTTGAAAAACTGTAAACAGCTCTACAAAAGTCACTCAAACATGTAGTCTTCCAATACAATTTTGAGGACAAAGCAGTTAATCAGACAGCTCCACACTTGAGGTTTGTTTTGCTCTGAACAGCTGGTGTCAGATTCTCTGCCGTTTTGGCATCCCACACAAAACTGTTACTATCCAGGTGATTCAATTCAAACTCAAGAGTCTAATGAACTTGTCAGGTTTTGTCACACCTCAGTAAGTAATAGGGGGATGGGGTAGGTATAAGAGAGAGTGCCCAATATTTGCTCCTTTATGATGTTTTGCTCTCGCTATGCTTCTTAACTGCAAGAGATGGATTGATGACATAGATTTCAGGGTCTTAACACCTATCAGGTCAACATATGACTAACAGCTATGGAAAGATTTGCATTTGCTCCATAAGGATGCAGTCTGTTCACCTAGCTTCATTTCTTTCTTAAGGGTCCCCCCTTCGTACCAGGGCATGAAATACACACCACTAATCTAGTTTTCAGTCAGGCTGAAAATGTACTAACACTGAGGAGAGACATTCAAGACCCACCTGGATACCTACCTGTGCAACTTGGTCTAGGGGGAGCCTGCTTTGGCAGGGGGTTTGGATTCGATAATCTCTAGAAGTTCCTTCCAACCCCTACAATTCTGTGATTCTGTGATCCCAAGTCAACTGCTTACATGTTCAGTGTCTCCATCATCATCTCCCCAAGTTCTCAGGCAGTTGTCCTACACTTCCTTGAAAGACCAACATTGTTCCACCTACTATAGGACAAAGAACACTTATCTATGGGTCCTAACACCTAACTAATTATGCAGGCCACAGAGCACCTATGAAATACCGAGAAAGTGCTCCATTGTGATTTCTTGCATTTGACTGGACTGTGACCCCTAAGAAGATCCTAATAACAAAGATTATCATTAAAAAACAAAAAACAAACAGAAAAATCATTTATGCAAAGAAAGCTTGAGCACTTGCTCTCTAAAAACATCTGAAGGAAGAAACCTTGCATAAACAAATGCTTAGAATATACATGGTTTTAAGGACTGCCACCATAATGCAATTCACTTAATGGAAATTAAGTTTCCTCATTCTGTTTAAAGTGTTGTCATGAGTCCCACATGTTCCATGAGATGGATATGCATGGAGTCGTTGTATCTTGATATACATGTGACCACAAGTGCATTTTTGACACTGAATGATCACTTGCTGACAGGTTGCCCTCGAGATAAGAAACTATCTGTTGCAAGCTGCTTTAAGACCACCCACAGTACTGAATGTTGCTAAATACCATGTTCCAAAAATCCAGACCAGTGCATGATTCTGGCTTACAGTCTACCCTTCTCCAAATTATCACCATTAAAAAAGACTAAATCATTTTACTTAGGGCAGTAAGGCACTGGAACAGGCTGCCCAAAGAAACTGTAGGTGCCCCATCCCTGAAGGCATTCAAGGCCAGGCCTGATGGGTTCCTGAGCAGTCTGATCCAGTGGTTGGTAATTCTACCTACGTCAGGGTGGCTGGAACTAGATGACCTTTGGGGTCCCTCCCAGCTCAAGCCATTCTAGGATAGCTCAGCATTCACAAGAAATATCCTGACAAATACCTTCATATATATTTTTTTCCTCATGGTGTCTAGATTACTATTAGCCAGATGGGCTTACTTCAGTAAGTTGTAGCCCTTTTCCTCTATCAGGCTGGCCCTAGTACATCCAAAGCTTGTCCTAAAAGCACTGGGCACCAGATTCAATGAACACATGTAGGAAGGGCACACTACATAAACCCTGCAAACACCGTTCACACTAAGAAACACCAGCCATACTGGGTATAGACAACATGCGTTTTCATTTCTCTCCCCTACTCAATCCTCCTTTATCTACAACCCTTCAGCATCTGTGTTCTAAATTAAAGTACAGACACCTGGTTTGTTTCCTCCAATACAAAAGTATTGAGGCTGAGAGAGTAGAAGCCCAATTGCTGGGATCTTCTCTTAAGAAGGGAAAGAGAAAAAAAAAAAAAAGAAAAGAAAGAAAAAGAAAAAAAAATCGGCAAAGCCTTAGTCATGGTCAAATTCATTTCTCCTTGGACTGCAGCTCTCTCATTGTTTCCTCGGCTTGGCCACATGCAGGTTTAGACACACTAAATCATAACTCCAGATGGGAACTGTCCCAAATCATCACAATGTGTATTTGCCTTCAGAAGACTAAGAGCCTCAGGCTACGTCTAGGATTTTACAGAAAGGTAGCCAACACCCATTACCTATCACTTTAAAAACCCAACACGCCTTTTTCAGCAGTGAAAAAGGAACTCTCTTCTCCAGTCATAAAATAACCTTCTCCTAGCTCCACCCAGCTGAAAGTAGCAGTTCATCAGCACCATCTGCAAGATAGAAACAGTAGTCCCTAGTGCTACAAATACGTTCCTTTAAGCTGGGCCTCTCATGCAGGAAATCAATCTTTTTGTCCAGTACTTTGTATACAAATGGTCAGTAAATAAAATAGCTTGCTTTTACCTTCAACTGGTGAAGCTGTGCTACCACACTGTAAATCTGACTGGTCAGTGAAGAGAATTTATTTTCTCTGTCATACCTATACATTGAAAGAATATTCTGTTTGCACTAAATGCATAAAAATTATAGCTAACAATAATAATAGTATAATCATGATATAACAGTGAATATTAATAAAATTATCACAGCAGAAAAAGTAATTGCAATGCCAATAAGCATTCAAAGCTGACAACTTTGAAAATAAAACTTCCATCATTTAGAACAAGTAGAGAGTAGACAGCAATAAAAGCTTTTCTAAGTGCAATATTTATTGTTTAATTGTGGCCTGTCATCAAGTCTCACTATTCTTCCAATGAGGCTACATCCTTTCAATCTTTGTTCAACACAAGGTAACACATCTGAATAGGCTTTTCCATACTATTATATTCAATACATAAGATCCATGATTATATTCTACTAAAAAGACATGGAAAATCTGAGGTCTCAGAAGGTATTCTTATTTTCTACATAAGCCTTCCACCCTAAAGATGGAGTGGTAACTGTGCATCTCTAGCAAATGGCTTTCTTTTTCCCAAGCATAAAGCTGACTTTCAAGATGTTCATCTTCTGAACCTTTCATTCTCTAGCACTCGCTTTGCTTCTGTTACATTCTGGTACCATCACTTTGTTAATTCACAAACTGTACCAGGTGCTTCAAGTTATATTTTCATTATAAATAAAATCATTCACATTGGTTATTGTTATACCAAATAATATTTTGTATAATAATCCATTTATTATGACTGCAGTCTTGTGCTTCTGCAAAGCAAATTTTACCTTGTTGTATATGAATAAAACTAATGTTCCTGAAATATAATGATTAAAAACACACACACAGAAAGCAAATTTTTAGTACAGAAATTAACCAAGCACATGGTTGACCCATTAAGTTATTTTGTTAAGACTAGACTATAGTAAACAGAATGGAATAGTGCAGGGGAAGACTTACTCAGAATTGTTTCATATTAAATTAAGCATTCTACCCCTCCCAAATATCAGCTATCAAGTGCAGCTTTGTTCTCATTGGCTTCACTGGGTGATTTTCATACAGCTAGGATACAGTTTAATGGTTCAAAAATTTAAGTGGAGACAGACAGTCAAGTATTCAGTTTGACAAGGTCAGCTAAGCAAAGTCACTCTTGCTTGGGGTGCTTTTACAAGTGAGTCTACTGCCTGGTCCTCAGTATGCACTAACCAGATTGTGGTAAAAGCATGTTAGCTATCCTGCAAAAAAAAAAAAAAAAAAAAAGGAAAAAAAAAGAAAAAAAATCCCCAAACAACATTTTTTTGGTCAGCCATACCCACTTTTCTTGCTTAACATCTTACAGATAAGCAAAAAACTGATTACATAAATTGCAAAATTGCATCCACAGTTTCAAATTTCAGGAAAGGATGTTTCCTTGCATGCCTCAAGTTCTTAAACTAGGCTGAGACTGTCAACAATCATGTCATATGTCATGCTGATTATGATATGCTCACTTGCATGCTACAAAAGAAAACATATGAGCTCTCCCTCCCACCTCCTGCTTTAGAGAAGAAGGTAAAGTGGGTTATGAGATGTGTCTGTGGTGGACAGAAATGAATGCTTCTTCACAAAGAGTGGAAATACACACCCGAGGTCTGATCTTTATCACGTTTTTATCTTAGGTTAAAATCTGAAAGTGAACACTGTTACTCCAAGCTAGATTAAACCTAAATGTTAATCTTAAACAATGGTCCGACTTCAAACTATACACTTCTACACTAATGCAAGCTCCACAAACCAGTGCCCAGAGGATCTATGCAGCTTTTAGTCTCAGAGTAGAAGCAATTATACTGTTGAAGTTTCACCACTGTCTGGTAACCAACATTACTGGATGAACTTAAGCTACCGCTATAGTAATCTTGGTAATATTCTACTTCCATATGTTTCTATATGGAGGCCCAGATGCTGGAGAGAACTATGTGGAGATGAGGGAGCAAGGGTTGGCACAGGGAAGAGTTAAGGAAGCCTCGGAGAAAGTACTGCACTAAAACCTTCAAAGGAATCCACCATTCCTCTTTGACACTGTATATCTGAGAATCTCAGCAACTAGCACAGTATCACTCTAGTGGCTATTCCTCAATAAAAAAAAAAAGCTAGCACTTGCTACCTTGAATCCTTATTAAAGTCCACACTAAGAAACAAAATGTTATAGACGATGACAGAGAAGGCAGGAATCCGTGCAATTCTACGCGTGGGATTCTTGTTGGCATTGTTTGTTGTTGTTCTTTTCTGGTGCTTGTCAAAAACGAAACGAGATCAAACAAAGCAAAAAGAACATTCAGGTTACAAAGTGTACCATCCATAAGTTCTGAAAGGTTAAAGATTGTCTTCACAACTTAGATTCACCTGTTTTTGCCTTTACAGGGACTGTAAACTGCACTCCAGTTATAGGAACACTGCTGGCTGCCATAATTTAACTTTCCAAAAGGTTTTTCATAAGGTTCCATGCAAGAAGCTACTGCACAGAGAAGAGGCTGAGGGAAAAGGCAAATAATAATCATGACTAAAAATGTGGTTGGAGCAAGAGAAACAGAGTGCAAGATTAAATGGCTAATTTTTATTATGACAAAAAGGTTGACAGCACACTGAGTGCAGGTCCTTACTCAGTCCAATTTTATTTTAGTATATTAACTCTGACTGGTGAGAGGGAGAAATCAGGACAGGTAAAAAAGAGCAAAGTGCCAAAGTCTGCAACTTTCAAAAACGTATTTGGGAAAAGAGAGGTTTGTGGTAACTTGTTGCATGAATGAACAATGTCAAAAGCAGCTCAGCATCAAGACAAATATATAGCCATATACAAGAGAAACTTCAAAAAAACCTATGTACTCTCCCAGGTTGTTAAGATCCTCTGCTCAGTATGTAGCAGCAGCAGAAAGTCAAGCCTAATGTGTTGGATTCCATACAGAATAGGTCATGAAGCAGTATCAAAAAACATATATTGTAACCAGAGCCATAACCACCGCTGCATACAGTATTCTAAGCATAAGTGACTTTTACTGACAAATGGGATACTGCAAGACTAGATGTGGGCAAGGACCAAGGCAACAATTGAAGGCTGGGAGTAATTCTCATAGAAAAAGAGATTGAGAAGACTGGAAAAACTTATCTCAGAAAGAAGACATGATGAAAGCATATATGAACAATACAGAGAAGGTAAAAAACAGGAACTTCTGTTTTGTTTGTTTCAAAGCACAAGATGATATTCAATGAAGTAAACAGATAAGAAAAAAATCGTCTTTTTTTTTTTTTTTTTTTACATAATTCACATTTCAACATGGTACCCTGCCACTGACTGCCATTACAGTTTAAATACTATATCGATATTAAACATTAATACTAGTATAAAAACCATTCGCCTATCTCAGTAACAATATAAGTTATATTAAACAATCTCTTCAGGGCTTCTATCTATTAAAGATTAGGATGGAACGTTTGTGGGAAAATATTACCTCACCTCTGCCTTCTGCAGCCTCTCCTTTTCCTCCAGAACATCTGAGATTAGTCAATGTCGTGGATAAGAAAAGGTGAAGGTTGGGTGTGCCTGATAGCAACCCCTGTTTTCTGTACATAGGATGGATATATTCACTGAAATAACAGTTATTTGTTGCATCATTTTATTCTCCTTGTCAAAGGCGTAACTTGCTTCACTTACTGAACACTATTTAATTCTATTCTGAATATAAAGTACTACATTTTCTAACAAACATTTCAATGGCATTTCAATGTTCCACAAAAAAATTGGTGGATTTATTTTCATAAGGTCCTATAAATTGGGAAAATATAATACTCTCCAGTTCATGAATGGGAAACTGGAGCAATGATATAAAATATCTGTAAAGTTATGGCGTGAGGGTCTTGGCTGCCCGTAGGAGTTTGATATCAAAGCACAGTCTTGGAGACTTCAGCAGTAGTTAGGCAAACACAGGCCCAGCACCTCAGAGCAAAGCACTTGTAAGTCAGAAGCATGTAAGATATCACATGTGACAGCGTGACAGGGCAGAAACAAGCACTTATCAACACAGATGCACAGATAAGCCTCTGATACATGGGGTTATGGAACAATACAAAATCTAGCCCCTCCAATTTTACTTCTCTCCCTTCCTTGAATCCAGCTCTACAAATACCTACAGCACGCCTACGCAGACAGATCCAGACAGAGCTGAACTTGCTCGCACCAAACCAGGCTGTTCAAACCTGTCAGTACAGACCTATCTTGACATGCATGCATATAGTGCTGCTTACCCAAGGAGCTGCACAGAAGCCAAAGTTGTTCAGGGAGCAGCATGAGATATGATTATTAGTGCTGATACAGCTCCAGCAGATTAAGTAATGTTGAAATCACAGCTCTGCCAAGCTGAGAAGGGAACAGAAAAAGTGTGGAAAGTTGTGTTTTCTTACATATCAGCTGCTTCTGCCTGTGAATACCAACACCCATTGTCAACTTATGGGCCACCAGTCGACTGAACTCACTGAAAAAAAAAATCAAGCTGCTCCCTGTCCTTAGATTCCAGCTCAGAGCAGGCAACGAGCTCACCTGCTACCTCTTTAGACAACATCTTCTTTCAGGTGTGTCGAAGATTTACTGTTACAGAAGGCTACAGCACTTTACTTCTAACCGCCCTACTTTTTATGCAAGCTTCACCCACTCTATCACTTCCAACACCTATGAGAGCCTCCACGTGCTAGAATAAACTAGAATCCATAGACGAGCCTCAGGTGCAGCTTCAACCTTGTCCTGGGGGCTGCAAACAAAACTGCACAGTGCACTGGATGCTTTCTGTCCTTCTCTGTAGTCCCAGCTATTGTCATATGCCCCCTCAACACTTCTATCCACTAAGCAACTTGGAAAAAAAAAAAAAAA
>VXAB01013881.1:234171-269872 GCA_013399175.1 Odontophorus gujanensis
AAAAAGAAAAGCCTCTGTAGGTTGTACCTGGGGAGATAGGAACGGGTGCTCACTGCTCGGCTGGGCTTTGTTACGCGCAGCCCGACCCTCCTGCCCTTTACATCGTATCTGCTTCATAAGCTGCCGCGTGTGAAGTGAAAAATCGAACTCCCCGTTGGAGAAAATTCCAGCAGTTAGAAGGATTGCTCCTAACACTATTAAACGCAAGCTTCAGCTCGGTGCGAGAGCAAAGCATTATTTTTTTAGCCCTCCTAAAAGCGACCTCGACAAAAATAGCTTGGTTCACCGCTCGTCAGCAGCCCGAGGGACAACGAGCTACGCGGGCCGGCTCGGCTGCTTGCACGGAGAGGGCAGCCTCCTTCAGCTCCCTGACACGTCTTTTGTTCGCTTCCCATCGTTACTTTTCTTTTTTGGCACGACCAAAGCGCCGGTNAGGTGCTTTGGGAGGGCTCGCCGTTGAAAAAGAGGCTGCTTCCCGCTCGGAGGTGAATGCGCGTCTTTGTGGACGTATGAGCGGGGTGTGGGGGGGGAAGGGAAGGAGCGCTGTTTTGCCGTAGGACTCCGTGATTTCATCAGCCGCCAGCAGCGCTGCCCCGCAGCACGTGGCCCTGCAGCAGTACAACAAACACACGCGGCCACGCACGGCAGCGCAGCGCTGAGCAGCGCGTGGCTCTCCACGCGCGAACCTTCCGGCGGAGCCCTCCCTTCCCCCCCTCCCCAAGTCGGTGCTGCGGGCAGCCCCCGGGCACCGGGAGAGCGAAGCGGAGCCGCAGGCGGATCGCGTCTGTGTCATCTCGGAGGAAAATAAACTGTTGCTGCACCACGTGCTCGCCCGAGAGGGATGAGTCAAGCCGAGAGACTTTTCTCTCGCTACGAGCGTGTGTCACAGCAAGGAGCGGGGGGACAACCAGCCCGGTGTAAAAATAACCCCGAAAGGGACGCGCCTGCCCGGGGAGGGGGCGGCGGTGACACCGGAGGGGCCCCGCGGAGCCCGGCGGGGTGTGGGGCTCCTTGGAGGGCTACGCACACACACTCCTTTCTTCTCGGTGGAGGAGTGGGTGGTTCATCCGGCAGCAACAGGAGGAGGCGAGTCAAGGGCAGCTGTCAAAACCTTTCCCCTCCCCTCCCTTTCCCTCGGCCCCTTCTCCTTCCAGTTTAACGATCAAACAAACGCCTGCCTGGAAGAAAGGCGAGCGGGCGGGAGGGCTGCCGAGTGAGTGAGTGAGTGAGTGTGTGTGTGTGTGTGCAGGAGCAGCGTGCCCCTCGGCCCCCCCCCGCTCGCCGCGCCTGGGAGGGGAGGGGAGAGGCGGCGGGAGGAGGGAGGAGGCAGCGCCGCGAGTGCGAGCGTAGCTCCGGGTGACTCTGCCTCACTCACTGCGGGAAGGGGGAGGGCGGCCGCGCGCACCTTTTCCTCCCGTGCCTTCTCCCACTTTCACGAGGAAGAAACAAAGGCGAAGCGAGCCCTCAGCCGCCGGAAAGCCGCCAGATAAGGCAGAATCCCGCGGCTCCCTGTACAGCAGCGCGGCCCCTTGGCCGGCCGCTCTTTTTCGCCCTCCTCCTCCTCCTGGTCGCCGAGTTGAGAAGGGGAGCAGCGTCCTGCCTCGCCTCGCTGAGCGCGGCGGTCCTCGCCGACAGGATGAAAAGTAAAAAAGGTACGTGCGGGGCAGCGCTCCTCCCGCCCGCGTTCCCCGCAGAGCCGCAGTGGCCGTCGCTCTGCGGTCGCTGTCCGCCCTCCCCGTCCCGCTGCCCCCGGTGCTCGGCGCGCAGCCCCTCTCTTTGTCTGCGGCGCGGGGGCCGGCAACGCGATCGCTGCTAAACTGCTGCTTCCCCCTGCCCTCGTAGTCCTGAAAAGAGGAGAAGAGTCGGAAAGTTTCCCCGCGCTTAGGGTTAAAGGGAGGAGGAAGCCTGTTCCCCCCCTTCCCCGCCGGAGCGGGTTTTCTTTGTGTGTGGGTGTGCAGACAGCAAACTTTCAGCTGGCGGCCGCGCTTGAAGTGCTTTAAATCAGAGCCCCGGCCGCAGCCCCACGCGAGAAGTTCCCAACGCGCGTGTCCGTGCTGTTTGTGAGCACTGCCCGGTACCCCGGGGCCGCGCCGTCGCCTCTGTCCGAGTCGACAACAACGCACAAAGGGACCCGGGGCACAGAGAGCCAAATTTCGGCGGCTCGCAGCCCTCGAGCCAACCGTGCAGTGAGTGCAGGGCACGGCGCTGACTCGGCATGTCGCAGCCCTCAGGTAGGCTGCGATTCGTCACCTCGTTCTAGGCACGGTGCGTTTTTGTTTTTTTTCTTTCTCCTGTACGGTTTGACTGAATTAATTTAGCCCAGTTATTTTTAGGACATTCCTATGCTCCCTATTTGCACAGCGGTGGTGAGCTGGTTTCCTGTCTGCTGTTGCTTCCATTGTTCAGACCTCTCCCCGAGGGCAGCTGCTGGTTGCCGAAATACCAAACTCCCCGCACTTTCGACTGTTGTTCTTGCCACCCCCGAAATAAATGCGTGTGAAAAGCGCTGACGTCGTTTCTAGGTATGCATGTGTAGGTCTTTGTGTGAGTGAGCTGCTCCGAGGGCTGGAAGTTGTGGGCTGGAACAATGGGGACAATGGGAGGTGACGTGCCGGAGGGGCAGCTCCACGGAGGGGCCGGGGGCTCTGCCTGGCACCGAGAGGGAGGAGGGGAAGGGGATGGGACTCGCACCAAGTGTTGGGGCTGGGGCCTTTGTTGTCTTGTGCTGGGGGCCGCCCGGCGTTGGAGGCTCGCTCAAAAGTTTCAAAGAATGACTTTGTTTCAGCTTTCTTGCTCTCAGCCCTGGAAAAATCCTATTTAAAGAAGGGAAAGAACCGTACAGCATAGCCGAGCGTGGCTGCTTTAAAAGCAGCAGGGCTCTAGCTGTGAAACGCGAGGGGAAGCAAACAAGCTGGTTCCTCAATTATGAGACGTACTCAAAGGAAAAGTTTTTTGTTTTTTTTTTTTTTTTTTTTTTTACAGTGGAAATTCCCTCGTGCATCCCTCTTGCAGTTCGTGGTTACTTCTGAATAATTTTAAAATTGATTTTTCTTGTTGGTTTTTAAATTCGCATTAAACTTTAGTTAGCTTCCTTTTTTTTTTTTCTTTTTTTCCTTTTCGCCATCAGGCTGTGGGTTAAAACCCCCGAGGTGGATGGTTTCATTCGCGAATAATATGCTGATAGCGATCGCACGGAACATAGTCAGCTTGTTAATTACCTTTCGAATACACACTTGCGAAGGGCCAGGCATGTGCTCAAGTTGATACATGTGAGGAATCCTACCGAGCTCGGTTAGGACAGGAGCGGAGCCGTAGATGGGACCCGTCCTGTTTATCTGTGCTCGTAACGATCCCGCTTAAATTCGCTCAGCCCCGCCGGCTGGGGTGGGAGGCTTTCCAGAAGGTGATTGTTTTGTCTGCTGCCTCTCTGGAGGGCAGAGATTGTTTCTTGTGGTAACTTTGTCCTGTTTTGAATAACAATTGGCCTGTGCCACTTCCTCTGTGAAGCTCTTCCTCGACACAATGGGACGGTGCTGTTTTTTTTTTTTTTTTTCCCCCCTAACAGCTCGAACGTTTCATTTGCTGAACTCCTGCTTCATCTCAGCATCTTCAAATACTTCGTCCTCCCCCTCGAGTATTTCGGCGTGCCTCCTTTAAGGAGCAGTGGTCTGTTCTGAAATCAACTTTAGTTGTCGCTGTTCTTCTCAAGTTGTTTCAAAGCTCTGATCGGGTGATGAGCCCAGGGTTGTACACAGGGCCTGCTGTGTTTCCAGGAGCCTCGGGGCTGTGGCAGTGTGCAGTGTACAACCACCTCTATGTATATGGCTTCTGCTGGGGAGCCAGGAGGATAAAGTATTGTGTTAGGAAGGGGCAGTGGTCGTGTAGCCTGTTGGTGAAGCCCCTCAGTGGCACGGACTGTTCATCTGTGAGGTGGGGGAGATGGGGCCCTGGGGGGTCTCCTCCAGCCCTCTGCCGGCGTGCCCAGGCTGCTTGGGCTTAGTCACGTGAAAACAGCGTTTCTGTTTAGTTGAACGTGTTTAAGAGGAGACAGAAAGTAACTTGACACTGGCTTGTTTTTGAGATGAAATAAATTAGTAGGTCAGCCGGGGCTGCTCAGCATGTCCACTAGCCTGTATTCTGGGTGTAAATAGCAGTAAGCCAACGGTCTGGCAGTGGAGCCCAGCCAGAAACCTTTTCAGTTGGGCCCCGTTAAAACAGGAAACCAAGCAGCGAATAGCCTGATTACTAACAAGAAGGAAAAACAAAGCTGGGTTGTAATCAGCAGGAATGCTTTAATGAAAACAGAGCCTTGACAGCAACAACGTGGCTCCCGCGCTAGTAAAAAAAAATATCAGCTGGGGCCGTGCGAGATTTCTCGCCAGGACTTCCTGTTGCCGCGCCGAGCGGAGGTATCTACGCAAAGTTCAGAGGGCTGCTGCTCTATTTAAATCAGCTCATTTAAATGAGGAGAAGTTGTAACACACTGAGTTTCCTGCTCACTCGAACCTGCTCTGTGTCACTGACTCGCTCTGTCAATTCATATGACACGCTGAGCGAGCCGGCCAAAGGGCAGGCTCGGCGTTGACTCATTCCTTGCTAGGTAGGCTGCGGTTAGTCAGACGGCAACTTTTACTTCACAAGTGCCACGGCAGAAAAACAGGTTTGCAAAACACAGAAGCGTTTTCATGCTGCTGGCTTTTAGTGTTTTGCCACAATTTTTTAATTTTCAGGTGAAAAAGAACAGCAGTTTTGGAACAAGTTTTTGCTGTCGAGGCAGTTTTCTCAAGTTCGGAGGCTCCAGTGGAGCGCTTCAACTGCATTATTAGGTCCTGGGGAAGTTACGCCAAGCGGGGCGGTGGTGTGTCTGGAGGACTTGTCGTTATGCCATGTAAATATGGCTCACAGACTGTTAGACACCTAATTTTCTCACAGGAGTAGTTTCTTTGGCTCCTTATTTCCAGCTTTCACTGTTTGCCTCTCCCTGTTTTCCAAAGTCCTGTCTTACCTATTATATTTAAAAACAAACAAAAAGCCCAACCCACTGAAGTGCTGCGAGGCTTCTAGCTTCTGACAAACAAGAGCGGCACACTTGAAAACACTGTCTGAATAATGGAGGCTAGTTTTAGCTGGTTTTTAAATTCAGTTTGGGAGGCGTGAGTTGCTTTGCAGAGCCATCATGCTGTCTGTGCGTGATCTTTGTTCCAAGAAGTGCTACTTACAGCTCCGGGACCCCATTGTGCAAGACAAGTACTCAGGTTAGATTGCGAGCGTGACAGCACTTTGCACGAAGCTATTACAAATAGAAAAGAGATTTCTCCGGATCTTTTTAAAGCAAACTTGACATACTTTCTACATGAGTTAAGATCTTGTTTACATAATTTGGAGTTTATCTCGTATAGGTCGTTTAAATATTATCCTATTGTCCTTGTGCCGTGACTGGATAATTTATGTGGCAAATCATCCCAGGAAAAGTTCGGTATGTCAGTTTGGTGTTTGATGGTTCCATAAATCAGCAGTTGAGAGAAGGAAAACAATACTAAGTGAGTTTCTGAAGTAACGATGCCAGACGCTTTGCGGATTGATAGTTCTCCTGGGAATTCTTGTGTGTCAAAAATACGTATCGAAATCTGAGCAGTTAAAACCAAATTTAAGGATATTGAAGCTTCTCATAAATAAGAGGAAGAAAGGGAACAATTTGCAGTATCAGCTTTGGCTACAGTTTGAAGGTATGGGGAGAGCTCCTACTCTGGATACACACTGAGAAGTAATGAGCAACAGTTGCACACACCCCTTTTTTTTTTCCTATTGCTTTATATAGTTATACGCTTTCACATGCACATGTATTAAATTTCAGGGCTAACTCTTTCCTTAAACAGAATCTTTGAATTATGGGTAATAGCCCACATCATTTTTTTTATTTTTTTTTTTACTTCTGACATTTAACTTGGTTTTTACTGTTCATGTTTTTAATTTTGAAGTTATGAATGAGCAAGTTCCTCCTTCTTTCCCCCACCTCCGACATGAAATGCTAATTAAAGAAAGAGATTATGGGCTTCTTTTTCTTGACATACGTATATTTTTTTCTAGAAGATGCTTCTGAAAGCCAATATATTTTCATTTGAAATTAGTGTTGGATTGTACTAGTTGAAATGGGTAGTATCTTATTTATATTTATATGCAGTTTATAAGATTCCTGAAATATCGGTGAGCTTAACCTGGTGACTGTTAGAAATTTTTAATATATTTTGTGGTAGTTTGTTTCCTCAGTGTCTTGTATATTCTACAAAAGGAGGAAATTGTGGCCTTCCTAGCTGTTGACAAACACTTCAATTGTTAGTTTATTTTTATTTACCTAACATAGCATCAAGTAGTGTGGTATATAGAAAGGGACAATTAGTAATTTTTGTTTAATGATTGCAGTTCTCTGATACTGAAGTGCAATTAAATTTTAGAAGTCTATACCCCATCATGCTGGTGTGCTACTACATGGGTTAGGCACCTGGTTCTTTCCTTATCCTGAACTTTTTTTACTAAGGAAATATCCACTTGAGAGTGAGGGCAGACACAATTTTCTCTTTTCTTTCTCCGTAGATCCGAGATGAGCTATTAATTCATAAAAATCAACAAGCTATCTTTCTCATGAGAGAAGCATTAGCATTTTAAGGGGTAATTAAATAACCCATCACTTGAGTTAGGTATATGGCTTTTTGGTTCTTGTCTGTTGGCCCTTTGCCCAGCCCCTGGTTATCCCTGAAGAGTGCTGAATGCATACATACCATAGCAAGCAAATTTGGACAATATTGGCATTAGATAGAAGCTATCTGATAACAAACAGCAGATAAAAGGTTGCTAGGGGAACAAGAAAATGAGGGTTTACAGAGAATTCCCCTAGGAGCAACTCATTGGTGCTACTTGTTCAACTGACAGTAAAGCTACAACTTGACAAGTTAACGCTACAGGACAAATCCTCCCATAAAGCAGGCTGTGCCACAGTTTGTAGTAAAAGTGCTTAATATAAAACAAGTCTGAACCATAAAGCACTGGAGCTAAGTAGTTTCCTGAGGTCAGAGGCTGATTGGACTTGTCTTCTTGTAATTGCAGGTGTAGTTGCAATATCAGGCAGTGAAACAGAGGATGATGACACTATGGATGTCCCACTGGATCTTTCCTCATCTGCTGGCTCGGGCAAACGGAGGAGACGTGGCAACCTACCCAAAGAGTCTGTGCAGATTCTTCGGGACTGGCTTTACGAGCATCGATACAATGCTTATCCTTCAGAGCAAGAAAAAGTGCTGTTATCCCGGCAAACACACCTTTCCACACTACAGGTATTCAAACAAAGCAGTTCTTTTTGTTTAGTTTAAAGGAACTGTTTTCTGATCTCTTCTTAATTTACCTGTCGTCTAGTCACTGATGTAAATGTTTGCACTGCATGTGATGTTTCCTGTTTAGTTCTTTTTTTTTTCTTTTCTTAATCATTACTTTATTTCTGATGGCAGTTCTAAGGGAAAATACAGATGAGTTGTGTGTTATGGTGATCTTTGTTTACTGGGAATAAAATGACATATTCAGGAGAGCAGATAGTTGTGGATTTGAATGTGCATGCTAATTTTTTGCAGAATTGGGGCCCAAAAGACATAAAGTGTCAGTATGAGGTAATTTATTGTGAGGAGAAAGGATTCATTTGTCAATGGAAGCTTTACGGTGATAGATGCAGATCTGAGTGTATAACTCTGCCTCTAAAACTGCAACTTGAGGCCCATTCCCATAGAATGTGAACATCTATAATTACCTGTACGATGAGTCCCATTGAGATCACTGAAACAACTGATAGATATGGGTAGAGCTACTCAAGTGCATCAGCGTGGGTATGATCAGGCTTTTATGTGACTGGTTTTGGATTCTCACCCAGCAGCAGCTGCAGGGTCCCCTGGACACATCATTCTTGTCTTGTTTGATCACCTTTGGTGGGAGAGCTGTGAACAATTGCTTATTCCCACTTCATGGGAGGTGGCTGCCGGAAAGCCTATTCAAAACCTGGTTTTGAGAGATGCTAAATACAGTGTTCCTGTTGGTTTCTGGGCTTTTATTTATTTATTTTCCCAGATTAATTCATTAGTACAAAATCCACAATTGGCTCTAAAGTGAAATTCCCTTTATGTAATGTCGTAAAGAAAACCTTCTTCATGTAGTAAATGCAGAAAAGACGTTAAACTATAAACTATCCTGTATTGTCCAGGAAACTGGTTTGATATTTAAACAAGGACAAACTTAAGTGAGGTAATTCATGTTATGTCTGTCGACACAGTCAGTTGAACAAGGAAAATCAGTAACTATTTGTGGGAGGAGTGGCCCTCTTCAGATAGAAAAGGTTTTCCTGTTGTTAATTAACCTAAGCACAGTGAACAATGGCTAATAGATTAATGTGTGTGCACAGGGTTAAAAGCTAAACCTCTGGGCTCAGGCAGGTCGACTTCAGATGTCCTGGGGCTTTCTGTAGAAGGAGCAGGAGCCGGGGGCAGAGAGGGGACAAGGGAAAGGGACTTAGCCAGAACTTGTCAGAGCTTGTCCCGTAGTCTCTTTTGTTTGATGGAGGGAACTGCTTGGAGGAGGGAGTCATCAATCTAACCCAACGACTCTAATGGCACATAGTTGGAAGTAAATGAAGGTAGAAATTAAGATCTCGTTGTATTCTCAGGTCTGCAACTGGTTTATCAATGCACGCCGCAGGCTCTTACCTGATATGCTGAGGAAGGACGGCAAAGACCCAAATCAGTTCACCATCTCGCGGCGTGGGACCAAGCTTCCCGAAGGCAGCATGGTGGAGTCCTCCATGGGCACAAAGAACTTCCTTCCCTTGCTGGAGGAGAGCCCCTTCCTTCCCGCCTCTGCCACGCTCGGCAAGACTGTGTCCTCTTCCAAGCCTGTTTCCCCGGGGTCGGTCCTGGCTCGGCCCTCTGTGATTTGCCACACAACTGTGACTGCGTTGAAAGATGCCCCTTTCCATTTTTGTCAGCCAGCTGATGTAGGCCAGACCACGGACCTGCAGCAGCCCCCGGCCAATGCCTTCAGAGACAGCTCCCTCTCCTACCACGAGGATGCCTCTAAACTGGGACCTGGTGCGAATGCGCAAAGTGGGCTCTTTAACACTCCTCCTCCAACCCCACCAGACCTCAACCAGGATTTTAGTGGATTCCAGCTACTGGTGGATGTTGCACTCAAAAGGGCAGCGGAAATGGAGTTGCAGGCAAAACTTATGGCCTAAATCCCCTTCCTTCTTTTTCCTCTTTTTTTTTTTTTCTCCAGGCAGGGATCTAACAGCTGTGTGGTTATTGCCACCCACACAATATCAAAAGACTTAACTGCATTATTATTATTTTTTTTTAATTAATCTTATTTGCACAAGGGATTGCTGAAATGAAGCTTCCTGTCACTGAGATGGTCTTCAGTGGAATATGGTCATTCCAAGAATTATAAACTTTAAAGCTACTGTAGAAAGAAAGGATTGTGTGGGTTTTTTTTTTGTTGTTCGGTTTTTTTTTTTTTTTTATATATTTTCTTTGTAGGTTTTTCATAATGTGAGATGGTTCCCAAGATCATGTGATTTGTTTTTTTTCTATCAGACTGTGCAATATCTAGTAATGATATAGAGTCTTCTTATCATTCCCATGCGGAACAGAATATACCGACACGCTGTCTAAAATAAATTTTCAATTTTTTTAACAATATGAACTTTGGATGATTATGCTTTTTTTCCCACAATGTAATAAAATATTTTCTTTAAAAATAGATGCATAAGGAGTATTTTGTCAAATACAAGCTTTGCAGAAAACACAGCTTTACTCCTGGAATACACTGAGTGAGAAATATTTTTGACCTAATACTGACTTTGTTTGGTTTAGAGAGCTACTCTAGCAGCTGTTGTTAACCAGATGTGTTCGAAGGAATGTTGAAAATTAGGCCTGAAGTACCTGACTGTGTTCTGCTGTGTTGACCTTTTCAAAGAGGCCAAAGGGAGCCATGTAGTCAGTTTGCATTAAATTTCGGGAGGGGTGTCTCAGGCCCTTCTCAGAGATGGAGTTTTTTGGCTCCTAGAAATACTTTAGGGCTTAGGGTAGGGGCCTGCGGGGAAGTATTCCTGAGGATGAAAAAAGGAGGCCAGAAAAGGGATGGGGTAGATATCTTTTTTGCAAGTCTTTGTGATACAGCTTCTAGACATCTTTAAAGATAAATTTTGATGGGGTCAGGAAGGGCAACACAGCTACTAATTTTCTTGGACTACCAATGGCAAGATTTTGACACTAATTCCAGTAGACTCTGAAACAGGAGAGAGAGTATCATGTTGAAAGCTGTGTTTTGGGGGCCAGATCATTTGAGATATTTAAACCACCAAATGGATGGGTGATAAAGATTTAGATCCCTGCTGTATTTGGGTGCATTCTCACCAGTGGAATTTTCTGAGAAGTTACTTTTCAGAGGACGACTTTGGCTATCAAAATGAATTATTACTGAGAAACATGAAGAGTTGCAGCTCACATTTCAACTTTTTGAATGTCCGTCACCCACCCTCATCCTTCTAACAACATTGAAATAGGAGACCTCTAGGGAGAAAAATCAGTTCTGGCTAATCCTTAAATCAGTTGTCTGCTTGGGTGACTGGGGGAGGGTTTTGTGGAGCAGGAGAGCAAGCAGATGTTCTTAGAAGACTGTGGTGTATGCTGTTTCGTTTTGTTTTTCTTTTTTCTTCCTTTCCCTGTGGCTTTTCTTTTTGTAGGCAACAGAAAGTTGTTCTCTGGAGTACTCTTTGAAAATTTTGCTCAACATAGGACTTAACTTATACCTTTAAAGTCGATGTTAATGTATTTGAGGAAAAAAACCACATGGACTTGTTCACATGTACATCAGCTTTGGTAACAATAGAAACAATTCAGGGCTGTCCTCATATGCTGTGCAATTATAGAATCAGGTTTTTAATTTTTACAATACATTTTTAATTGAAATAAATCTACAAATAAAATAGTTCTGAGCGTAGCCAGGTGTGGCTATGTGTTTTATCTACAAGTAATAGCACATGAGTCCAGGAAAGAACCATGAGTCCCTTTGCCTGGACATACTATTCTTTATGCTTCTAGACTATTTTCCTTGGAATACGTAGGCATGTTTTTATCTTATTGGAATAGACTTTTCTGCATGTATGAAGTCAATGTTAAGCAAAAAGTGGGGGGAAGTTGAAAAACCTTTAGTGGCATAGATGTTTGCTCTCAACGGGTGCTTGGTATCCAGAAAGAAGTGTTGTCTTTGGGAAAATGTTTATAAGATACTTTCTTGTCCACATGATGTAGGTAGCATTGCAATGCTTGTTATGCCTACGCCTCAGGCAATTCCTAAGAAAAAAGCAATCATAAGCAACAGGTTTTTTTCCCTGTTTGAGTAGTTGGACTTTTCCTCGTTCATTCTTTTTTCAAAGAAAGTTGCCAACGTGCTGAGTAGTAAGAGAAAATGTGGGGGATCATGTCATCAAAGGGTATTCTCAGATCTTTGCTCTCCACTAATCTGCCCCTTAAAATTAAAAATGTCAACAAGTTTAGGAAAGAAAAGTTTTGCTTGCTGGGCTGACTAGTTCTGTAATTCCACCAGAGCAGCTGCAGTAATTAAATGAAAACTTGCCGTTCAGGTTAACAGTTTCCATTGAAAGTAAAAGCCTGTGGTCTCTGCTGCTGTCATTCACCGTTCTGCCGCACGGAGTGACACTGGTGTAACAACCAGCGCTCTGTCCCTCTGATGAGCACTGCATTTCCATCTCGCTGACACCCATCCGTGGGACTTTACTTGCGACCAATTTTGCTCGAGGCCGATTGTTGTTTTTTTTTTAATTATCACTTGGGTTAAGGCTGCACCCAGAAGTAAAGCTGCAGCAGCCATAAGCCAGTCGAGCAGCACCTGGTGCACAGTGAAATGGCTTTCCCCTCCCCTCAGGTGTTACTTAACTTGGAGGAAGAAAATGACTCACTGAGTACCCACTAACAGAAAATCAAAGGCAGTTTCTGCTCACTGATACTTCGGTTCAGACTACTGAAGTTTGCCCAAACGGACTCTTTCAGAGCCAAAACTCCAGATAAAATTATCAAAGGTACATTTCAGGCATCAGATGGAGTGAGGATCCAGAATGAGGAGGAGTCCCAGCGACTAACGATTGCAAGGCTGCCTGCGCCAGCCACACATCCTTGTGAGAACAAAGGGGAAGTTTATTTCTGGAAGCTTGTTTGGCTGTGGAATAGGAAAAAAAAAAGAAGAAAGCTCTGAAAAGAAACAGTGAGATGACAAGGGCAGTGCTGCTGTTTTTGCTGCTGTGATAAACCTAATAGCCAGGCAGCTGTCAAAACCTGAGCTCTGCCTGCACGCACCAACTGGGAATGCTTGGTAATGGGGCCAGCAGTGCTGTGCTGTATGGAGGATGTACTGCTGGCCAGAGCCCGAGTGACCCACGAGGAGCAACAAATCTGAGACAGCTTGCCAGCAGACTTATTTTCGTGGCTGGAGCATCTTGTAAACCACTTGTGGGAGCTGCATGTGATAAATCCCAGTGCAAAGCAAAGATAATTACAACAGGGAGGGGATCTCAGGACTGGCATCTTTGTGTGTACATGCATGGGGAGGCATTCCATGGGATGCTGGGGAGGATGTAGCATTCCACACATCTACTGGCTTTGACATGAGGTCAGCATCTGTATTGCACCCAAACAGCTGGGGCATTCACAACACTGCCTGTCAAGGTGTGTTGGATTTTTTCCAGCCCTTTTTCTTGTTAGCACTTGAGAGCTGCTCCTGCGCTACTTCCTAACTCTTTTAAAGCTCATTTGGGTTTTCTCTTTTTTTTCTTCCTCTTCTTGGCATATTGCATTTGTCAACTTTCCCTGTGTTTTTTGCCAAGTAGGGATTATTGGCGCGGACACAGCTCTTGTTTGCTGTTCAGGACATGACTTTTTTAAGTCTCTTGTTCAGCAGTTGCCAGAGACCTTACGTCTGCCCCATTTCCCTGGGTTAGTCGGCTCTTCTCTGCGAGCTCCAGTGTTCAGACTAAAGGAAAAGAGCTTAGATGAGCCACTCACTCAAGCAAAGCGTCACTTTGAGCTGTTGCTATTCCAGACATAGTAATTGCATCCACATGTGCTGTATGCCATTCGGCGTCTGCTCTGCTGCCTGCCATGGCAATGAGTGTGAACACAGTCACAAGAAGCAGACCTGGCTACACTACAGAGTCAGAACTCAGACTGCCTTCTGCATCCAAGTTTTGCACCCATATCTGCTGGCAGCTCAAAGCCATGGCACGCACTTAGTTTTGCTCACCTTTCCTTCTGTGGCTTCCCTTGCCTTACAGTTCACATTCCTGATGCTCTCTTGGCTCTGAGGCATGGGGTCTGTGACTACCACTGCCAGATCTCATGGGGCTAGCTGCACAGATTGCAGCCTGGGGCAGCTCACCACAGCAAAGCAACCGCACAGCCCTGTGCAGTGCTGCCATGTGTGACGTTAACCCCAGCTCCCACAGCTGGTGAGATAGGAGTTGGTCAGAATTCATGTGAGTGTTGTACTTTCAGCTGCTTACATCAATGCATAACGAACCTACAGATGTACACACAGGCACTTTGAAATGGTGATTTAAAGGAGGGCAAGTGGTGGCTTGTGAGCTTGGGCTGATTGTGTGCAGCTGGTATTTCTCTGTCCCTGCTTGTGCTTGGGCAGCTTCCTTTGGACCACAGAGCAGGGCTGGGGCTGCTTCCCCTGCCTGAAGATGTGTAGTGACATCAGTTTCATTGTGAAGAATCCTCACCTGCATGTTTATGAACCCTGCCAGTGGTATGTTGTCAGCTTTTGTCATATTGTTTGGCAGAGAGCAGCTCAGCCCTGGTTCCTTAGGTTTTGCAGCACAAAAATATTTTTGCGTGGCTTCCCTGAGTCTTTTCCCCTCTGTACTTTCGCTGTGCTGCCGGAGGAACACTGCCCTGGTGGTTACCCGAGCTTCCCCGTCAGTGGCATTTCATGGGTTGGCAGGGCTCCGCTACTTTTGGAGAATGTTTGTCTCTAGCACTGTTAAGGAAATAACTTCCAATTGTGAGCTCGGTGAAAACAAAATATCACTTTACTGGCTGTGGGAAGAATGTCCTATCCACCCCCTTCCCTTCACGAGTCTGCGTAACTTGCCTTGGAAACGGGTCTGGATACCAGACACAAAACTGATGTTGAAGATCACAACAGTTTTGTAATTCAACTGAGTAAGCATTCAGCTGTTTTGCCAGAGCCTGTAATTTCACTTCCTTTTCCAGCCTGCAAAGTTCTGATTGCCTGACCTTGTGCTGAATGTCTTACTTTGTTTCTTTCTGGGCTTGTGGTATCATTGAACTCTATCTTCTCTCTGCCTGTTTGACTGCAGGGTGCTTACATCATGCTGCACGTAGCCCCTTTTAACTAGGTGGGAGATTACTTTGACTGGTTTTGTGCTGTTGGAAAAGATCCCTGCTACCCCACTAAACTAACAATAACAGCAAATCTCGCCCTGATGCAAACAAACCAGCTTCTGCTTGTGTGAGAAAGCACATCTTCTCTGAGTAGTTTGGCTTTTTCCTAGCTTCTGCTTTCTGTGCTGCAATGGAGATGAGCCTGAAAGAGGAGCAGTGGGTAATAAAACTCGAAGGCATTTTTAAGAACCCAGGGGCTGATTTCAGTTTTGGCCTTTCTGATTGTAGCACATAGTTCTGATGGGCTCCACATAGAAGCAGGCCTTCCCCTGCCAACTTCTACCAAGAGGTGAGTTCAGGTTATCATATTAAACACTACTTAGGCACTTGCTGCTGTAACTCATTCTTCATGTTCAGTGCAGCTGGCTTGCGTTCAGCCAAGGTATTTTCGGTGAAATGCTGCCAACTTTCTCCAAAGGCTTCCGCAGAAGTTTTTCTTCCTTAGCTGGCGATACATGGAAAAACCTCCTGGAAATATTTGCTCTTAGTTGATAGGTTCACATCTGCATGTACTGCCTGTGGTAACGCTACCACCTTGACTCCCTTGTCCTTTCACAAGCAGCTTCAGCCAGTGTCACCTCTTTGCCCACTGGCACTTGTTCCCACATTGGCTGCCCGGGCCCAATGGCTGTCCCTGATCTTCTGGAGGAAGGATGCAGGCAACCTCTTTCCTTGCCTGGTCAGTAACATAGATGCATGCTGAATCTTTAGGAGGCACCACATGGCTTTGCTTCACACCTGCTGTGTTTGTGACACCTTGGGGCAGAGAGGAAGGGCCCCATCCCCCTCACAGCCAGTGCCATTCTCCATGCTCTTTCAGATCACAGAATCATAGAATATTTTGGGTTGGAAGGGACCTCAAAGCCCACCCAGTCCCACCCCATGCTGTGGGCAGGGCTGCCTCCCAGCAGCTCAGCTGTGCAGGGCCCCATCCAACTTGGTCATGAATGCTTTCAGGGGTAGGCACCACAGCTTGTCTGGGCAGCTGTGCCAGTGCCTCACCACTCTTTGAGTGAAGAATTTCTGCCTAAATGGAATCTAAGTAATCCCCTCTTTTAGTTTAGAACCATTCCCTCTTGTCCTATCGCTATCTGCCAATGCAAAAGTCAGTCTCCCTCCTGTTCACAACCCTCTTTTAGTATTGGAAGGCCATAAAGAAGTCTCCCTCCCTGGAGCCTTCTCTTCCCCTGGCTGGACAAGACCAGCTGTCTCAACCTTTCCTCATAGGAGAAATTCTCCAGATGCGGTGTGCTGAGCAGTATCCATGGTGGCTGGTGGTGGGCACGCATCATTTTCTCTCCTGTTAATAGCCATATGCAACAGGTACTTCTGTTGTAAGGAATCTCTTTCCAACGGCAGTGATAGGCTCAGGTTCCCTCCCTTGGGACTGACCAAGTGAGGTGGGCAGCACAGCTCAGCTGTTACTCAGACTCTGCATCAGTATCAGGAGTGACTCGCTTGTGACTCTGCCCAGGCAGGAAACGTGACCCCTCCGGCTGCTTCATGATGCTTGCTCAGCCCAGAGGGAACTTGTCTTCAGGCCCCCTGCTTCCCATAGATCTGCCTTTCACCGTTGCTTTGCCCTGGCCCTTGTTCACTGGGGAGGCTTACCAGTGTTGGGAAAGCCCTGGAAAAGAAACAAACCTTTCAGCTATGACTAAGGAAAACACACTCCAGAGCTCTGTGGTTTGTCTGAACTCACTTCCTTGGGAAACAGCAGGTTTTGATCTTTAAAAAGTGATATCTTAAAAGCCCACGTGTAAGTCTTAACAGTTCCGGTGATAGCAGCGTAATCTGCCTTTGATCAAGTAAAGCAACAAAGCACAGATGTATCTGATGCCCAAGGACTGCAGGAGATTTGCCTGTGCATATACAAATGCACAGAGGAGGGGATGCTGGCACAGCAGGGGGAAGATGACTTGCTGCTCTCCAGACCATCACAGAGACAGTAGCATTTTGCCTCTACATCCTGTGACTTTTGCCTGCTAGGGGAAATCTGTACGTGGGTCTGTGAGTCTGACAACAAGAGACAAAACAATGTATTTGAGAACCTTGAGGGGAGCCAGGGCTGCACCAAAGTTTGGCCTAGGCAGGACTCAGAGAATTACAGCAGGGCACATGGCTGTCAGACAGGCCTTCAATTTTGTGCGAAATGGTATTTTTCCTCTTTCCTAGGCTTGCAAAAATGTTTGCAAACCCTCATGAGAGGCAGTTTGGGTGCAGTGTGGGAGTTCTTCCATGGCTGTGTTCATGACAGCTGCCCTTCACACTGGCTATGGGAAGGACTTCCCCTTGAACTTATTATTTTTGGTGCACAGGAGGAGTGAAATGACACTGGACTTTGGTACCTCACCTGATTCTCTCTACTTTGCATGCTAAGGGACCCACAGGAAGCTGTCAGGAGAGCAGGGTGAGCCCTCTGTCACTCCGTTACTCCTCGGGCAGTCATGCCTGGTGATGCTGGAAGGCTCCACCCTGCTTTTAGAGTGGACTCCAAGACCTTCCGTAAGCTGCAGGTGCCGTGCAGGTGCAGAGCAGTGCCTGGCATAATGTGGGGCAGCGCTATGGAAACCGGGCACAGGTTTGTTGTGCTGGCTTTGTTTGTTTTTTTCACCTCTGTGATAATTCTTAACCAGCCTGCAATCTCTGTTCTATGTACTTTACTACTCCTCGTGATTTACTGGGATAATCGAAAACTTAAAACAGAAGCCCGGCCCTGAACCTTTTCACTACAAGGAAAACAAGACCTTTGTCCCGCTGGCTGAGCTCAGAGCTTGCAGCATGGCTCACCTGCAAAGAGTCCCGAAGATGGAAATCAAAGTCACGCTGATGGCAGTCGTAACTGGATTTGCGCTGAAGTGGGTGGAGATCAAGAGCTCCGACGTGACACAAGATCTCTCGTGTCAGCTTCCTCGTAACAGAGAGGAGGCACCCGACTGGTGGAAGCCAGCCTGCAAATACCAGCATCACCAATAACGTGCTGCCCGCGGCTCAAAGTACGGGCCGTGGTGGGCCGGGGCTGAAACATTAACCAGGCCTTGGGGCAGGAAGCCTCTGTAGTTGCCGCTGTGTGTTTGTGTGTGTGGTGACGGGACTGCAATAAGGAGCTGCTCAAATGGGCTACAGGCTGTGCAGAGAGCTGATCATTTGTGGGAATGAGGGCTGTAATGGCAGGGGAAAAGGGGAGCGCAAGGGATTCTTTTGGGTTTACACCTCAGATAGTTAGGATCTGGGTAGTGTTTTGAGTCTGTACTTGTTTATTTTCTACTTCTATTGCTGGAGATGGAAAGGGGAGATAAGACAGGGCAACAGTGGGAGTGTTGCAATCATTTTACTGAGCCCAGCTGACACCAGGTGCAGGTAAACATCCCTGCCTGCCCAGATGGGTGACAGCCCATAAATCCTGGGAGCACCCTGCTGAAAAACAAGGCTTTTGCAACTGTGCCTTTGAACTCGGAAGGAGCTGTGCGGGCCTGACTGATGGGTGACAGCATGGCCTGGCTGCACTTGTGGAGCTTCATGGCCACAGGCCTCATTCTGTCTGCTGGGGTGCTTGGCTGAGCCACAGGCAGGGCCCGACCCTCACAGCTGTAAAACCACTGTTTTCTTCCCAAGAGCCAATGCCCCCAGCATTCAGCATTTTCTGAAGCTCGGTGCTGGGCCAAAAGCCATTCCTCTATTGCCTACCTATACCATATATGTGTGTATTATTAGTTTACCCACTGCGGGTTGCTCCCCAGCTGCCAATGCATGTCTGCGTGTTATCAGTGAGCCTCTTCATGGACTGCTTTAGGCTGAGTTTAGAGAACAGCATGTTCCTGTTTGGTGAGGAACAGTAGTGATGTTCTGCTCTGCTCCTGCTGAATCACTGTGATCTGGTAAAGACCTGGAGCATGGCAGGACCATGTTGTGTTGTCATGTGTTGCAGAGGAGGAAAAGTGTTGGATCTGCGCTTTGTGTGATTAGACTGGTTTCTGGTCAGGATGATGGAATCTTTGGGAGAAGACTTTGCTTTCATGTCTCCTTGTAAAGTCTAGGTAAAAGGAAAAACGTGCTTGTTTATGATGATTTAAAATGCACCATTCATTTTCAAAGACAAGTAATGAGACCATAGCAAGCAAATCTAGAAGAGACCACAACAGTTATCCCTGGTGCAGGGCTCTGTCATGGGTTGTAAACTCTGTGAGATGCAAATATCAGCATTTGCATGGTGTTTAGCCTGCACAACACAGCATCTCCAACTGAGCTTTGGGGTCACACTATAGGAATGTGTATCTCACTGAATGCCTTCTTGCGACAGTCACATTTTACAACAATCATGTGCATGAGTGACCAGCACTGAAGGCAGTGTCTGTGTGTCATTGGAGTCAGCAACCCAGTGAAGCTGAGGCTATGCCAGGCCCCTGCTTGGCTCCTGCTTTGCCATGCTTGTTTTACAGTGGCTGGAACTCTTTCGGGTGCTGTGAATACTCATCACAATCATGGAATCACAGAAAGACCTGGGTTGGAAGGGACCTTAAAGCTTACCCAGTCCCACCCCATGATGTGGGCAGGGCTGCCACCCAGCAGCTCAGCTGCCCAGGGCCCCATCCAACCTGTCCTTGAGAGTCTCCAGGGATGGGGCACCCACAGCTCCTCTGGGCGTATCAGCTTCTTAGAAGGAGCAGTGTGAGAAAAGTGCATTGCTGTGTGACCAGTCAGCAGATGTGCAAAGGATTTTGTATTGAAAAGGCAAAAAAAAAAAAAAAAGCATTAAAATTACCATTGCCATGCTGCCCTCTGGGTTTACACAAATGCGGTGCAGAGAAGAATTAGGCTTTTGCAGTTTCATGTTTCCTTGACCTTTTGAGAGAAGAACGAAAAATCTGATCCAACTGCTGCTCCCTGTTACAGTGCTGAAAGAGCAGTGCAAACTTGATGTGCTGACTCCCGAGGAGCAGAATTTCAACTTGCCTATTGAAAAACCTGGGAGAGAGCTGAGGTCTGCAGAGACCTGAATAAAGCTGGGTGATTTGAGTGCCCAACCTCTCTCCCAGGTGGGTGCAATTACTGGTGCATGAGCAAATTCCTTCACCCTGCTCCGGTGGTGACTGGCTTAGGGTGAAAGCAAGGCAGGGAGGAAATGTACAGCTCCTCCAGTGCAAAGTCTTCCTGCTGCAGGATGAGCAGCACCTCCGCTGTACTGCAGCTGCTGCATCTGGGCACTGTAGCTGTGTTGTGCTAGTAACACACATCGGCCTTGCTTGGAGCTTGGAAATCTCTCATACCATTAATGTTAAGCTCACATGTGCTGCTTGATATGAAAATGTTTCCAGCAAAAAATCACTTCAGATTATTGCTGTGTTGGCTAATGCAACTGTTGACAAACAAAATCTGCATGGATTATGTTCTAATGGTAAGCTTTGCATGCTTCAACAGGTTTTCTTTGCTTTGGCTGAGTTTCTTGGTATTATTTCCATCCTTCCAGCTTGCAGGGGACAAGCACAGTGGATGGGTTGCTTCTTACTGAGTCTCAGCACTGCCTGGGAGACGTTGGCGGACGCCAATCACTGCGGTGAAATGCTGCATGGCAATGTACACGCAGCATTTTTTTCCCCTTTTGGAGATGAGCACGTGTCAATTGAACAAAGGGTGAGAAGTGAGGGAGCACACCGCAATTTGCTAGCGTGTGGCTGGCTTCCCAGTTCCCTGTGCATTCCCGCGGCCAGACTGCAGTTGTCATGATGCTATTGCCAGGAAATATGTAAACAAAAGGGAACTCTCCCTCTCAGCTGAAGCATTAGGTTGATTGTGCAAAAAGCTGCTCAGATTGATCCATGCTACCTAGTTATCAAAGGTGGTATTTGTTATATGCAGGCATACAGCACAGTTGACATAGATCATTTGTTTTTATATCTTTTTAAATCAAAGCGGTATTTATTTGTGTGGTGAGTCAGAGCGTTAGAACCCTCTCACACAGGACTGTGACTTAAAATTCAGGTGCTCAGGCACTGCTCTTCTGGAGTCACTTGGAGATTGGCAAATGGGCGTTTTTCCATGGAAACAGTTGATCTTTATGTCTCAGCCAAATTACACAACCGACAGTTATGCTGTGATGAAGTCTCCTTTCTTTCCTAACACTGCAAATGCAGCAGGGAAGATGTGATTTGCCAGAACTATTACAAGTTGAGGAAGTCTCAGTATTGTTGCTGTTGGTTGTTATTTATTTATTTATTGCGGATGATAGGAAAGTTCTCTTCCAAGGACATGCAAAACAATGAGCACAGTAAGTTATTACTGCAGTTATTCCCCCTCCCCTTAAAAAAATAAAAACGAATGCTCTAGGAGATGACAGAAAGCATAGCCCAGCTCAGTGTTGGCTACTCATTGGCGTCTTGATGCTACACACTTCTTTTACACAACAAAAGAAAGAATAATTACAGTTCTGGTTCAAGGACCGTAGCAATCCGGTGCTGAACATGCATGTGTGAAGCAATTCCAAGATGCAGTTTTGAACGCCGATAGCCAATACAATGGGAAAAATAAGCCACATTGTATTGAGAACTTGTCTTTGATAGTCCTCTCCACACAGCTAAAAGCCAGGGATAACTGGTAGGCTTGGCATCCCCATGGGGATGCAGCACAGTTGCATGGGAAGGAGTTGCCTTTAGCGGTTTGCATCTGTGATCCCTCGTTCTGTCCTGCAGCCCAACTGTGAGCCTCAGCATGCAGCTGTCTGCACTAGTAACATAGAGAGAACTCTACTGTCAGATTGATGGCACACTGGAACAGGCTGTCCAGAGAGGTTGTGGAGTCTCTTTCTTTGGAGGTATTCAAGAACTGTCTGTACGCCTTCCTGTGTGACCTACTGTATGGAACCTGCTTTAGCAGGGATGTTGGACTTGATGATCTCTAGAGACCCCTTGCAAACCCTACAGTTCTGTGTGATTTGGTAACATCTCACCCCCATGAGACACCTGACAGACAGAAACATCCTTCTCACCCTGCTCTACTGCTTTTCTCCTTAGCTTTGAATGAGGACCTCCTGTTCTGTGAAACATTGACAGCTATAAAACATAACAGAGTGGCAGCTTCCCAGGGATGCTCTGGGACTGAGCAACCTCTGGATTCCCTAACGGTGCTGAAGAACTCCAACGTTTCTCTGCTTTGAATGGAGCTGGCAAAATCCATAATTGTTTCCATTCTGCTTGACTGGAAAAGAGTAAAAGCCAGGCACCCTGCCATGAGACTGCTGGGTGTAGAGTGGGTATGACGGAGGGCTCTGCACCAAGGCTTACCCATCAGAAGTGATGGCCATCCTGCAGCTCATCTTGGCTTTTGTATATCCTTAATTTATTTTCTTTTTCCCTTTTGTAAGTTTTTTGTTGTTGTTGTTGTTGTTTTTTGTTTTTTTTTGTTTTTTTTTCCTTCCCTTGAGTGAAGCAGAACTGGTGAGGTGATGACTTACCTGCTGCAGCTTGGGAGATAGCAATCTTGAAGGGATGGCCTCCACACAGTACCCCAGCAGAGCTTTTCTGGCGCTAGTTTCTCTGATTACGTTGTTACTTGATTGGTGAAGAGAACCGTGAAAAACACAATTACCAGGAAGCCCTGCTTCTTTCCTCATCTCTTTGTCTCACTGCAGACTGAGCATGTGACTCACGGAGAAATAGAAGAGTGGCTGTTTTCACTTGTGTGACACAAAGGGGTGCTGCATGCCAGTCACACCTAAGTGTGGGAAAGCTCAGCTGCTGGCTGACAAACCTGATCACGTCATGTTTGCAGCTGGCATTTAGACGCATCTGATGGACCAGAGCATGGTGTGAAAAACTGGAAAACCTCTGTTCTGCAGACAGCACAGAGAAGGGAGGAAAAAGATGAACGAGCTCGGTGTGGTCAGACAGCAACTTTTTTGGCCATTGGTGTAGTATCATGCTAAAAAGAAAGGGGACAAGCAGGTTTTGACTGTGGGTGTTGATGCCAGGCTTGCTCAGTGTAAGCCTGCTTGTGCATCCTGAGCTGCACAGGCAGAGCTGGCTGTGTCCTCATGGGATGCACAGTGGGGGATGAGAACCTCTTCAATTTATGGTCTGAAGGACCAGTCCACTTTTCCAGTGGACTGAGGAAGAACCTCTCCTACTGACTGCCACCCCATAACCCTGGCTGATGTATACACCAAAGACTACAATGACAAATGCCAGTGAGTGACCAACATTTATATTATGAATTGCAGTCCAAAAGAACTGGCTCCAAGTCAGCACAGACTCCCAGCAGATTTGATGGGTAAGCATGCTTCTAAGGGATGGTTAAAATGTATTGTTTGCGTATTGCATACTGCAAAAATAAATATCCAAAGTGGGAGAGAACAGACTTTGGCAAGCAAACTGACAACAAGGCATGCTCTTGAGGAAGGCTCATGATTTGGAGGGAATACTGAGCTGGAAGGGAACACTGAATATAAATAAGGATAAAGTTTACCTTAAGCAGCACGAAAGGCAGGACTGTGAGCCACGGCTCGGACTTTGTCAATCTTCTACTGAGGGAATGGCTTGAAGCATATTTGCTGTTTTACACTCTGGTGTATATTCATTGCAGAAAGATACCAGCCACTGCAGAAAGGTATTTAAATATTAAAGCTTTTTTCTTTCTTTCTGTCTTTTTTTTTTTTTTTACCATCTCTGATTTGTCAGTTTGTGAGTAACCAGGGAGACCATAAGTTCTGGTAGATGACGGGAAATCCCACTGTTAGGTCTTGGTGGCCGTTAAACTTTAAGAATTTGTTTCCCTGCCTCTAGAACATAAGTTCTCCTGATTTCTCTTTGCTGGGGATGTATTCATAGGCAAATGTTACATGGTAACCCTGGTGTGCTGTTTGTATAAATATTTTGCTTATAAACTGAAATGTGTTAAATCTGTTATATGAGCAATATCATCCAGAAAATAGAATAAAATCACAGAATCATTAAGGTTGGAAAAGGCCTCTAGGGTCATCTCATCCAACCATCCACCTAGCACCAGAGTTGCCCACTAACCCACATCCCTCAGTGCCACATCCACGCAGTTCTCAAACACCTCCAGGAGCAGTGTCTCCATCACCTCCCTTGGCAGCATGTGCCACTGCCTTACCACTCTTTTTGAGAATAATTGTTTCCTAATATCCAGCCTGAACCTCCCCTGGTGCAACTTGAGGCCGTTCCCTACCATCCTATTGCTGCTCCCTGAGAGCACAGGCTGACCCCCATTTTGCCACAAACTCCTTTCTGTCCATTGTAGACAGTGATAAGGTCTCCCCTGAACCTCCACTTCTCCAGATTAAACAATCCCAGTTCAGAATTTGATGGCTGTGATGGTTGTGATTCCCCAGACAAGGAGAAACTCCACCTGCAAGGCAGGACCCTGGCCAAGGGAAGCCCAGCTACCACTGCCAGGCCCTGCTCAATGCTATCTTGGAAAGAAACACATGGAAACTAATGTGCTGAAATAAAACAGCTCAGGGCTGCCACCATCCCAAGCCCTGGCAACTCCGTGGGGTCTGGCCTCAAGTAAAAGTGCCTCTGAGAGCTCTTCTGGGGATCCAGTGTGGTATCACAGAGGGGTCTGTGCCAGTGAGAAGTTCTGCAAGTGGGAGGCTCTGTGGGATCAGTCTCAAGCAACAGGTGCTTAAGAGAAACATGCTGCTGGTCATGTTTTTATCCTGGACCACATCAAGCGAAGAATTTTGGCGGTTCTGGGAGACTAAATTTGCATTGAAAACCCACAGCTCTTACAAGCAGTGCATTAATTATTTTATTAATTTGCTCTTTTTACATTATGGGAAACATTCATCTATTTACATTTTCCTGTCCACACACCCATCTAGGTAGATAATCCTATGGAAACCCAAATCATTATGCCATAAAACCACTCTCCTCTGTCTAAAGGCTTTCAATTTTTTTTTTTTTTTGTTTTTTTTTCCGTTTGTTTCATATTAGAAACATTTTCAAAATAACATTTGGGAATGCAGAGAGGCCATTGATTTACATCCTGATTACTTAAAATATGCATTTGACCTTTTTCCTTAAAACAAAACAAAACCCAAAATGAAAAACCCCAGAAACTTCACAAAGATTCTGTTCAAATTAAAGTAATAGTGCACATAAAAGCATCAAGGGAACACTCATAAATAAACTGAAATATATTACAAATAAATTATTTCCGTTTAACTTTTCAAATATTAAAAATCTTTAATCCATTTCTTCATCTTTCTTAAAAAAAAAAAATTATGGAAACGTCTGCAAAAAATATAATAAATATTTTTTTTTCTTCTTTTTTTTTAAACTTTTGCAGCAGGAGACAAAAACAGCCTTTTCTAAAACTTCCCTTAAACAAAAAAAAACCCAAAACAAACAAACAAAAAAAAAAGACCAAAAAACTCCCAAAAATAATAATTAAAAGAAAAAAGAAAAAAGAAAGAAAGTTAGAAATACTTTAGTACCGAAGTGAAACAGAGTGTGGGAATTCTGAATACACACTGGGCAGGTCAGACTAAAACAGGTAGTTACAAATTATACTAAAACAGATGATACAGCAGATATAGTATTTGTGTATTGGTGTCAGTAAATGAGTCAAGCGGTTAACTAGTGGCATTCTAGGGGCAGAAGTATTATCTTTTATCTATACCCGTCTTGGCTGTATTTGTAACACTTTGCTAAAGCAACAAAGCAAACGTTATAATTCTCTCCCTGGAGCCAAATGTGCTAACAAGTATTCACCTAAGAATAGATCATTTAAAATATATATGAAAATATTCTGTGATATACAAATACAATAATTCATAGTGTACAAGACTAGGCAGTCTTCCCTTTTCTGCTTTTTAAGGGGGGCACTTGCTAGACAGAAATTTCTGTAGCCACTTGTCAACCAAAGTCTTAACTCATCTTTCATAAAACATCCACGAAACTAAATAATGTGAAACACAACTGTGAACGCGCTCTCACCTGGATACAGCTTTGTATACCTCAGTACAAATGAGTTCCAAAGAATTAATACTTGACATGACTATACGCTCAAAGTGGCAGTTGGCACTATTACATACTGCAAACACGGTGATCTTTCATTGCTGCTAAAAGTCAGATGGAGTGTTTCAAAACTAGCAAACACACAGGTATTCAAAATGCCGAGAGGGTCAAGCCTTTCCAAGCTCCTATAACACAAAGCACTCTAGGGTTACACTGGATTTCCGATTACTCTAGTTAAAAGTCGTTTATATATTAAATTATTAGCCCTTATCTTGTAAACCACAGCAGTAAGTAGTTGTGCCCTGTTTATAAAGACATAGCTCAGATATCAATGGCTTTGAGAGGTAGCAAAATCTCTAGTGGTTTTAGTATGCTCTCGTGAAAATACCTGGTGCCAGAACCTATTACCTCTCTTATTTTTTTCAGTAAAATTAAATTAGCACCTGGCTATGATGTCGTAGGAAAAGAAGCTGTCTGGCATGACCTCGATGAATGCTTTTAGCAAGAGCTTTGCTCATCGATGACAATTTTCAGTGCTCTGAAGCGCAAGTGGCAGAATGATGCCAGCCCTATGGTGAGATGTAGTTGGGCCGGCCCAGCTTTTACAGTGAAGGGCACAGGAAGCCCGCGCCGGTCTGGGGCCACCGTGTACACCATGTTGCACCATGGGGGCAGCTGTTCCTAGGCCTGTCCCCAGTGGGAGCAGAGGCCCACCACCGTCCATTATTGGTGCCCTCATGGAGGCAAAGAGAGCGCAGGGACCGGAGCAGGGCCAGGAGAGCTTTGCCCCTGGGACTCTGGGCACAGTTGCACTGGCCAAACCCTCTGTTCCCAGTAGAAGCCAGGGAGGCACACATCACACCCAGCCACCCACCCACACGTGTGCCCAACGTGCTGCGGGCAGCAGGCCCAGCTTTCCTGCTGTTGGCACGAGGCCTTCCCAGGGCGGTGTGCCCAGCTCCTGACCCACCAATATACAGGAAGAGTAGCTCCCTGGGCTGGGAGTGGCCAGGCTGAGCACCCCGCTCCACTCCAGCCCTACTGTCTATGATTTACACCTGGTATTAATGAGCTACTTGGGATGCATATTTTTTGTGTCTGCGAAAGCATGGCAGAAGCGGGGGAAGGAAGGCTTGTCATGGAACGAAATTAAGTTCATATTGATCCCGTAACTTGTGAAAAACACTTTATTGTTCTTGGTCGGGTGGGTACCTTACACTATCAGGAGGAGACTGTTTTAGAACCTTACTCCTAGATACAAATTGCCTGATGAGGAGCAGTCTGCACGGCAGCATAGAACCGACTGTGGATAATGCAGCGCCTCACCTGGAAGAACACAGAGGGCTCCGTGTACAACAACTGGCTGACAGGTGTTGGTGTGTGGCTGTGTGTATGTGTGAGATCAGACTGTCCCACCAAGAGTAAGACATCAATGAAACCAAGATTTTTTTTCTTTTTTTTCTTTTTTTTTTTTTTAACCAATATAATCCATACAATACAATACAAGAGGAATTGACAATACAGTACAATTTTAAAAATTCTCAATACTTGGACAAGAAAATCCTTCTTTTATATTATCTTCAACTGTCCTTGCTTCTTATTTCCTTCCTTTTCACTCTTTTATTGCCTTTCAAAATAGATTATTTCCCTGGAAGATCGAATTTACAATCTTCTGCTGATTGAAATGTTTAAGTAGTGATTGATGAAATAAAAATGAGGCAGTTTGTGCAGCTGTGAGTGTGCAGGCATCTTTTCTTGGGATCTTTCTATCCCTCACCATTCCACCTGCGGGATATGCTTCTATTTCTCACCCCCAGGTCTGTGTTTTTACCCTCCTCCCCGCTCCCGCCCTGACCTCTCCCCCCCCTTGGTGACTCCTTAAAGTCAGGTGAGAAGGTGTGATTTGGAGGTTTAGAATAAAGTGCGCCATCTGCTTAAAAAAAAAAAAAAAGAAAGAAAACAGTAATAAAAAAAGGGGAATCCGAGTCATAGCTCCTTTCATCTTTATGAGGAAGACGGCAGAGTCCAAAAGGATCACCCTGCGTGACTGAAATTTCCAAAATCCCCTGCGGTTGGATATTGCTGTACACTAGGTAACAGGCTAGCTTTAGATTGACTAAAGGTTGTGGGTGGGTTAAATGGAGCCTACCGTACAGGTGCACGTGTGCATGGGGATCCGAGCGCTGCATTTATTCACTTCAAACAGAAAAAGGATTGTACTCGTTTACATGAGGCGAGGTGGCAGCATCAGTACATGTGACAAAGCATCATGGTGACATGGGCAAACCTTCAGGAAGCAAGGGTGGTTAGAGGACATCTCTCGGAGGACCGACAACTACGGCACTGTGGTGGGATTCATCGGGGTCACCGGGACTGTGTACAGAGAGCGGGGAGAGAGGGGGAGCAGAGGGAGGAGGAGGTACAAGTACTTGGTGGTGGTGACCTGGAGCAGGAGCCTAGAGGGGCAGATTGTACAGGAGACTTGCCAGAGAGAGTCCTCCTGGTCGGATCCCTTCATAGCCTGGTCTGGGCTTCGGGGATGTATATCTCAATGCTCTCGGCGCTTTCGGTGGCTGAGTTCTGCCGGACGGACGCCGCGCGCTTGGCAGCCATCAGCCGCTTGCGGGCCTCCTGACGCTGTGAGCTCTCCAGAGAGCGTTCCCGGATGAGCGGCACCTGACCTTTCGATGGCTTCTTTGGCACTGGAGGAGGGACCCTTCTCTCCTGATCAAAGCAGAAGGTTAATGGCATTATAGAGCTTCTCAGGGAAAGGTGGGAAAAACTAGGTCGCGTCAGTAGTTAGAACACACATTTTACCTATGGTCTGTTAGCTCCTATCTGCCCTTTAGTCTTCAGTCAACTGGCTAGAAACTGAGCTAGAGAGAAGAGCATCTCAGGCGCGGCCTCGTACCACTGGCACCGCTTCACGCGGCTGAGGAATAAATCCCACTCTCGGCAGCGCGGCCCCGGCAGCCTGGCTCCTGTGGCTGGTAACAACCTCGGCTGAGGGCCGTCCTCGGACGGGGCCGAGATGCGTGCGTCACCTTGGCCCCTAAAAACGGCACGCGTGTGGCGCGAGGTGGGCCTGTGGCAGCGCTGAGATGCGCTGGGCTTGGCATCCCAGCCACTAGCTGCCTGTGGCTGGTGCATTGGAACAGTAGCCATCCAAAACATGAACATATAGTCAGGCGTTATAGCTTGGTAACTCGCCCCCACACCCCCCCTCTGTGAGTCTGACTGTGCAAATACATAAACTTCCAGCCTCCTGCTAAGCAGACATGCCACCCTACAGTCGGCTCTAGCTTGAAAAACTGATAGAAAAAAATTAAAAACCATGAAGAGAACATGCATTAATCATCACAGTGGCAGCTAGCTCCAGCTACGAGAGTGACAAGGAGGACTATTATGTACAGCCTGGTGCGTGCATACAAAAAAAACACACACACAAAAAAAAAATCAGAGCAGGATCTCTCCTGGAAAAGAAAAGTGTATTCAGGTCTGAATTTCAGGCAGCCACAAAGACTTTGTCAACTTAATTAGGTTGTCTTTTAAGTTACATCCCCTTCCAACTGTGAACATGGCCTCTGAGCGGAGGGATTTTATCACACTACAAAGGTCCCATTCTGCCCTTGCGTTTTCTCTTATGCTGATCACAGCAGCGTCCACGGCTTGAAAGATAAAGGTGCTTAGTTACACTTATTCATACTTTGCTCTTTCTCTCCATCCAAGTATTAATCTGTGCTGCTTTAAAAGGGCTCAGTGGCAAAGGCCAAAGGCAACTGCAAATATTGTTTCCACAGAAAGTTCTTTCTTCTTCTTCTTTTTTTTTTTTTTTACTATTCAAGTAAGGAGATGATCTCTTTCATTTAAAATCATAGACAAATGCTAATTGAACCAGAGAGGCACAGTCAATGTAATTATTTAAAAAGCAAAATCTCTACCTGCTTACCATACATCCATTTATTCAACACAACTTCCTTTAATCTGTTATGTTCTTTTTTTTCTTTTTTTTTAAGAAACTCTTTGAAATGTTTTTCAGAAGCAAACAAAAAGCACATTTTTGTAAGGAAAGCTCTCATTTCTTACTGTTCAATTAAAAACACTTGGTCTATCTGCTTGACTAGATAAACTAATGAAAGACCATACATTGGCATTTCTGTGCATGCAAGTTTGACATTTTTAACTTCCTTTTCTGACAGATATTGAAAAGAAAATAAAAAGATGATAAGGAAATGACTTGCCTTCAGTACCTTGGTCTAGGAAAACACATTCCCAAACATCTCCTTACAAAACACTAGGTGTGCACAAATGGTGTGAGCATGGCACTCCCAAGTCAGGAATGAATGAGCATTTAGTCTTGACCAGAGGAGGGAGAGTGCTACCAGCATTACCTTTGCAAACTTCCTGCTGCAAGATTAATGGGATTCAATATTGTTATTGTCTGTCCAAAAGAAAATGCCACTTTGGTCATCAGAAATGAGATGACAGTGATTATGGGGAGCCTGGACACCTGGAAGAGCCACAGTACCTGGAGGTCGTGTCCTCCTCCTTATGATGTCTCTACCTGCTTGCTCTACTCATTGGTATCAGACCAGTCACAGTCAGTCTAATGGAGATTCAGTCATCAGATTACACACCTACAGGAGCACAATGGGGCATGGGACCCATGGTTCCCCTAGGAATGGGTCTACCTTTTAAGTATGGGCTGAAACATCAGTGTATTTTGGCTTACCCCAGTGCTGTTTTCTTGATGTGGATAGTGATGAGAAAAATAAGGCAATGGAGCTGAATGAGTGTGAAAAGTGAAACATGACTCACACTTGGATATGTGATAGTTTTTCATGATGACAGAAGACTACTACATTTTTTAAGAAACCCGACACTCAAATGATTTTTATACTTTCTTGGGTAAACAGCACTACCAGCAAGCGACATGGACCCATTTATGAAATCACCCCATTAAAATAAACCAAAACCACAAAACAAATCAAAACAAAAAACAATAACAAAAAAGAAACAACAAATGAACAACAACAACAACAACAAAATAAAAGATGTAGGAGTTCTTTCATGTGACATTTTGGAAGGCATATTTTTGATATCGCTCTGTTTGTAATATGGTTATCAAATCAGCAATGCTTACAGTGCTTCCCTCTTTTTTTTTTTTTTTTAGTAACACAACCTAGAACTCTCGCTATATGCAATGATGTGAACCGTAAATGTGATTTATTTAATTTTAAGAATCAATATATAAGGCAGTTGCTTCCAACGATTGATCGTCTAATATGATTAAATGTAAAACTTAACAAAGTACTACATTCCCATTATCCGATTCACAAAGACAGATTTGGCTTAAAAATATGCCTGAAACATATTACAGATAATATCCCAGATGATTATTATGTAAACATTGTTAATACAATGAAATTAATTTGATATGAGCTTCATTTCACATTTTTAACGTCAACGCTGTAACACAGAGGCCTATTTAATTTGTCCAGTGTTTGTGCAGGGTTTTAAATGAAGCATACAAAATCTACAATGTTCTACCTTCTTGTCATGAGGATCCATCTGTTTCCAATTATTGGCCTTTAACTGATGAAGTTCATCAAATTTCATACTAATATTTTCTATGGATAACTGCAGCATATCCCAAAACCCTGCTAAATCCTGGGAGGTCGGCCGTGGATGTGCATTAGGATTCTGTACAACAGAAGGAGAAAAACAACAGTTTGGGTTTAGTACCTCTTAATGTAAAGCATTTGTGCAAGTGATTACGAATCTTGCTAGCAAAGCAATTTCAGCAGATCCAAGCCATCAGGGAGACACAAAAAGAGAAACAACAGAGACCACTGGGAAAGGGATGGGGCAGCACTGAGACACTGTGCCCCCATGGGTCCTCTTCAACACCAGTGGGTTGAAAGGTGGCAACCTCACCACACTGAATTTAATTGCCAGCCTCCTCTCCACTTTAATGAGGAAGGGTTCCCTGTGATCCTGTAATATTTACTCTTGTAGGATGAACGATGCCTGCGCAAGTTGACAGTTGCCATGTGTTCAGAGAGTGATAGACAAGAGCATGAGCACTTTTTCCACACTCAGAATCTTAAAGCAACAAAAATACACAATTTTTGTGTAAAAATTACATGTCAGACACTGCAGGGTGAAAAGCTTACAGTAATCCCATTTTTTTCAGGCATGTTTCAGGGAGGAGAGATGTGCTGACCCACAGCTGTCCCTGGATCACAGAGAAGCTGGACAGCTGGGTGCCTATCAAATACATCTGCAGCACCACGCCAGACTGAGGGCTTTCAAGCAGATGCAGCTTATCTCCACTTTCAAACTCATGGACCACAATGCGTAGGCTTGTCCTGCATTCACAAGGTGGTCACAATGCAGTGAAGCTGGGTCACGTGAGTAGTGCTGCTCGGCATGTGCAAACTCAGCTCACTTCATCATAGAAACATAGAATATCCCAAGTTGGAAGAGACCCACAAGGATTGTCCAGCCTCAGAGTATCCTCAGAAGAACACACTGTGGCCATCAGCATCCCTAAAGCAGCACGGCCAGAAGTCCTCTTCTGTCCTGAGTCCTTTCAGTGTGGCTCTGGAAGTTTTGCATGTGCATTAAGCATACATGAGTTGTGTAAATGCAGTTATTATTAGGCCCTGCAGGTTGTTTTATATGGCTCAAACTTCGCACTGTGCTTAAGTCTTCTCCCTCATCTCAGGAACAACAAGCCCAACAGACTTTCTTAGCCTTTTTTATGATATTTCCAACTATCTGTGCTCATCACCTCAACACTGATTTTGATTGAATGGTTATCATACCACCAAAGCAGCAACTGTAGAAAACGATAAAGCATATATTTTCAGATTCATAAGGGGAACAGAGATTTAAGGAGAAGAGAGATTATACATGCATTCCTCTTTTTTTAGTGCTTGACAACAGCATGTTGCCCAGCTGTAGGCTTTTCTTTACAACACTGCACAACCTGATAGCTTTTTCATTTCTTTTAATTAAGAATTGGAAGGCTTATTCAGACAGAAATGATTTCTGTTGCACTTGCCTACTGCAGGCAGATTTTGGTTTGGGTCTGGATTTTCAGGGTGTATTAAGTGGAGTAGAAGGTGGTGGTCACTACGGTGAGTGCCACAGTATGTGCCTTCCCTGCTCTGTGGTGGGAGAATATAACACACTGTGCTTTTTTGGGCTTCTAGAAATTCAGGTCAAAATTGAGAATTAAATAATCTAACTTGCAAGGGTGGATTGTTGTAAGTGCTGGCATTTTAGAGAATACTATTTTAGATACATAATATGAGAAATATTTCTATTTATCATAATGAATATCATTTTGATGATACCACTACTAACAGTATAAAAATAGCAAATATTAATAGTAATAGTATACACAAATTATATGCAGCAATCATGATTATAACATCTCTTTGCCTCTTTGCCCTTCTAGTGCTTTGGAAAGTGACTTTTCTCTTTTTCTGTTCAGGTATTGAAATGCAAGGCATCAGCATTCAGGGTCTGATTTCCAGCTGTTTCTGTCTTGATTAATAGAGGTGGCATTGGGACTATGTGTGAAAGCCCTACTTATGAGACCTATTCATGTGGAATACCCTGAGAAGGCACTCACCTATCTCTGCGCCCATACAAACTGAGTGAGAGGATAGAGAGAACTTTGGTGATATCTCACCAAGAGCTTTTTCCCTTTCTCTATTGTCAGGAACTTGAACTATTAGCGAAACTCATGTTAATTTCATCAATTCTGATAGACTTACTCCCAAGTTCCTTTACAAGGCCTTTATTGGGAAAAGTTGCCGGTCAGACAATGGTCTGCTTTAGGTAAGATTATTCACAGGGGTAACTCTTCTAAAAGAAACACAACAGTATTTATCAGAGAAGTTACGTACCAGGTTTTCTTCACAAAGTTCTCTGAACTGGTAAAATTTCTGGGCCATTAGGAGCTGGGCACTGCCCACTGCAGTTCGGATTTTTCCTAGAACTAAGAGAAAAAGAAGCATAAGTCATAACGCCCTCCTTCTTTCAGGCAACAAAAACTCTACAAAATGAGAGGGCAAAGCCACACAAGAGGTTTTCCTAAAGAGCACTGCCTCTCCAACACACGTTATGGGGAAGCTGAGGAACCTCAAGACAAATCTGCATCAGGCCAAGGTGGGCTGCAAGGTTTCTTGGGGCAGCACATGTTGATAAAATGTTAATCTGTTGCTATAGCTGCCTCTTGTTCTGCAATGAAACAACTCCTAACTAGCACAGAGCACTTTCATGACAGGAGAGATGCAAATAACCAAAAAATTCTGCACTCCCTGTGGGAAGCACGCACAAAAAGATTACACCTCTGGGCAGCACTGGACACAAGTTGTGAACACAAAACCATCTCTCTGCTCAGTGATGCACAGCTTTCCAAAGCTGACATCAAGTACGTGGCCAGGAAATCACTGTAGCTATGAGCATCTCTGCCATGCCATCCAGCAAGCTGTGCCTTGCTTTCAGGTTTAACTAGGGCTGCTCAGTTGGAATTCCAGAAAGGGATTTGGGATTGTAGTGCACATTGATGAATCTCATCTAGACCCTTTGAGGTTTTTTCTCCATAAGCAGTATTGGAAGTGGCTTCTGCCTTTGAATGCAGAACAGCGTTGTCTGGGGCTGCTCTATACTGAGGGCAGGTGTTTCCCTCCCAGTTGAAGCAACTTATAATCCCCTAACTCTTTGTTTAAAGAGTGATTTAAAAATTAACTTTGCGTAATCAAAAAATAATTACCACCTCATTAGTGAAAACCATGAACAACAACCTTTTTCGCCATCACTTCTACTCATAGACATTTGCATTACCCTCTGTCCCAGGCATCACATAACTGGAGCAGCTTTTTCAAGACAATTTCTCAGTGGTGAGGGAGGGGCAGGAAAGACAGAGATATGGAGTGGACAGCTCAGGGAGGGTGAATTGTTGGCAGAAATGGAAGATGCACCATTCCTTAAGCACAGTCACTTGTGTGTAAAACCAAATGCAAAGTTGGCAGAGCTCCACTGGGAAAGCACTGCTAAATGTTTTGACTTACCGCAAAGCAAAAAAAANTTTCACATCTTTTAGAGGACTAAAGGACAGGGCTCTGTGGACACACACAGAGCCCAGACTTTCATTTTGTTCCCAGAACTCTGCTCTGCGCTGCCAGGAAATCGCCGTGAGCTGGAAGATCCACCGAGCAGAATATTTTCAGCATATTGCGCAGGGAGTTTTGCACACAACTCTCATTATTGTTAGCAAGGCTTGCGTGTCTAATTCTATGTGCACAGTGCTGAAAATGGACCCCTTGGTGTGTCTAGTCATTTATGCAACCCAATATGCAAACCACTCAACTGAAAGGGCCCTTCAATAGTGGGAGGAGCTTCACTGCCAGCTTTCATGTGGTTCCCATTGTTATGAAAACTCTTCCCACTGAGTATATTTGGGAACAGCTGCCTCATCTGGAGCTCCTCCACTCTGATGCTTCCCAGGACTTGAGCAGGGGAGAAAAAATTGTCTCTCTGCTTCTTGGGAGGAGAAAGCAGATGAGACGGGCTGCTCCTGGAAGCCTGTGCTAACTGAGCGGCGGTCACGTCCCGAGCAGCGGTTGAGACAAACACACCTTGCTGGCCCCTTTCTCTGGGGGAAGAGGAACTTAATATTCAGAGATCTCAGCAGAGGGAGAAGGAAGCCCTTGTCCTTGGCTGCCTAGCGACTGGCTGTTTGCCGAAAACCCATCATCCCAGCTGACTGTGGGATGCATGCTGATGCTGTTCCCTATTGTTGCCACTTCTGCTGTGGCGGCGGCTGTATCTAGTCAAGTGTCACTGATTCCTTGCCCCTCCAGAGCAAGCAGTCTGTTAATGTGCAACCAGTCAACAACCAAGTCGGTCACGGGAGTTAGGGGGGGAAAAAAAAGAAAGACAAAGCATGCAAAAGACTGAAAGGAAGGAATCCCTCCACGAGGTGCAAAGCCTTATCAAAACCCCAGCTCTGCTTCCAAACTCGTGCTGCTTTTAGTGTTTCGGGGCAGAGTGCCCGTTTCTTTTACTCAATCAAAGCCTCCACCGCCAAAGAGAAAGCCTAAAGTAGCAAAATAACAAAGAGTCAGAACAGCCCTGACACTTTCTTAGCAGAAAATAATTAAAGCCATATCCTGGAAAAAAAAACAAAAA
>VXAB01013881.1:270250-321170 GCA_013399175.1 Odontophorus gujanensis
GAATTGACGAAAAACAAAAAAAAGAAAACAAAAGTGAAAAAAGAAAAAAAAATGGAAAAAAAAGAGACAACTTTGACCTACTTTGACCTAACCCTTCTAACAATATGTTTGGAGTCTCGCAGACCTACAAACAGCCGCAGCGCATGCTTGCGGAGTGTGATCAGAATGCAGCCATGTAATGCTTGCTAAGAGAAAAGCATCTCCAAGGGATTCACTATCACATGCTGGGTGAGCTGGCATCAACACCCACCGCCAACCCAAACCAGATGCACAGTAGTGCATCAGCAGCCTTAAAGCTCCGTCCTTAAGGAAAAGTGGGGAGTGGAGTTCATTTATACTCTAGACATACAAAGGAAAGCAAAAAAAACAAAAAAAGCAGGGCCGGGGCNGAAGCCTGTGCTAACTGAGCGGCGGTCACGTCCCGAGCAGTGGTTGAGACAAACACACCTTGCTGGCCCCTTTCTCTGGGGGAAGAGGAACTTAATATTCAGAGATCTCAGCAGAGGGAGAAGGAAGCCCTTGTCCTTGGCTGCCTAGCGACTGGCTGTTTGCCGAAAACCCATCATCCCAGCTGACTGTGGGATGCATGCTGATGCTGTTCCCTATTGTTGCCACTTCTGCTGTGGCGGCGGCTGTATCTAGTCAAGTGTCACTGATTCCTTGCCCCTCCAGAGCAAGCAGTCCGTTAATGTGCAACCAGTCAACAACCAAGTCGGTCACGGGAGTTAGGGGGGGAAAAAAAAGAAAGACAAAGCATGCAAAAGACTGAAAGGAAGGAATCCCTCCACGAGGTGCAAAGCCTTATCAAAACCCCAGCTCTGCTTCCAAACTCGTGCTGCTTTTAGTGTTTCGGGGCAGAGTGCCCGTTTCTTTTACTCAATCAAAGCCTCCACCGCCAAAGAGAAAGCCTAAAGTAGCAAAATAACAAAGAGTCAGAACAGCCCTGACACTTTCTTAGCAGAAAATAATTAAAGCCATATCCTGGAAAAAAAAACAAAAAAAAAAAAAAAAGGAATTGCAAAGATGGCTAATATGTATTAGGAAAGAATCATAGAAAGCACGGGATACAGGACAAAAAGCATATAAACATTCAAATCGATGTTTTCAGCTAATGCGATGCAAATGAAATATACAAAACCATGTAACAACCAAGCATACCAACCCATTAAGATGCAATCATAATGGAGATAAACACCTATATAATGTTATGCATGCCTGCTTTCTGCTCTATACAGGGCTATACAGCACTCAGCACTGTAGGATCTGAATGCCTTCCAGTAATGCATTAAGCAATGTTATTAACATCCATCATATGCTTTGTTGTCACCCCATCCCCGGGAGGATGGGGGGGGGGGGGGGGGGAAGTATGTTCTGCTGCAGTGTTTTTGTTTGCCTGTCTGTTGCTTTTTTTTTTTTCTTTTGCTTTGACTTCTCTTCCATGTAAATTCAGTTACCCTCTGTATCAACTTCTAAGAAATAGGCAGATGCACCTGTTCCATAAGAACAGCTTTGTCACTTTGTTATGGCTGTTTTAACACAGCTCAGTCTCCTCACTGTAGTTATTCCAGATCAGGGGTCTCAGAACGTGATTCTGGGATAGGCACATGCCAGGGAATTTCCTCACGTCCCTCAACCCCTTGCCTGTTGCTCCCTGAAAACAAGATAAAACTATCAGACTGATGTGATAAACCACAATAGATAAAACAAGGGAGTTTTGAGGAACAACCCCGCATTATTGGATCTTCGCACATCAATTAGTAGCGTTTCGGCTTTGTCATCACGTCCCAGATTGACAAAGGAAGTGCCTCCGGCTGTGGCTAGCAGGTGACCCCACGTGCCAACGCTGGGCCAGCAGGCAGCAAGGAACTCAGATGTACCAACACTTGGCTGGCAGGCAGCAAGCAGCCCAGATGTGCCAACACCTGGCTGGTAAGTATCGAGGTGCCAAAATGCGCTAACACCTGGCTGGCAAGTACCAAGGAGCCAAGATGTGCCACCACCTGGCTGGCAGGCAGCGAAGAATCCAGATGTACCAACAGCAGACTGGTGGGTAGCAAGGAGTCCAGATGTGTCAGCAGCTGGACGGCAGGCAGCAAGGAGCAAGACGCCCAGCCCTGCCCCGGGACCCAGGGGCACGAACAGCGGCAGGGTGGCAGACGCCTGGGAGAGCATTTGCCTTGCAGATGTCAACTGCGCACTGTGCATATGAAGCAATCCTGCCGTAGAGCTGTCACAAGCCATTCCGAAGTAAGGATGGGCCAGTGTTTTAGCCTATTCATCCTGACAGATCTACATTTAAATAATGTCAAGCATGACAAAAGCCAGGAAATTCAAAGTTAAAGCTATTGCTCAGGTCTTAAGCTCAGCTATTAAGGAGAAAATAGCCATGGAGCAAACTTCGGAGCAGGCAGTCTTTGCTTAGAACCATGTTTACTTATAGCAATGATCTCATTTAAATTAATAGGGCAGTCTGCATGAGTAAATGCCATTCACTGGGAATAAAGTAATTCCCATGTGTTCGCTGACTTGGCTTTTACTAGACCGCGCTTCACATCTTTTTCCCTAACTTGTTTTGCCGCTTGTGGATTTCTCTCTCTCTTTTTTTTTTTTTTCTCCACCAGCCAGCAGGATTGCCAGCTGAGAGATGGTTTTCCTCGGAAAAACACTTGTGTGTGAATAAGGCCCTTCCAGGAAGAAATGAAGACGGGAGTGGATGGGGCCAAAGGTTCACAGCCAGGGTCTGCAGGTTGGCAGAGAGCGCACAAACAGCTTCATTTGCCAGTACTAGCTGAATTTGCAGACACCAGTCCGGAGGTTTTAACAGATTTGGGGTCAGCCTTTGTTGGCAGAACAGCCCATAGAAGAACAACCTACACACAAGGCAGCTAGCAACACATCTGGTCAGAGCCTTGGTTTCCCATTTTAGTCGGTACATCATCGGCCTGACTTGCTTCACCACTATCACCATGCTGCACAGACTCGTAGAGCACCAGGCCCTGCCATCTGCTTCCGATGGGTGTCTCAGAGCAGGAGTTGCATTACAGCCCAGATGGGAAGCATCTGACAGTGCACAGAATGCAGTCCTGCGGCTCTTCCAGAGACAAACACCCACATCAGTCAAACACGGCAGCAATAATCCAGCAAAAGGCAGAGTGAGCCATGGGGGCTGATCCTAAGCTTCAATCTGTTCGTACGGAGTGTTTAGTCTCACATGTCAAATAGCTTTTTTATTATCATGTATTTTAAAGAGAGCAGTAGAGCTGGTAGCCCTCCAGTATACCCCAGTATACACCCCCATACCAATAAAATATAGAGAAGACTTATCAGGTACCCCAGTCTGAAGTGTGAATGCAATTCATCTGCCTGTTATGCGTGCTACAGTTTTATCAGAAAATGATTTCAGATAAGACCAGAACATACCAGCCAATAAATAATTCATGGCACAAGAGGAACCATCTTTCCTACATTGGCATTTCACTGGTCAGCCCCCACCACACAGCAGCACGCTCTGTTCCGGGTTTGTAGCACTGGGCTCACTGGTGGGTTCACTCCCAGCCTGATAGTGCCCTGCAGCACGCCCGCTCCTGGCAAGCTGAAGCGGGCTGGTCCCTGGCAGCTGTTTTGCACAAGGGGTGCATTGTCTGTGGGCAACGGAATTGCTTTACATGCAGCTCTGGGGGAGCGAGCCCTCTGTCAGCTGCCGCCACGTCCAGGGAGCCTCACTCATCGCATGCTCTCATTACTCGGTTATCTGGCCAAACACGCGCTGCCCATGTCAGGCTGGAACAAAGGATGCACTCCTCGCTCTGCTTGCGTTTTTTTTCAGCAAAACCAAACCACATGCTTCTGTCCTCACCCCCTCTTCCAAGTTTATAGGTGTATAAAATGCCGTAATATGGGGATGGCTTTGGAACAAGAGGGTTTTTGTTTGCATGAATGGGCAGCGTGGCCTCGCCATATGCTTTCCCTTGGCAACAGGTAGAGCAGGACATGTCAAACCCTTGCTGGAGGCAGCTGCCCTGTGCCCGAGTGGCCGGCAGCACTGGAGCCTTGATGACCCCTCTTCTGCTTTCACAAGAAAAGCTGGCTTGAAAAATCCGAAGGAGAAATAACCCACATGACACACACCATGAATAACCCATAGGACACGTCCCTACGGGTTATAGCCAAGTGCTATGAGGAGACAGCTTTGCCTGTCTTCCCCAGAATTGGCTTCTCCCACCAATATCTAAAAGAAGACCCTTTCAAACTGTCATAGAGAGAGAAAATTCTGTATGCAGATGTAAATGTTGTGTGTACATCAGCTCTGTAAAATTCACGCATCCTTTCCTTAAGGCGAATGGCTGCTTTGGTGGTCAAATCAAATACATACAGGTTTTCACAGTGGTTGTTGTGGCAAACAGAAAGCAAGTGGGTTTTGCGACTTAGACTTACAAGTGTTTGATATTATCCATTTATGATATGCTCACACATTGTTTTCAACCTAAACCTTATTTTTTGTCGTTATTTCTTGTGTTCTAACAAATTGAAACCTTTGTATTGTGATACATGCTTGATGACATTTTGAACGCATTGATGATATAAATTAAAAATGAGATTCAAATACTCTACAACCTGGGGAATCTGAATATGCTTTGAAAGTTAAGCCTTCCATATTTTCCCCCAGAGAAAATAGCTAATCAATTATATAATAGAAATTTTGTAGAAATAGAAAACCTGAATGTACACGTTGATGTAAATGCTAAGGTTATCTCATTTTCCATTATTAGTCAATTTCCAGTTACTTACAGTACTGTTCAACTATTTAGATCAAATCTCTCCATGACAATTTCTGACATTGGGCTGAATGGTTTCCTTCGTAAACTCAAAACATTTGCACCTCAAAAGAATAATAGGATCACAGAAAGGCCTGGGTTGGAAGGGACCTCAAAGCTCACCCAGTCCCACCCCGTGCCATGGGCAGGGCTGCCCCCTGAGAAGCTCAGCTGCCCAGGGCTGCATCCAACCTGGCCTTGAGTGCTTCCAGGGATGGGAAGCCGCAGCTTCTCTGGGCAGCTGTGCCAGCACCTCACCACTCTCTGAGTGAAAAATTTCCCCTGACGTTTAATCTAAATCTCTTCTAGTATAGAATCATTGCCCTTTGTTCAGTCACTATGTACTAGTGAAAAAGTTGGTCTTCCTCCTGCTTATATGTTCCCTTTAAGTATTTTACAAATTCTAGCCTTCCTTCTTCAGAGAATGAATTTGATATTTGGTAGAAGCAATCCTGGAGCTCAAGTTGCAGTTATTATTTTGGTAGGAGGTAATAAGGGAGATTGGAGAAGTGCTATCAGCTATATCTTAGAACTGAGGTGTGCCAAAATTAAAAAAATAATGAAATCTCAATATACTCAAAGCTCATTAGTGCTTTCTAGAGGCTTCCTCTGAGAACCTGGAAAAACTCCTCAGCTCACAGGTTTACCTGCATCCAAAATCTGATGGTTAGCCATAGTGCTGCTTCTTTTAAAGGAAGTAAATGAAAAAAATAAAAAAAAGAACTGTTTTCACTTGTAGAAAAAATGCTGGTCAGGGAACTACTTGTTCAGCTGTTCTTCCCTATTTAGTGTGAATAAATTAGATGTGAGTTACTGAACTCTTTCTATTACTGAATGTTGACTGGACAAGAGTCAATCCTACTACTTCATGGGTAGAGTAGTGCTTGTAGAGACAACTGAAATGCAGTTTGCATGGGTGTATGTATCACAGAATATAGAGAGTTGTTATATTTTTTTTTTGGAGGCTCAAAGAGGAATAAGAACAGTAAGGGGCATGAGGGAAAATAAAAAACAACTTGTAAGAGAAACTATAACTTGCTTCTGTTGGAAGATGCATCTGAAGGCTCCAACACCAACAACCATATAAAAAGGCAGTTTCATTAAATATGAATTTAATGAAAAAGAACTAGAACCCAATGAATTATATTCTACAGTTGTGATAAAGGATTTCAAATAAATAGAGGAGTTTAGAAACTTTGGTAGTTCAAGATCCTAACCACAATCTCCAATCCCAAAATATCCTTTGAGTTTCAGAAGTGTCAAGCATTTGCACTCCCCATCAAATTTAATAAGGATTACTGCATACTGTATACACACAGTCCTGTGGAGAGGCATGACCATAGCTTCATAAGTTAACAAAGAAAGGGCATGATAAAGAAGTAATAGGAGTCAGTTTGACCCGTATTAAACACTTTTTCCTAGTTGCAGTATTATTGTAGTCAGTTACTTACTGTCCTCAGGTAAGTTGTTTTCCCGTTCTTCTCTCTCCATCTGTTGGCACCAGCCCTCCATACGGTCTCTCTCTGCCTGCAGTAGCTTCAGAAACCAGTGGCCATCTCGTGGGCACACTGACCTTTGGACAGCTTCCAAAGGATCTTCAGTGATAGAGTCAATCCAGGGGTCAGGAGGAGGTAAAATAGATGGGTCAAAATCTGTCTCAAAGTCATCATCCACCGCACATGCATGGTAATGGTTTCCTGACCCTTGTATGCTAACGGTAGAGGTGCTTGCATCTCGTGAAAATTGTCTCGATATTTGTCCAGAACACAAATTGTCCTCTTGAGGATCGATTATTTCAAAGTTCTCATGGAAATCCAGGTCTGCTTGCACAGCTGTTGTTACACTATTAGACCGTGTAAACCTGCGAAAGCTTTGAAGAGTACAAACACAAAATGTTTAGAAAGCTTTTGCTAGGTGGCATGAGAAAAGTTAGGTAAGAAAGAATCTCTTAAGATTCTGCTTCTCCTGTTAAGATTGGCACACTTGGCTTTCAGTGCTACACTATTTTTTTTCCCAGAAATGACTGCCGTAAACTTTGTTTCTCATTTTGAGCCAACAAACATCTCTCTCTTTGCCTCTTAATGAGGGAAGCACCAATAATAGCATGGTTTAAAGAAGGCAAACCAGTGGCTAATAGTGTTGGTGCCCCAGGATTTCAGGTCATCAGTTCATGAAAGGTTAAAGTGGTCTACTTTTAAGTAATGACTGATCACAGAATAACAGAATGGTTTGGGTTGGAAGGGACCTTAAAGATCATTCAGTTCCAACCCCATGCCACAGGCAGAGTTGCTACCTATGAGATCAAGCTGTCTGAGGTCTTTCAACTTTTATAACTCACACTCTATTGAAGTTGCACACTTGAACTCAGTCATCACATTTTAGAAATAGTGTACGTGAGATTGATAAGAAACTAATATCAATGAGTTCGCTATCTCTGTAGTATTACACCTTGCACCCATAAAGAAGATAAGTATATGTAACCCAGACAAGTATTTCATACTGCTTCCTTGTAACTGCTCATCATAATGACGGACCTACTAATTTCCTGCTTCTCCAATTACCACTGCCAGCTCTCACACCTTTAGCACTCATTCCCAGCATTAAGATGTTGATTTACACATTCAGCCCTCAGACTCACAACGGTCTCTTTCACACAAAAGATAATGTTCTGCCTGTGTTACTCTCATCATGATGGCTGCTACTGCTGTAGATAGCTTCCTTTCATCTTGCATTGCTTCCATATGTTTGGAGTCTCTGAGAGCAGGGAGCAAACCCTGTAAGAATGCAGAAAAGCCAGAAAAGGAGAAGGTATAAGCATGGGAGAGAGAAGCTTTGGGTGTTTGGGTCTGATTTATCTTTAAGTAAGCAACACTCCAAATACTGCAGTCCAAGGAATCTGAGGTGGAGAAGAAGATACAGAAGCAGAGAGATCTTTGAGGAATACGAGACACCTAATATGCTGCAGGGGATGGTAAGTGAGAACAAATATGATAGGCAGTAAATTGTGAAGGGGACGAGTGGGAAATTTTCAGGCAAATAACTACAGATAGTCAAGGTAGCTCTAGAAACCCATTTGCTGAGGAGCACACTAAAAATACAAGTGAGGGAGATACCAGTTTCACCCCATGATGGAAGGAGAAGAAGATGGAAGGAGGTAGAACCAAAAGGTAATAAATGTAGATGTTGCTGAAATCAGTAATATTTAGCCATCAGAATTAACATAGCTTTTAATCAAGTAGGAATTCTTAATAATTTAAGATGCCATCACACTCAGGCAGATGGTACTTGTCCACAGTCTCATACTAACTCTTGAAACTAGTGTTAGGACCTGCTTCCCTATGACATTTTGGCCGCTCTGCCCTCAACAGTTTGGGCTTCAGCAGCAATGAAAATCTCAGTGACAGTGGAGCTGGATGCTGAGCACCATTTCCTTAGACACGTGCTTGTTAAGAGGTACAAAAATATGGTTACAGCACTGAAGTTTTGCATCAGCAAGCTGAAAAATATGGAGCAAGCAGAACACTTCAGCTTGGCAGTATTTATCCTTTGACAAGCAGAGCAAAGCACTTTGCTATGGACTGATACAGCAGAAAAATTCAGTAGTGAGGAGAAAGATAAGTGGAGAAATGGTATGGCTTCCATGGGAGGAAAGCCATTTTTTTGGTTTAGAAATCAGGTGGCTGAGGAGGGCCATGAGATTTTGATGGCATCTTGACTAGCTGACATCTCACCATTCTCAGAGGGCAAGAGCTGTGGGGAGGAAGGTAGCCAGTTGTAAGCCTGAGAGGCCTACAGATTTAAATATAGCAAAAGGAAGTGCTTCTTCACACAATGCGAGGTTAAATTGCCTGAGGATCCTGGGAAAGCCAAAGGTAAAAATATGTTCAAAGAGTAGCTGAACAAATTCACAGGCAATGGGTCCAGGAAGGGCTGTTACTCTCGGGTTTCGGAAGTCTCTAACAGCCGTCTGCTGAGCTGGGAGGTCTGTGGGGAGAAACACTGCCCTGTACACACCCTTCACACATTGCTTTTGCACACATTCCTTTACACTTGTTTGGAGTACCTGCTCCTGCCCCTGGCAGAGAAAGCTGTTAGACTGGTATTAATAGTTAGAAAGATTTTAGCTTTAGGCTGATTTGACAGTGATCATTTTTTTTTGGTCTAGTCTATGCTGCTTTTTTTAAAAAAAAACAAAACAAAACGACCTGCTTTAATTTGGCCACCAACCTGACAAATGCCTTATCTGCACTGAAAAGCATGCTTGCATGCCTTCACACACCCACTGACATACAGTCACCATGCTCACACAGGATTTTTCAGTCACTTAGCTTGGGTTCACTGAGAGCCAAAGCATTAGCACACAGTATTCTCCACACCATCCAGAGTAAAGGAGAAAAGCAATTCCCTAAGCCAGCCTCATTCTTCTCCACACCCCTACCTCCGTAGCACTCCTACTTTTGCTTTCTTTAGTGTCCTAGACTCTGATTTGCTGCTGGTTTAGATGACCATTTATAGTTTCAGATAACACCCTGGATTTTCAGATTACATTGAATCTCAAATGTGGAAACATCATGGTATACTTGCCAACAGAATGTATTGCTGGAGGCACTACATTTCAAAGCTTTCAGGACTGTATTCTTACGGGGTTCAATATAAGCTAGTACCACCAAAAACCAGACTCTGCTCAACAAATAAAATGTAATGACCTACTTTCTTTTGCTTTTGTTTTATCTATATTATTATAATAGTATGCTACAGGCTTGCTTGACAGATTCTTGGCAGTGGATGTGTAACCTATCTGTCTTCAAAAGAAAAACAACTTGGCAATAGAATATAGCATCAGTTTAAAATAAAAAAAAAATACTCCCAAGGAAATGTATGTTGAATGACATGGAAGTACAGGAAGGCAACCACTATCTGCCTACCTCCAGTACATTTATATGAACTGCCTAATAGATGGAAATCTTAGCCTCTGACATTGCTTCCTCACTCACTTCCAGGATGTTTTACTCTTGCAAAATACCATTTGTGTTCCATGTGTCTTTTTTTTTTTTTTCTTTGCTCTCATTTAAAACAGGAGAGCAGTTGAGCTTAAGTTCTCATTGTTTCTACATGCACAAAACATTCATGGATCTACCTAAAACAACAAAAAAAAGTTCAGAAATTGCTGGTAATTGTTTTTAACAGAGACTTCCTTCTTCCTCTCCTTTCAGGCTTGGCTCTTTTGTATTCAGTTGTGCCTTGCAGGCACAAGGTGTAATAATTACAGCTTCAGAGAACTACAGCGGATACCTGGCCTGCGGTGCAGAAAGCCATGAAACCTCAGACTGGATAAACCAGTATGGAGAGCAACAGTAGATGTGTTTTGAACAGCAACAACAGGGTCACCTGTTAGCATTTGACTCTCTACTCCTAAACGTTCTTTTGAAAAACATGTTTACATTTCAACTCAAAGAACCTCTTTCTTTCCTAAAGAAACAAACAAAAAACAAAACCCCAGAAGGGATGCTGATTCCAAACCAACTGATGCATGGCAAATGTCAGACTCTCATACATTAGATTAGACTTGCCTTGCTTTACCTATTAGCTGACTCCTTGCTGTGGGTTTCTCTGTTAAGGTTGCAGCCACCATCAGCAGAATAGAGCAAACAGGGGACTTAGCATACACAGTAGCCCTGACATGGAGGTCTTCTGATGGCAGGATCTTTGGCAGGATCTTCAGGGCACATGATCTTAAGTTCTTCGCTCTATCCATCCCCCTCTCCCACTGACATAATCTTTTTTTTTCATCACTAAGACTCTTAACAGGGAAACTAATCCTCTATTATTGTTTCATGTTACCAAAATCCCCTAGAATTTCTCAATGGAATTGCTTTCACTGTGGAGAACACATGAAGCCAGTAAATGCTGCAGACCAAACTCAAGGAAATTTCGGTCCCAGCTCAGCTTAGCTAACATACAGTTTTGAAGGTTACATTCTAGAAAATGAAGAGTTACGAAGTTTGAGTTAGAGCATATGAATGGATGACTGGCTGGTTGTGGAGGGGGGATCCTAAAACCTGAATTTTCTTCTTTTTTTTTTTTTTTTTTGTTATTCAGGATAATAAGTCATCAAACCCAAAAAACTAAATGAAAAAAAAGTGCTTCTTGTTCCTTGAAGGATACAGAAGTGTATATTTTTTCTAACATTACCACATCACAACTTCAAGCCATTTCATGTTACATAGTGTGGTATACCACATACCAGACATGACACTACGCGAAAAGGTGGGGAGAGCTTCCTTTATCACCACAGAAGCTAGAGAAGATGGAGGAGGAATATGCATACACATGCCCATGGTTTTACTCTCCTGTGGCAATGTCCTTAGTCCATAATCTACCATTTTGTCAGCATTCAGAAATTCTTGTGATGGCAGACCAAGTACAATAACCAACAGACAGTATGACTAGGAACAATGAGTAAGGTAATTTTTGGGTGAAGATGTAGTGGGAGGACGTCTAGGAGAACACATGATAAAATGCAACAAACTGAAAGTAATTACAGAGTTATGGGACTAAGAGCAAGAGAGGACATGCCATTTATTCGATAAACATGTGTCCTAGTTGGCCTGGCACAGTATATATCTTCTCCTTTTCTGGTTCAGTAAAACTGTTAGCTTCCAACAATTCCATCACCTTCCGCTGGTGAGGAAGGGAAGGTTATCCCTCGAGGTCAAGAAAGACTCAAAGGTAGAGGGAATGGACAAAGTGAAGAGGCTTGAACTGAAGAGGTCAGCTGCATTAGCCATACTTTTCAAACTTGTTTCTGGAAGGGATGGGTCATGTGAAGAAAGGGGAGGAATATGCTATTTGGGGTTTTGTTAGCATCATGAGGGAGATCAGGTAAGAGATAAGAGAGTAACAGTAGGAAGATCATGAGGTCATTGTTGAAAGAAATGAACATTTTTTTTTCTCCTTACCCAAGACAAGGACTTGAGAATGGTACTCTGTAAAATCTAGAAATCCTAGAGTTACATTTGGGGAATGGGTATTGAAAAAGAGAGTTGAGAACAGGTGGTATAAGGAACTGAGGATAAGTGATGGATCAAGTTGTAATGTGGTCAGGGAGCATAAGGGACATTTATCCCTAGAGCAGTGCAAGAGAAGGAGGATTCAGAATCATTTGTCTTGGCAGGAAGCCCAGGTTGCAGAGAGTGAAGGGCTAATGAAAAGTCTGGGCTGAAGTGGGAGATGGAAGGGATAGCTCTGCTCTAACAATGCTCTGGTTTTGAGCCACTTGGATCAACACAGAGGCAAAAACTTTTGCTCACTTGGTCCAAGAGCAGAAGCAGAAATATTTAAAAGGGCATGAGGAGGCAAGACTCCTTAGGGTGAGAATGGCTGTCACGTGAGGTGAAGGGAGGAGAGAGGAAAGAGCAGGAAGTTAAGGAGTGAAACAAATTTTGTACGTTATGCTTTTTGTGCATTAAGCAAAGAGCTTTCCTAGTGCAGGCTACAGCACACTTAATAGCTTAGACTGGCACAGAAACACAATCAATTTTCTATTATTTATCTTCTGTGCTGTCTCATTCTTCTCATTTTTTTGGATGTTTATTTAATATTTCTGAATTCTGAAAGGCTTGTTTATTTTAACTTTTATCATGGATTCATTTTGGTAGGGCTTTTCTGAGGTTTTCAGATGTTTTGATGCAGGGGCGAGGAAGAAGGCATCATATATACCGTTCTATTCTTGTAATGGATAATCAATACAATGTGTTTTGGTGTGCTTAAAAAGGAAATAAATAATAATAGAAAAGAAAATGAGTGCCAAATTGTGATGATAAACCCTTTGTTTCCTGAGTACACTCATTTTCCAAGGATTAAGGGCTGTCCTTTATCAGCCTGTTCACTTCTGAAAGTCCATGATGGATTGCTGCTTGTCCGTCTGCTCTCAACAGCAGCAACCTCAACCTGATCTGCAAGAAATCCCCCAAAACACAGCTGCCATCAGGCAATGCCGAGATAATGCTTCCTCAGGGCAGACCCTCTCAGGCAAATCTTACCTTTTTCTCTAGAGTAAGCAGCTATAGAGAGAGGACTTTGGAAATAAGATATTTACAAACAGCCACCTCTCTATTTCCTTTCCATTTCTCTTATTATTCTCCCCCCTCCTTTTTTTGTGGGTGGAGGGAGGTAAGGGAGAGTTGGCATTTTGGGGTGGTTACTGACTTTGTGCTCAGGCTGAAGGGATATGGTCCTTCAGCATCTCTTCCAATCTGCTCATTTATCTAGTGCTAGAAGAGATGTGGGTATATGGGGCTAAAGTCTCAGGCATAAAGAAATGCCTGTCAGAAGGAGATATTTTAGCACGTTAATGATGAACTTGGTAACAGTCTGACAGGGTCGTCGCACATCACATTTCTTTTAGCTGAAATCACCTTAGTCTTTTGAAACTATAGGAAAATGATCTGCTATTCCACAGAGAGATTTTGCTGAATTTAAGTTACTGTATATTTTGAGTATTTTTAGCAAACTTAACCCAACCCCCCTTTCCCCCCCAAAAATAAAAAAAGTGTAAAAACGTGTCTCCTGTTACCAATGCTACAGACAGCAGGTCAGTGGGTTGAGGGCCCAGATGTGATCAACTCAGATTTCCTACATCCAGGTTTTTCTCAGGAGGGGCTGTGAGGACAGCCTTCCTCTCACTGCAGAGCAACGTGCCCTGCACTATGTCCTGGGCAGGTGTGAACCAAACTTAAGCTCTCCCACTGCTCCTGGAAAATCCCCGCTGACCAGCAAGAGCCCATTGACCTGATGACTCAGCCAGGAAGAACATTTATGTTGCCATGCATGCAGGAACTGGAACTCAGAAATTAGTTGTAGTGCTACTTGCTTTAGAAAAATAGTATTATCTTTTACTCACCACTTTTCCTCCTCAACTTGAACTCCTATGGACTGGAACTTACTGGTTGCTTTATTTTCACCTAATTTGGCAGTTTCTTCAGCACCATCAACCTAAAAAAATAAGCAGCTCATTAGAATATATTTTGTCTGGGATACTGATAATTTCTATTCATTATCACTACTAAGTGTCTGCACATATGGCTTGTACCATAGCTACCTTCATCCATTTGGATGGTTTAGCTCTGGTATGCCCATTTCTGATGTTATCCATGAATATTCATCATTCTTATTAATCTGTAAGGCATCTCTATTAAAATGACATCAGGCCTGAGAAATGCAGGTGGAATTTGTCCACTGTGTTATGGAGGTTGGATGCTGAGTATTGCCAGAGCCTCTGAGCAGCTCCAGCTCCACTTCCTACACTGCACTATTTGGTAGGTTTTACCTGTTACTTTGTACATGCGTACATAGGTGAGTCATGTCAAAATGGTATATTAACTTCATGTGGTAGTGTCCTTCTGGCTCCAGTCACTGTAGCTGTTAAGTCCCAGTGCTACATATGGGATTGTTAGTCACACCAAAAAAAACAACCAACCAAAACATGCCAGCACACAGCATTTTTGGACCACAGTGAATGCACTCTGACCCTGGGTGTATAAGAACCTCAGGTGCAGCTAGTGCTTCTCCCACCAGTTTACTGTAGAGAGCAAATATAACAGCCCTGTGCAGGAAAAATGATCAAGGAGAGGTGGGAGTTACACATCAGGACAGTGAAATAAGGTAATTACCAAATACTTCATTCTAGAGTGATAATTCTACCTTAAACTACATAACTGATAGAGAGAAGTAACTGTCTTAATGGCTTGGCTTTGCTTGTTAAACAGGTTTATAGCAAAGGCTGCTGGTGACCTAGGAGCAGCTGAGAGATGCAGGGCACACACCAGGAGTTCTTACCACAAGTGAATTTCAGGTTTATTTATTACAGAAGGAAGTAAACTCCTTGCTAATATGGCTTTCACTGCCTTAGGCCAAATTATAAGAAAGGTGTTTACCTGCTCTGAGTTCAGCATAAGCCTGAACTTGGTTCCTATTGCAGTCAGTGGAGGGAGGCTGGTGTATGGATGGTGATAAAGCCAGTCAGCTGTAATTTTTACAGTTTTAGTGGGAGATTTTCAGAGGCTTGAACAGCATTTTGGGCCTATGTTTTCCTCAGATTTCAGCAAACTGGGGCTCCTGTTTCTCCTAAAAAATTCCTTACTTAAACCAATGTTACCTTCAGAAAAGAAAGATGGGAGATGGCGTCTTGGGAACCATGGTTCACATTACTGCTGTTCATATGGACTACTCCAAATATGGACGTCATTTCTCTCTACCCATTTCTTGGTCTGCAAAGGCTTTTGTTGCTTCATTCAGTGAAAGGAGGGATCACAGCAATAAAACAGCACCTTAGCCTTGACTGGATTTGGCAATAAATAATAGTGTTCTTTCATCCCTGTCCTATCTGGGTCTTGCTCCTATGTTAAACACTGAACATATCCCTTCTTTCAGAATATATCCAAATCAAATGGCTGTGAAGCAGAGAAAGGGTACAAGAAAGGCAACAGATGAAACCCACGGGTTGTAGTAACTCTTGGCCCTCCAAGAAGAAGCACAAGGTGAGTAAAGTCACTGCTTGTCTGACAGCTGCCCCTGGGGTTGGCATGCTCAACACCTTCTATCTTGTCAGGTGGATGCAGAGATTTCACGGTAAGTTCTTAGGCTTTGCTAATCAGATAAGCCTGTCCAGGCACAGAGGAGGTTGTAAACACAACCTCCATCTGCAGGGAAAAAAATCATGGTTTCCTGGGAAGGCTGATAAGATGTGGATTGCTATTCTGTTTGCCTGGGACTCCTCTCCCATCAAAACCTGTGCCGATTTTCAGTTGATTGCAAGTTCAAGTACTTTGCTTCGAGAGCTAATCCTGCAAGCAGATAGTTGGCCTTCTATGCACATTCTTTTGTGAGGATATGGAAAAGATTAATTAAGATAACAGATTAAATTGGTCTAGTTTATTTGCTTTTCTCCTTTCTGTAAATAGAAGTGAACTTCGGCATGGTTAGTTTTCTTGTTTCATTCCAGTAGAGGTAACAAAATGTAATTTTCCTTAGCAAGGGAAAATCAGAAGGAAGTTATCCTCTGCTCTTGAGGCTGGGATAGGAACAATGCTGCATCATTTGAGCGGCCACCAGTCATTACAAAATGCATGAATAAGCAGTGACAATTAATTCAGTGAGGCTGGATGAAAATATTTTTTGGGTGATAGTGTAATGTAAATCATTGTTTTACACATTCCCTTTCAGTGATTTAATTCATGCCTTTCTGACCCCCGCTGAGTTATGATTCATAGATTAGTGCTCATGTGTGTAATTTAACAGAGCTGAATAACAAGCAGCAAGGAGACTTAAATCCTCACATCTGATGTTTCTATGATAAATTAGTAAAACATCATTAGTACCATGTAGCATGATAAAGCTGCTGGAAATTCTAATAGGTACCCGACAGGAAAAGAAAAAAAAAAGACAAAACATTGTATAACGAGCAGTAAAACAAATGTAGAAACTGAAAACAACTGGTATGTATATAATCTAAATCCCCTACTGTACCTGTATTCCAATAGATAAGCATCTGTTTTTCTTGAAGTGGTCCTTCTTTCTATCTTCTACTGCAACAGTGGCAATGGTTGTGGTGGTGGTGACAGTGGCAGTGTTATTCCCTACGTGTTGACTTGCTGGGCCATGGATTTGAGCATTAGCAGCTTCAATAGCTGCTGTTAGTGCCTTCATACTGTCCAAGCTCTCTGTGGAGTTGCTAAGTCCAGACTGACTGATGATGTCTCCCCTCTGTCCATGCCCATCCATATATGCATCTTGGGCAGACTCTGTGCTGCTCTGCGCTGTGATAGAAATAAATGGTTTGGTGGTAGTTCTTGGTGGGACTGGAGGCGGTGTCTTCTTATAGGTGGTAATACAGGATGACACTGGAAAAGAAACAAGATGCCATGCACATGGATAAAGCAGAGGTAAGGGGAGCACCGTTAGCCAAAGAAACCCCAAAAGCTCTGATACTTTTGCTTATCAGTATCCTCTGTTTATACTGATGTGAATGGCAGAGTTGCCAGTAGAAGGATAGAAAAGATCTATTTGCCAAGTTCCTTCTCGTTCTTCCAGAACTGTGTTATCCGGCATCTTTTCTGCTACTCTACCTGTTCAAATTTCAGTGAGTGAACAAGTCATTCCACCAAAATGTTTGTTATGGTCATAACCTCCAGACGAGACTCACAAGGATCAGACTCCAATGGCTTAACCCAACTTATCTATACTTCATGTAGTTTTATTGCAATTGTTCTCCCTTTCTCCATCCTGCTCCACTGTATTTACTTACACTTTTATCTATTAAATAATTTTTAAGCTACATTTCTTTGTTCAGAGAGAGATCGTAAAGCCACCCAAGATCAAAGACTTGATGTTCATCATGCATTTCTTGTGCATTTCTTGCTATAAATTGTCTCAATTTTTGCAAAGCCTTTTCAGATATTTTAAAATGTCTTGTAAACTGCAGAGTGCATGTTTAAGACAATATATTGCTCTTATTTCTCATAATAAATATATAAATGAATTTTTGAAAAATGCTTAATTTTAGACAAAAAAGAATTAATGTAATGAAGCCTATGCCTAAAGCTGGTCAGTTGATCAAACTTGTTATAGGAAAGCATAAGAATAAATGACAGCAACAAGAGAGACTTCAAAAGTTTATGGGGCTTCCTTTTCACATGTTGATTGTCATGGTCTCATTGTAAGTGCTTCTATAAGGATGCAGAAACTCATCTTGAGGTTCCCAGATTAGGAACTGTTGGCTGATGTATACAGAATTACATGCAGAATGCACTGCGTGAAGATAAAAACATACTCCTTTAAGGGATAGCTGGCAGCTCTGCTTTGCTGAAGTCCTGGAATGCTTTCAAATGAAGAAAGAAAGTCCATTAAGAATAAAAAACAATCATGATATGCTCTATTTTTTAAGCAAATAAATGCAGGCATTAGCCTGTGCAAAGTTCAGACGCAAACATGTTAGCGTAAATTCTTATTAACAGTAATCATATGGCAAGAAATGATTCATTTTAATTGGCAGACGTCTATGCCACCCACATGAAAGGTAAGTCTGCTACAGCTGTTCTGCTCCCCGTTTGCACTGTATGTGCTTGTAGAGCCAGAAGCCATTATAGCATTAATTTGACTAGCTCAGATCCGTACGCCACATACCTCCCGATAGTTGCAGGAATAGTTGCAGCCTAGAAGGTGTTCCCAGGGCATGGAATCACATGGGATTTTTTTAAGAGCTCTGCTCTGAGTTTCTGATAACATGTCTGAACCCATGTTAAACCCTTCAAATGCTAATGGAAAAAGAGCATTTTGTGAAGGTAGTGAGTATTTTGAAACTATGATTCACTTCTGAAGAATCAAACAGAAACCACAGCATCTTGGAGAGAAGAAGTACAGCTGAAAATGAACCTGTCAAATTTTAACTGTCAGGAAGTGAAGTTTGTAGGGGTTAAAGGTACTTTTTAAAAGTGCTTACGACAAGACAAATCTATGGAACTAACAGGGAGCATGACAAATTTACAAAGAGGAATGTGAATTTTGCACAGTTCTTCATTGGTTTTGATGGTGACAAAAAGCATTTGTTGTGACTGTGCACACTGGAGGAAACTAGCTGCTCTTGCTGCAGCACAATCAGACTTACATAGAGCTGTGGAGGCTGCTGCTGAGGTGATGGGATCCCAGAAATCACCCAAGTGACTCGTGGTCTGCAGAAATGTTCTCTGAGTGGCGAAGATGCAAACTGAAATTTACCACTGAAAACTTCAAAGCACGTAGATACATTAATATATCAAGGTAATGCTTTGGCAAGGCTGTTCCAAGCTCGTCTAATGGAGGTTTGTGTGCCATGCAACCTTGCAATTCAGCAATGTATAAAATGCCCCATTTAAAATATGCTGGCTAAGGGCATTGTGGAACTCCTGGGCAGACAGCAGCACCTTCAGGACATCCTTGCAAGGTAGACAGGAGTCACTTTTCCTACTTAGCAGATATTAAAAGACACTCCAAATGTGCTCTAACGGGGATAAAGAAACTAAAAAAAGAAAGTCCCAACAAGACTGGTCCCCATGTCGCTGATCATCCTTGAAGGGACTGAGAGTCAACAGCAACTGTCTGTTAACAGCTACCAACTGCTCTGGTCAATGCAGGACAAATACGGAACCCTCTGATTGAGATGTCTTTCATTCTGCTGGTAAATGCACTCAATGAGGAGCCTAATCCACGCTGCAGTGAAAGATGTTTGCACTCAGCTAATTAAATGTGAAGTTATTAAGAGGGGGAGAGGATTGACAAGTCATACGGTGAAATTGTAAAGAGAAACAGTGAACGTTGTTTCAGCAAGTCAAAACAAATCCTCAGTTTCCTGGAGTCACGCAGCACACACTGTACTGCTCCAGAGAAGCAAAGCGTGCAAGTCATAAAAGATCCCCAGGCACTCTCTTACTGGAAATGATGCAAGCTCCCACCACTCCTGTGCAGAAATGACAACAAAACAGCACTCCGGCTGCAGCTGTTTGCTCAGTGCTGGAGCTGCCTGAACCTCCCAGTGGCTGAAGTACGACAGCAAAACGGATTTCATGCAGTGGGTTTCTCTAGGCACTTTTCAAGAACCTTGCAATGAGTGATATGGCAACCTGAAGGACCTGCTGGCATTTCACTGTGTGATTTTCAATGCAAAGGTGCTCGAAGAACAAAAGGAACACTCCCTTAGAGAAAGGACAAAACCCTGGAGCTGTCCTTGTGGCCATCCAGTGCTGGAGGAGGGCAGAAGGGTTCTGACGGAGAACATCGCAGGATTACAGGGTGCACGGAAAAGATAGAGAAATCTTAACACGGGGAACATTCAGGGGGTTTTGCACTTCAGAGTTTGTTTAATTCACATCAGGAAGTGAATTTAAACGGCTCCATAATTCCCAATAAATGCACTTTTGGACATGGATCAAGGAGTGTAGTTCTGTACTCAAACCGATCTGACTGGAGAGTCGAGTCAAAGCAGACTCATTTGCCATTAAAATTGTTTAGGTACGGAGTTAATCAGAAATATATATATTTTTCTGAACAGCAAGTGTATGTATAAACCCACAGTTTGTTGTAATATAGTTTTCTGTATTACTTTACAGAGCACCAAGGGCAGCCTGATGTAGTGGGTGGCAACCCTGCCCAATGCACAGGGTTGGAACTGGGTGGCCTTTGATGTCCTTTCCAACCTAAGCCATTCTATCATTCTGCAGCAGCAGGCATACATTCTTCTGCTGGGGTATTCACAAGGTTTGGTTCAAGAACGAGTTAAATCATGTGCATGGAAACCCTGGCTCCCAAAACACTTTGAGTCAGCCTCTTGTTCCCAGTTCTATCCATCCTCTCAGCAATGCACTCTTTCTTGTTTTGATCTTTATTCTATTTATGTAGCTCTGCCTTTGAGTTACAGTTTAATCCTGAATACTGAGTGAAGAAAAAAAAAGAAAAATTTCCCCAGATTAACAAAAAACAGTCACGGTGTTTGTCCTCCTAGCCAGTATTTCCAAACAACTAGCTCATGGGACAGGAATTTGAAACAGGGAGTGTCAACCACCCAGTTCAGAAGGAAGTGTAATGATAAAAAAAAAAAAAATAATAATAATCCCAGATTGCATAATAATAAAGACTTGAATTTAAATGTTTCACTATAAGAGCACTTCAGTTGTTTAAACACGCTCACTAGGGAGATGAGCCCTCAGGAGCAAACATCAGCACGCAAACCCAGAGTTTTAGCTCAGTGAATGGGTGCTCAAGAGAACCCCAAGGCAGATAAACATTTGCGAAGGGGTCGGATTCGTACAGTGTTTTGAGCAGTTCAGGATGAGATAGACAAGCAACATCTTCCCCTCTCTGACTCGGCAGTCTCACGTGAACTTGGTTAACAAATGCAAGGATAAATGAGAGTTCAAATTTAAAGTCAACTAAAATAATAGTGCTTCTCTTGAGAAAAAGGAGCAGCAAAACATGCAGCATGTACACAATTAAGTATTAATAAGGGAAGACCTCCTCCACCCTGCAGCGATGGACCTCATCCTTATGATATAACTCCTGTGTAAAGATATGTTGCTCCAATACTCTCACATATCTACACAATGTGATAGGACTGGGGGGAGATGCAGGCACATCCATGCAAAGCTGAGACCTCATAACTGCAGCCCATGAGCTCTCCACTCAGAGGTGTAGGACATGATTTGCCTTGGTACATTACAGCAGAGCTGATGTTCTGTTCCATGAATGTATTTCCCTGCTTTGTAAATGTTTGGAGGGGGAGGGGTGGTGTAAATTGTTAGAAATGGGATTTTAGATCCTGCATTTTTGTTTTCTTGGGCAAAAAGTAGGTATGAAAATGGAGTATGCGTTTTCTTAATAATAATAATAAAAAAAGAAAACTACTCTGAAAGCACAGATGGCTTCTGAGGAAGTAGAGACTTACCATTAAAGAGAAACTGAAATAAAGCTTTTCCTAAGAAGTTCTAGATTACCTGAGGGAATAATACCTGAGTGAGTTATGGATGTAACTATCCCAAAAGATAACTACCGAAATCTCTGTACTTGCCATCAGGACTTCTGCCAATGCCATGTTTTTTCCATGTCCCCTCCACTGCCAAGCCATAAATCTCAGCCAACAAAAGCCTAAGGTACACCAAAGGTGGAAACAGGCACAACTGACAAATATACGAAGTATGTAAACAATCTTTTCTGCAAAAGGTAGCACTGTAGCATTAAGATCTAATACCCCTAATGCCCTGAGGTCTAAAAGCCTGCTCTGCTGTCTGTTTTGCAGCTTTGGAATGGTGTGTTCGCTGCTTTACAGCTGGATGCACTAATGGGCTTCTGAAACCTAAGCCTGACTATGGCTCATTCTGTATCTCAAACAAGAATGAGTTACAAAATCTGCATGCATGCTGTCAGTGGCTGACAGGTGAGTATTTCTCCATCAGAGTTATTGTTTTTCTTTTAACAGCTGCTGCTGGAAGCTACTGATGCCAGTCAGAAGTTTAATTACTGTCCCAGGAAAGCTGAATTAGTGTATGGAGAACAGGTGAGACAGATGAAGGTGTCTGGTGAATGTCATTTATCACCATGATATTTTGGTGATAAAATGATATTTTGGTGACAAAATTCATTGCATGTAGGCTTCCTATGAGACCCACTTCACCTTTTCTACTGTGTAGCCATAACTGAACTTCTCTATACGTTAAAATTTACCATTACGCTAAGAGTGCACAACTTCAACTGATTTGGCCTCAAAGCAGACAAGTGTATAAGAAGCTGAAGCTCAGGGACAATACTTCACATATACTGTTAGTCGTTACCCAAGTGAAGAGTTGCTAGGTTGGCTTATTGTGTCTTGCTCTTAAAAAACAAGTAATGTATTGCTCTTGAGCAGTTAACGACTTGGATTTGTATTTTCTGAAGACAGAACACGGCCACGTGTGCAGCCCGGGTCTTACTATACCTGTGGTGACGGTGCTTTTCTGAAGGGCTTGATCCTGGCCATTGGCCCATAAGATGTGATAGTTTGTTTTTTATTTTTTCCTGAGAAAACACAGGGAAACATGATCTGTTTTACAGCTTAATCAAAGTTTACTGCACTGCTCAAAAGTTTTCTGCACCTAAATGCTTCACCAAATCCTTCATGTTCCTCACTTTGAGGGCATTGAAAGAAAACAAGAAACATTAGACTTTAGATTAAAAATGGCCATTTGAAAATTTTGTGTTTCAGAACTTACATGCTATCAAATCACCACGGTGAGAATTTCATGGTCTTTCTGATTATCAGTACATTCATATTATAAAAAGCATTTCTGGAAAGCTGAGCAAACTATGTGAAATATAGTAGCTTATCCCACCAAGACCAAGTAAGAGTAACAGTAAAATAATGTAATGATATACAGCCTGATCCTTTTCCCATGTATTTTCCTGGAAGCAACTTCACTGGCACTTTGATATAACATTTTATTATGTGTTACTGCAGCACACTCAAATCCCAGAATTTGCATCTCTTTCCCTCTGGCAATACTGTTGATAAAAGAATTTCTTTTTTTCTTAACGTGGTGTTGCACTAACCAAATACAGACATGTAAATGTAAACAGCTACCAAAGTAGAAACACAATGCATGACCCACTGTCTGGACTTTGAGAAACACAGAGGGTTGAACCTCCTACAAGAGTTTGACCATATGAACCAGACAGATTCAAATCAAAAGCTTTAAACTCAAACATACTCTAAAAAACTTACCACTCTTTTTCTCTTGTTTCTTTTCCTTTCTTTTTCCTTTCGATGACTGAGGAACAGTTGAATGTAAAGACCTTGGCTGCACACTGTGAGTTCTTGGGGCTAATCCCATGGAAAACTGTCTCTCACTTACATTTCCAGATTGGATCTGGATTCTTGACAATTCGACCTGAGCTGCAAGTGCACAGTCTCATTTTCAGACTCTGCCAGTAGCTCATTCAGCACAGAGTCATGCAGTGAGTCTGCCAAAGTGCAGTCCATGTTTACAGTTCTGCTTGGGCTTGATTCAGTGCTGTTTATCAAAATGGTCACTTAGTATTTGGAACAGAATGTGTCCAGAAGGAGTTCTGGACACACTAAAATACTCTTGTGTATATAGTTTCCCTTCACTTACAAATTGAATATTTAATATCCAAGCAGCCAGTACACTGGAAATTGGATACTATCAAACCTGGTGGTTTGTGGACAGAACCAAACCCACACAGTAGTAAAGGTTCCATGACTGTGTTATGCCCTCCTTCATAGTTCTTTAAGAAGCATTGCTTCACAGAATCATTCAGGCTGGAAAAACCATTAGGATCATCTAGTCCAAACATCAGCCCACCCCCACCATACCCATTAACCATGTCCCTCAGTGCCACATCCACATGGCTCTTGAACACCTCCAGGAACAGTGACTCCACCAGCTCCCTGGGCAGCCTGTTATGTCCTTGATCCTGTGCTCTCCATCCTCAACCTGTGTCACTGGTGCCAAGTGAAGTCAAAGCGGGTTCAGTAGTCCCTCATTTTAGGAGGAGCTTGTCATGACTTTGATAGAAGAACTGCAGGGTGCAATAGTTCAGCTTTAGGCATGTAGTAGATAGAATGAGGGAATAATTAAGGTTAATCATAGAATCATAGGGGTTGGAAGGGACCTCAAGAGATTATCGAGTCCAACCCTCCTGCCAAAGCAGGTTCCCTACACCAGGTCACACAGGTAGGTGTCCAGGCGGGTCTTGAATATCTCCAGAGAAGAAGATTCCACAACCCCCCTGAGCAGCCTGTGCCAGTGCTCCGTCACCCTCACCATAAAGAAGTTCTTGTGCATATTCAGGTGGAACCTCCTGTGCTGCAGCTTCTGTCCGTTCCCCCTTGTCCTGTCTCTACACACTGCTGAAAAGAGTCTGGACTTGCCACTTTGTCCTCCATACGTCAGATATTTACAAACCTGGATCAGGTCCCCTCTCAGTCTTCTCTTCTCAAGGCTAAAGAGACCCAGTTCACTTAGCCTTTCTTCATAGGGGAGATCCTCCAGGCCCTTCACCATCTTTGTGGCCTTCCGCTGGACTCTTTCCAAGAGATCTCTGTCTTTTTTATAGTGGGAAGCCCAGAACTGGACACAGTACTCCAGATGAGGCCTCACCAGGGCAGAGTAGAGGGGGAGGATCACCTCCCTTGACCTGCTGGTCACGCACTTTTTAATGCATCCCAGAATGCCCTTGGCCCTCTTGTCCACGAGGGTACACTGCTGGCTCATGGTCAACCTGTCATCCACCAGGACACTCAGGTCCCTCTCTACAGAACTCCTCTCCAGCAGGTCATCCCCCAGCCTGTACTGATGCATGCAATTATTCCTCCCTAGGAATAATTCTCCTTCTCTCTTCCAAATCCATGAATCCCAGGAACTAGCCCATGAACCTTGAGGAGATTTAAGCCGGCTAATTATCTCCAAGTAATCGGACCATACAGAATTTAAGCTAGCTAGGTATTAATCTAGTCAGACATCCCTGCCTTCAAGATTATTGACACTTCAGCACATGATTCCTGCCCGAAGAAAAATGACTGTAAAAGTTGTTCCCAGCTCCTCAGTCTGGAAACACACTTCTTTGTTTGATGCTGATGTTAGCATGAAAGCAAGCTTCTACTGGTTCTTACTCCCAGTGGTTTTCTGAATACTTAATAAATGTAAGGTAGGGTAAGCAGAATTCTGTATCATTGCACAAACCGGCATCAAGCTGCTCTCACAGAATTTGATTACTGATGCATCTAAATTGGCTTAGAAATCAATTAGTTTAAATTGCTGCAAATGCACCCCTGATGTGGACAAGTTTAGATGTGGATATGACTGATAAGGTCTTTTTAATAAAAAAACCCACCAACAACCAAACAAAAAAACTTATATGAAAAAGTAGTGGAAGTAATAGTGATCCATTCAAGGAGTTTATCCAAAATAACTGTATCAGTTCACTGATTTAAAACTGATTTCCTTTTATGCCATGGTGTGCAAATAAGCTACACACTGTTATCAGTTACGTCCATTTGAATGCACTGAAAATTGTACAGGTGTAAATGAAGCTGATGAAAATCTATGAAGATTAAAAGCCCTCTCTAATTTTCCCAGTCAAAGTCAGTTCTCAGGGCTGGTCTGTTTGAATTCATTTGTGCCTGCATGGTTCGTTTACTTTTACATCTGGTATTATTTTAAAAGATACAGTAAAACATAGAACACTGTGATCAGCATTTTTACTAACAAATATTTTCTATAGTGACCCACAGTGAGAAATCTCTGCACTACAAGGCAGGTTCATGCACAGAGAACAGTTATATTCCTTCAGTCATTATGGGGCTGGTAAATACAGCAAGTACAGAAATATAGGCACACCAGTTTTGCATGTTACTCGACCCTAAGGTTGCTCAGAAGCTTTTAAGCAATACAGAAAGACATTGCTCTAACAAAGGCTATTCAAATGGGATAAAAACAGCCCACATGTAATAGAATTTACTATTTTTGGTGTAGTAGCTACCTACGTTATTAATCAAACTACCTCACAGTGTGATGACTGTAGGTTTTTCTTCCTCACAGTGCTGAGCACTTTGTTACTTGATCCAGCAATTGACTTAAAGCTCTCATCTTAATAAGTGAATACTCCAGATTTTTTTGCTCAGCCTCTGTTGGCACTAAAGTGCTCTCACATTGCCTCTAAAGACCACCTCTCAATTTGGTTTGAGAATTTTATGTTATGCTGCTTGATGTGAAAAGTTTGTATTGGTGAGGCTAAGAGTTGAAATTCAGATGATAGCCATGGTGAAGGGCTGCTGTATTTAAATCAGATGTGAGTTGGAAAGACACTACACAAACACCAAGGACAAGAAAATAGGAACTGGTACAAGTTATAGGAAGAATGTAATTGATAAAAGTAAGATGAACAACTTTTTAGCTGCTAAAAACTTCCAGGAAGCATGATGGGAATTGATTTATATCCTTTTATTTTCTGTTTCAGCGCAGTTTGCTATGACTCATACAAGTCACGCAGGTTTAAGATCACACTATATTTTTCTCATAGAGAATTACTAATAAACGTAAAAAAAACAGAGTTCAGGAAGGAGAGTATCACGTGGGCATTGAGCAAGAACATCTGTTCAACCAGGGAAATACTGAGTTGTTTTTATGTAATCATTACCACATTCTGACTGGATTTGGGGTGTTCCAGTCCAAGTAGGAATGTCTAAAACAAACAAGTTACCTAAAACAAAAAGCAAGAGCTACCTGAATCAGGAAGAGGGAAGGGGAGAGGAAAAATTGTGGGCAAAACTATGCTTTGGGCAGAAGAGTAACTTGCTGGTTGAGACAGAGTTATGGCTCAGCTGAGACATTCTGCCTGTCTGGAGGTCAAGGCACAGTTATCAGGTTTGCAGTCACCTGTCTGGGACAATCCAATACATTCTCAAATGACAAGGAAAGGTAGATAAGTTTACACAAGAAATCATACCTATCTTTGCCATACTTTCAGATAAACTAGCAGAAGTGACTCAAGCCTGCAGACATTAACATTTTCCAAAACCTAAGGGAAGAAGAACAATTTGGTAAACGAGGCATGTTAAGAACATATGTGAGACTTATTCTGTGTTGGGAGGAATTAAAATCTAAACCAAAATCTGGTTCCCGTCTTTCCATTCTGCATTCAGATTAAGAGTTATTGTCCTTACTCAGAGACAGTGTGAGGGGCACTGTGCACAACCTCATTTTACGTTTTTTGTTTTTTTTTCCAATTTTTTTTCTTAACAAAAAGAATCCTACCTGATATTGCAACAAACTAGCCCAAAATATTGGATTAGCATGAGCAATTCCTACTGATCAGCCTGAGTGTCAACACAAAATATATTGACATCTCATGCGCAGTTCACCTCAGTACACAAATTACTATACAGTATGGAGATGTAGGGACATGATTTAGTACTTACGATCATGATAGGCTGATGGTTGGACTAGATGATCTTAGTGGTATTTTCCAACCACAATGATTCTATGATTTGATGTATTTCAGTAAATCTGAGGACAACCATCATGTCTTGTTGGGAGCCCTGATCCAGCACCAGTTCCAAGATGACACTTGGACAAAGGAAGACAGTAGCCCTGCCACACATGGATGAGGACAGGATGGCCTCAAGTCACAGGGTTGGAGTGAGAGACATTCCCATCATTCCACATATTTCCATGCTTATTGAAGAAATGCATATAAAAAAGGTCTTGAAGATGTTTAGATTCACAGATTGTAGGAGATGTCAGACACAACTTCCCTGGAGATGTCAGCTGATGATATTCCAACACCTTTTTTTTTTTTCTTCTTTCTACACTCCTCACTCTCATGTATTTAAAAATAAGTCAGTTTAGTGACTGTGGAAAATTTAAAACATGCCAAAGTGATCCTGAAACCCTGATGGTTGAATTCAGGTTATACCATGCTAATGGAAAAACTCAGAGCTTAATATACATAATTTTAACAAGGACAAAGTGGCATTGCCACAGTGAAGGGCAAATGTGAGTAAAGTTTTCTCTCTGAAACACATACAGTATTTCAATTACAATTACAATATTTCAATTACAATTCCTTTTAGCTTAAGATTTCAAAATTAGTGTTCATGGTCTCAGACTGGGAAAAATCTCCATTCTCCCTAGCTCCTGGACTACACAATAATTCTAGCATTTCTTACATTTACATAATTGTAAAAAATTAAAGATGCATTTTATACTGGCTTAGTTAAAGGGCAAACCCAGACATTTTATGCAGGCTTAGTCAAAAGGTAAACCCAGGCCATCTATTTAATACACAAAAGTAGAAAGTAAACACACCCACATGGGTTTTGACACTTCAAAGAACTCAGAGCTTTTGAATCTCTCAACTACAGAAATGTTTTCTGAAGATCATAGGGCCAATACAAGCTTTCTGCAAATGCTGACAAAGTGAATCTTACAAATCCGTACAATCTCACATGCACATAGCAAATCCTCCGCACCTCTAAGTGCATAAGGTACAGGAAAGGGGCTGGATCATGTTTTTAACCAATAATATGCTTTTTATGTTCTCTGCTTACAATTTTCTGCCCAAGTCCGAAATTTCTTCTTCTTTAGTTATCCTTTTAATAAATAAGACCCATTTATCACACGCACCTATTCCTTCTACAGTCAACGTTTCTTTTGGAATCAAAATCTCAGCCTCAGAGACTTTGCTGGCTCACTGTGAATCAGAAGGTCACACAAACTTCTGACTGAACATGCTCCTGCAGGCATATGGGATGCAAAAGAAAGGGACAGAATCAGGTCTGAATCCTCGTGACCAAAGTGGTTGGTGGAGAAAAGAAACTGATGCAAATAACTGTGCATGTTTCACAACAACAAGGATGCTCAGCAGAGCAACAGGCAGACTGTGATGGCTGTCCAGCTATACCCATACTGCTTTGCTTGCAAAACTTTGTATGATCTCGATTTCTCTTTGCATGGATGTTTGAAGAATATCTGTTTTAATAGCAGCAGCTTTATCTGTGTGGTTAACTTTGTTGAGAACGTGTTTATTCACATCAAATTACAGAATCCAAACTGTCAAACACCAATCACTCAGCGCAAAAAAAACCCAAATAATTAAAATGTACAAATGATGAATAATGCCCATGCCAACGTCTGCTTTTCATGAATTGTCTGTTAACCAATGATAAACAAATGCATGTGGAAAAATGAAGTGTTCATAAACAACTGGGGAAAAGGGAAAAATTAAATATTTGAGGTGAATATCAGCTCTAGTGAGTAAATCAGCCATCTCTTATTACTAGCAGTATAAATATTCTTTAATTTTAACATAAGGGATCTAGCAGGCTATGCAGGCTGTGCCTAGCTGTAGGTCACAGTGGTATCACCCACAGCTAAACTGCATCCAAAGAAACATTTCAGGATACTTGGACATTTCTCAGAAGAGCTGCCATTCCGCAATGATTTTGCATTTTGGAAGTGTTTTTAGTTGAATCACTGTACCCCACTTTGATTTGGGACCAAGGTTATCCAGATTAAGAATTATTCTGGAAAAAACCTCAGCACTTCTAGAGTAGTTGGACATTTAGAAAAAACTTTGGTGAGGAGAGAATGCTGCTGCACACTGAACCTGCAGTCTCCTTCCATGACTATTTTTTGCTTCGGCATCTATCAAGTTGCCAGGTAGGTCTATTCAGCTGTTAAAGATGAGCAAGGGTGTTAAAGACTATTCAAGGTATTTTTGCTGAATAATTTGGTTGAATAAAACAGCAACAAAATGTATGCATGATCTCACTTCAGTCTAAGAAGTCTTAGGGCACAGTCTTACCCTCCTGCAGAACTATTAGCAAAATGTCAACAATCAGATTTTAATAATTTCAAAAGCAGTTTATTATATCCAAAATGTCATTCTTTTGTGTATAAAATTGCTGCCCAACCCATGTGCACCAGCAGTGAAATCTATTCATAAAATACAAAAGGTCCTTCTTACAATTTTCCTGAATTTAGTGCATAGGACAGCAGATGAGTCCTATTTTCTTTGTCATCCCATTCAGTTGACTTTTCTATACATGCCTTGAACACTGTGTTAACAGCCAAGTAGGCCACTGCAGAAGTTTTCTTTGAGCCTGGAGACCTGCTGATTTGACCTGTTTATCAAGAGAAAAGCATCATCTCAACAGGATAAAATTGTTTTTTTTGAAATTTTCCTCCCTATTTTCTTCTTCTGAGCGCTTTCTTTTTAATCCTGTAAAGCAAAAGGTCACTGTTCTGGAGGATCTTCCTCTTTTTTCTTAAAAAAAATAATAAATAAAAATAAAAAGAGTGTACATAATTCAAGTAATAATGCAGAAACATTTTTCTTTATATAATATACTGTTAATGTTTTTAGTTTCATACCTTTCCAGAATGACCTCTAGTCCTTCAGGATAGAAAGCAACGTTTGCTGTAATCTGTTAGAATTACAGGCAAAGAGCTTCTGGGTTTAAAATTGCCCTGCTCTGAAATGCCCAAGACTGTTTATGTTTTCAGTACTTACGCAGGTACAAGGTAAAAATAAGACCTTCTAGATCATTGTACTAAGCTTCACTAAGAAGAAGTGAGCCAGTTATACTCTCTCACACCTCTCCACAAACTAGATGTTGTCAAAAGAAAAAATGTGGTTTAAAAAAGATATTTTTCACATCCTTCAAGACTGCTGCATGCCACTTACTGATTTTGGTGGAGAACTTAGCTTGCAGTGAGCTTCCACAGCCTGTCACGTGTAAAATTCATCCTACATGATGATTTAAGCATCAGTTGCATAATTAACACATGCTTCTGTCTGCAAACTGTTTTTTTGCACTTTGTCAGATGAGACACAAATGAGATGAATTGTTACTGTGCACACATAATTTTCTAATAAAAACAATACAGGCATCATTGTTCTTGGAAATGCATTTGGAAAATCTTACTCTACCTCATGTCATATGCAATAGGATGACAGGTAGATGAGGCAAGACACTGCAAAGTGTATGTGGCGTAAGAACGTGTAGTCAACAGGTACAATAAATACCTGTGTGCATATTCTTGTCTGAACACATAAATAGAGCCACCTACACATGCACATACAGAGCTATGTCTTATGAGGAGTGGCTGAGAGAACTCAGATTGTTCAGTCTGGAGAAGAGGAGGCTCCAGGGAGACCTTATCGCACTCTACAACTGCCTGAAAGGATATTGTGGTGGCGGGTTGGCCACTTCTCCTTGTTAAGATTGACAGGACAAGAGGTAATGGCCTCAAGCTGTGCCAGGAGAGATTCAGGTTGGATATTTGGAAAAATTTCTTCTAAGTCAGAGTGGTTGGGAACTGGCACAGGCTGTCCAGGGAAGTGGTGGAGTCATTGTCTCTGAAGGTGTTCAAGAAACGTGTGGATGTGGCACTGAGGGGCATGAGTTAGTGGGCATGGTGGTGATGGGTTGATGGTTGGATTTGATGATCTCAGTAGTCTTTCCAACCTTAATTCTATGATTCTATGATTTTATGTTTGAATGTTTAGGTAGTGAAAGGAGACAGGCAACATGGGAGAAGTACAGGGATGCCGTTAGGTTGCGTAGAAGTGGGGTCAGGAAGGACAAGGTTCAACTGAAACTCAACGCAGCAAGGGGCACAAAGAAAGATAAATAAGATTTTTATAGGTACCTAATCTGGAAAAGGAAAGTTGGGGGGGCGTGCCCTCCTTAGTGAGCAACACAGTCATGCTTGAAGCAACAGATAAGGAAAAGGCTGAAGTACTCAGCAACTTTTTTGCCACAGTCTTCACTAGCTCTATACACAGCCATCAAGTGAAAGGTGGGAACTGGGGGAGCACTGCCTCTCCCATTGTAAGCAAAGACCACCGCCTGCGGAATATGAACATCCATAAATCTATGGGTCTCGATGAGATGCACCTGTAAGTCCTGGAAGAATTAGCTGATGTAGTCACCAAGTCTCTCTCAATGGTATCTGAAAAGTCATGGCTGTCAGGTGAAGTATCTGTTGACTCTAAGAAAGGCAGTATAGCATTCATTTTTAAGAAAAGTGGAAAGAATGACTGAGAGAATTACTGACCTGTTAGCCTCACTGCAGTGCCAGAGAAGATCATGGAGTAGATTCTCTGGGAAGATATGCTAAAGTGTATGGAAGAGAGGGAGGTGATATGTGACAACCAGCATGACTTCACCAAGGGCATGTCCTACCTGATCAACCTTGCTGCTTTTCATGATGGTGTAACTGCATAAGTGGACAAGGGAAGGCCCACTGATGTAATCTATCTGTCTATCTGGACTTCAGTGAGGCCTTTGACAAGGTTACCCATAAAAGTTTTCTCTCCAAACTGGGAATACACAGATTTGATGGATAGACTGTTCAGTGGACAAGGATCTAGCTGCAAGACTGTACCCAGGTAGTAGTGGTCAGTGGATCAATGTCTGGATGGAGATTGGTGAAAAGTGGTGTCCCTCAGGTTCTCCGCCTTTGAGTTTTGCTTTTTTTTGTCTTCTTATATGATGGAACAATTTTGAAAGCACTCTTCTCAGGATTAGTTTGCATCTCTGGTTTCTTGCAGGGTGCTCTGTTTGTGTAGCACTCAGCTATGAGGGGCATATGATGCTGGAAAGGATTACTTGGCCTATCCATAGCTTTCATGCAACAAATGTGAAATCCCAAAGTGTTAGCAACACAGACCATAGAACACCCCAAGACTAAAAATAAAATACATACACTTAAAATAAATAAAGGTTAAAACCTCAAAAATGAGATGCTATAGAAACTGGGGAGAAGATTGCCAAGGCCTCACCCAGTGCTATAAGCTCTTTTAGCTTAGAGTAGAGCTGTCAAGCTAACTCTGTATGTCCTTTCATACAGGTAAGTGGATTTATATGACATCGCAGTCCAGAAGCAAGAGGTCACTGTCCCTGATATTAACTGGTTTGAATTCAAATACATCTGAGTTCCCAGCAAGGGAGCTTGTTACTTCCCAGCTCTTTCTTTCACAGCCTGGCATACAAGGAGATACTCAGAAATCTTTTTTCACAACAGAAATAGGGAGAGCTTTCTTTAGCTTTAAGGTGAGTGTACATGCATGTACATACATTTTTATAAAGGTGCTACTGGGACTCACAGGGAATTACAGTTAATAGCACCAGGTGTCCTACAGCTTTGTCAAAGACAAAAACCTTCAGCTCAGTAGCTCACACAGACTGCTCGCTATGAGCTAAAAAAAATCCTGCTTATGAACAAAATAACATGCATTATTTCACTGCTCATTCAAGCACCAACCCTATAATTACTGCATCCTCAACTATCTCCCACATTCTCCTTGAGCTGTGAATTACAAGCTTTCAGCATAAGGGATACTAGTCTTGTGGCATGATTAGATTACTATTTCTACAGGTTGCTAACACAGAATAATAGCTCATCTAAGGATGAATAGATTCATTTACTTGAAGATAATATTCTTTACCTTTCAGACTATCATCCGTGTCTAACAGACTAAAAAGAACAGAAATTCTGTGCGGGTCAGCTTCCCTTAGAAAATAAACGCAAACCTCTAGTTTTTCTGCCCCAGAATTTGAAGGTATTCAGGTTTGGGGTTTTGTCTGTCTGTTAGGAAGAAAGCTGTTGTTTGCAGAGTGCAGATACAGACCTGTTCTCTGCTGAAGACTGAATGCATTAGTCACTAAGAAGCATAATGAAAATTGGCTATCTTCTGTTCTTTATAGTGCAAAGTCTTAGAGAGGAGAAGAGCACCCACACATGTCATTTTTGATGTGCTACTGAATAGAATCCAAACATTATAAATATTATATTAGGTATTTATGGGTTAAAAAGGTCATTTTAATGGAGTAAATATTTCCCTTTGGAATTCAGGAGAACACAACAGCTTTGAATTTGAAGTAAGAATCAGAGCTTAAGGTCAATACCCTTAAGTAGTGTGAAAATTTTAACTATGAATGTTTGGAAATATACAGAGCCAGATCAGCAGTGTTCCAGTGACACCTGTCTTGGTAATGCAACGCATCCTTAGCCCTGCTTAATGGGTTTCACAGCTGTCTTGTGACCCCTGCAGAACTCCAGGGAAGCTGGGGGAAATTCATGGATCCTCCCACCTGCAAGAGGTCTCATGTTTGTAGATGAAATTCCTACCAATCATTTGTGGCCTTCTCAGTTCTCTTATCGCCAGTATTTTCACTCTCAGGTTTATGACTTTATTACTTTAATATGGTCTCCAGACCACCTGCAAACCACCTACCAGGCCCGGCAGCTCACACAGTTTGGGAAACATTGTCTTTCATACTCCTCTTTAGTTATTACATTAAAATCATATTAAAGAGGTGAATCTAAACAACTTTGGAGATGTTCAAGGGGAACCACAGATTTCTTCTTAACATGCATCATTATGCAGTAAAAGAACATTCATTAAAACACGGGGATATTTATTATTATTCAACAGATTACACTCCATTACAGCTCAAACTAGTTGAAAAGAAAAAGGATGGTATTATTTAATTAATGATGGTTTGCAAATTGCATCCAGGGAGAGAATTGCTGCCTTTTCAGCTATTGTCAGACCGCAAGTGGCCACATGAGCAGTGCTCAGAGGAATGCCTCTCCTTGCTCTCACTCACACATGTCCTTCTCCCGACTTTGTACTGACTGCTCCTGAATGGTTTTGCATTCAAACAAGCATGTAGGCAAGCAAAAACTTGCTGCCTGCAGAAAAAAGAAACCCTTTACCTCAGAGTGTCCGTCTCTCTCTCTGTGTAGGACAACCATTCACTACATTTTCTCCCATGGTTTTTCTCCAGACCTCCTGCCCCCTCCCCAGTTCTGATTCACAGCTCCTTCCTACTCCCTCAGCATCCTGGTATGATCACAGCTGAGTTCATCCTTCCTTACAGACTCTTGGGACACCATATTTGTGTCTGGGAATTCAATGCATCACACTGTCTTTAGTATCTTGTGCATATGCTTATTTTATGTCATATAGAAACGCAAAGAGTTTCACACTCTTTGTCTGGAAGAAAAAAGCCCCTCTGTAAATGCCTACTCACTGCGATGGCTATGTGAAAAACACCTAACATTTTGCACCATGTTTTTTCCAGATCCCAGATACAATGCGACTCCTACATACTGGTTGGGGTTATCAACCTGGCTGAGAAAGGAAATCTGAGACACAAAACACAGAAAGTGTTCACAATTCACTCAGAAAATATTTCCAGAAAATAAAAAGAAGAAATATCTGTAAGAACATATATACATGGCTAGAGATGCACAGAAAAACAGGTGCTCTGAACAAATAACTCATCCCACTCATGTTACGCCAGCTATATTTGGAGAGGCTGACTTGCCTTTTGGAAATGTCTCCCTCTCCTCCCCTGCTAAACAGCAGGCCCAGATGACTAATTCTGAGTGGTAAATTTGACAGGAGGAATCCCAATACTAAACAGCTCTAGTAAACTGCTGCACAAAATCATCTGTATTTATAAGTCATCCCTTCTCTACAGTTTTTGTCAAGCCCTGAGATGAAAATCTGCAGACAAAGAGATTCTATTCCAGCTGCAGAGTTTATCTGCTTTAATACAGTGCTTGTAGATGCACAGAAGGGCTCCGTTTGGTGCTTGTGGAGCACTGTGGAATTGAAATCAGCAGTTTGTAGACAGTTCTCTCCAAGAGTAGCAAGAACAAGCACCCCTTTCCTTTCACTCTGATTTTCTCTGACTTAACAGCAGAAATTGACCTTATGGGATCACTGCAGTGCATTGTGAACTATGTATTGAATACAATTTCCCTGGCTGCTGTGGGCAAGTTCAACTATGCTCCTTGCAGCATCCATCGTCAGAGGGCTTGCACTATTTCCAGAGCCAGCCATAGTGATCCAACTCACCAGAAATAAACTATTCAGTTTCAGTGAAAAATCATTTCTCATTTTTCAAAATCCTCCTGGCAAAAAGCTTAAGGTTGGTCCCATCTCAGCTCCTACCATGTTTCAAAATGTCTTAAAAACATGTTTTATACTCTTTCATGGGTTCAGCATGTGCTTAAAGTGAGGTGCTATGTAAGAACCAAGAAAGATTCAAAAGTATGCCCCAATAGTAAGCCTATGGTCAACAAACAGATCATTATATCCCACCTATTCTTTTTTCTTTCCATCCAGCAACATATACTTCATTAAAGATATCCCTAAATTAGTTATCTCAGACAATAAGTACTTTCACCTGTAAGCTGGCTTGTGCTATTCCCCTGCTTGGCATGCTTCTTTGCCCCCTGGCTTGGCCATCAGAGACCTGTGACGTCTAAGTGCCTCGTCTCATGGAGCAAGGTAGAATTTGGGCTGTCTTGACACAGGTTTTGCAGGTTTTGCAGCCCACCAGCAGTATGGAAAGCATCAGGTGATTTCTCGGTGTAGAAACATACTTTTTGGCATCCAGTTCCTCTGTTAGTTTTCTGAGACTCAGAGATTTTTTGGGAGGCACAAACTATGCTCACATTTGAGTTACAAACATAAGCAGAGGCAGAAAATGTAAGCAAGGTATCTGTAGTTGCTGACTGCATGAACAGATAGACACTCAAGCAATTAGATTTGTGTCAACAGATCCTTCTGCTGATGCAAGGGATGCCCTCTGAGCTCATCCAAAAACAAGCACAGTTGGTTTCAAATGTTTACTTCTGAAAATTAATCATAAAATAGGTTATTTTAAGTGCACCAAATCTTGATTTCCTTATGGACCTGTATAATTTACACACATGGAAAATATAGGAGCCTACTTCTCTTCTGCTCTCAAGTAATTAAAAGTGAAACTTCAGATATTTGCATGCAATGGATTCCCTGTTCCCTCACATTGTCATGTCCTGTTTATACATTACCCATCCAAGGATTATATACTTCATGCACATAATTGCTTTTGATCCTGTCGTGGAAATGAATTTCATAAGACAGCCAAACTTCTAACCACGTGGACATCTGCAGCCTCCCTGAAGCTTGTTGACAGTTATTTTGCTTCACATATCCTGTGGCTGCAAAAGGGGTAGCATTCCCAGTACCCTTGAGAGGTTTTAGACTGCTCCTACCCCACACAGCTAAATCAAAGCATTCCAAGAAACCAAAGGGACAGTCAAGTCTCTGGAATTTCAAAGCAAACATTTCTGCATGTCTAGTGCTTCAGCATCTGCCAAGTAATTTCTTCTGGTAATCATGTGCTTGGTTTAGCACAACAGGTTTGCTTCTGCCTTCCATCTCATGATAGAACAAGGTCTCGCTCCCAGTCTGACCCACACCTAGGAAAGGCTGCTGGGGTCAACAGAGCTACGCAGGTACAAATGGAAAGGAAAAGGTCCCAGACCTGGGTTATGTACATAGAATCATAGGATCATCTGAGTTAGAAGGAATCCCTAAAGGCCATCAAATCCAACGCCCCTGGAGTAAACACACACACCTACAGCTAGATCAGGCTGCTCAGAGCCCTGTCCAGGTTGACCTTGAGTGTCTCCAGGGATGGGGCATCCACCACCCCCCTGGACAACCTGTTCCTATGCCTCATCACCCTTACTGTAAAAAACATCTTCCAAACTAAATCTTCTCTCCTTTAGTATGAAACCATAACATGGCTGTCATATTCTAAGAAGGCACAATGATTCTTGTAGTAAAACTCTTAATTCTTCTCAGGAGGATGCCTGCTGTGTGGAGATGCATTGCGGGCAGCAAGAGGTCAAACAGCCCAGGCCATAAAACACATGTAAACTAACAGAGGATGAGTCTAATGCCTATTTTTCACTCAAAGAATGCTGGAGTTCTTAGGAACATGATGATAATAATCAACATAGCCAACATTTAATTTACCAACATCGAAGAGTAACAAAATGCTGCCCTGCCCACAGGCAGGGCTCCAAGTTTGCACCAGTCCTCTGACTCACGGCTGTGATAGCTGAAGCTGTTCAGGTACAAGCAGCTAGGCCCAGCTGTGCTGAAATCAAATGCACCCTTTCTCAGGCCCACACAAGGAAGCTTTATGTTCCCATCCCATCTCAACCTGGGTTCACAGCAGTCTCTTTTTTTTTAGAAGAGACACAAATCTAAAAAGACTCCTTAAGAATCAATGTAAGGTTTTTTGTTTGCTTGCTTTTAAAATGTGGTGTCTGCAGAACAAGAGAGAGAAGTAGAAGGAAGAAAGGAAGAAGGGAAGGAAGGAAAGCAAGCAAGCAAGCAGGTCTAAACTTGACACTGGGGTTCTGGACTCCACTCACCACAAAACCTAAGGACAGGTGTATTCCATAGAATCATAGAATGGCCTGGGTTGGAAAGGATCTCAAGGATCATCAGATTCTGATCTCCCTGCTGCAGTCAGGGTTGCCAACCACTAGATCAAGTACTAGATAAGGCTGCCAGGGCACCACCCAACCTGGCCTTGAACAATTCCAAGGACGAGATATCCTCAGCCTCACTGGGCAGCCTGTGCCAGCACCTCACCACCCTCAGTGAAAAAGAGCCCCCTGACATCTAATAATTCTCTCATTTTAATTGTATGAGAAACTCACACACTGTGCCCCCGGTATTTTGTTTCTCTATTCTAATGCCCTCAGATACTTCTGCCCTTGGTTGGTTCTCTTTGTTGTAGGCTTCTTTAATGGGATCACCTCCCAGGTACTGGGGGAACCCACCGTTGGAGTAGTTCCTGAGGATAAAGCCACTACCCAATGAAATTTAGAGATGCTAAAATAATAGAAGATTGACTAAGAATATGACTATGTTTGTAGTAGAAATACTGCATTACCAGAAACTACTTTTAATTAATCCATAACAAAATATATTTGCTTGTACTTATATTTTCTTTTTCTTTTTTATTTTATAACATTCAAGATCTGTGAATTTTGTGATCTGTGAATTTGGACCTCAGCTTGTGCTCTTCCAAAACTCAACCTTAGTGAGCCCAAATGTGTGGGCACTATCTGTACTAATTTCCCCAACCCCGTTTCATTTTTGCACTCTCTGGGTGTACATGTAGCTCCTAGACACATACAAAAGTCCTTGACATAACAATACATGCACCATCCTGCAGTAAATGCAAACAAGAGGCTGCTTTATCTCATTAGGTTTTCAGTCGCTATTCTCTGCCCTGAGCCATGTCATACAACCTTATTTACTTCAAAGAATAACCCTAAAAATACTTCTCAGGAACCTGGCTAATCTGGCAGCACTTATGTTTCAGATATTTCAAGGAGAACCTTTAAACAGCATTTAGTTAACAGGCAGCTTGTAGCTGTGGACATAATTATTCCTGAGGTAAAGACCTTGAACTGAATGTGCACATGGTTTACACTTACAGACACGCACACACACAGACACACACAGACACACACACACATATTTAAAGAAGTCCCTAATGAAGCACATTTCCCATCCTGCAATGCATAACAGTCTGCAAAAAATGGTGAAGATGTAGGCTTCCCATTAATAATTAAGTACTTTTTTCCTACCACAGTGGTAAGTACTGAGCAATTACTTTTTGTCTTCTTAGCTGTTTGCTCAGATAGGTTTGCACCCTACTTTCATAGGTCTGATGCATTAAAATAAATAAAAAAATAAATAGCAAACTACCTCTTGTTCTAGAAGATGCCAAGGATAACTGCAAAAAGTAATGGATTCTGCAACAACCACCATAGGTGTTTTGACTGCATTTTATCCACAGTATTTGATATATGACAATTAGCAGTGGTACTCATTACTTACTACTCATTTCAAAATCAAGTAGTGAATGTTCTGGAAGAAGTTTATAAACTCTGAGTCATCACAAGAGGTCATTAAGGCCACCACCATCAAATAGAAGAAGAGTTCAGGATCACTTCTGTGCTTGAGAACCATAGTTTGTGTGGCTCAGTCAGGGTTTATGTTGCACCAATAGCAGGTATTTCTAGTAGCAACAAGCACAGAACAGCATTGGGGCCTCAGGCATGAAGGACTGAGAGAAGAGGCAGAATGGGGATTTAGGTATTACAGGGATGTTTTTCCTACCACAACCAAAGGGGACACAATAGCCGCTGCAAGGTGTTTTCATCAAACAGCATGGTCAGCTCACCAATGCTGCCTCTTCCCTCCATCAGCATCCCCAGAAGTTTTGCTTCCCAGGCTTCTGGGCCAGCTGTTGACAATCAGCTTCCATGTAGATGTCTGCAGCACCAACAGTTTAGATTTTCACCTTGTCTCAATATTATCTCAGCCCACACCAAAACCCATCAATGAGATCTCACTGTTTAAAGATGCACTGGTTCTCTTTTTTTCTGTGAGTTTTCAGGATCAGTAACACGTTCAAAGTGCTGCTTTTTTTATTTTCCCTTCTTTTTGCTTACTATCAAAAACACATTTTTGTGGTAAGAAGGAATGAAGATGGCTCTACATTTTGAATTGTGGAAGACTATGACTGTGCCAGTGAAACTATATTAAGAAGCCCGGGACAAAGTGTTTATAATGAATTTAGCCACTGCCTGCTCTATATTCAAAGTATGCAAACTGCTGATGTGTTTTTGTGATGCAGCATCACTCTGTAATACCTCTTATGGATCTAGGTCAGGTTTTAGCACCTGTTTATAAATTGCTCACTTCAACTATGTCTTGGAATATTCACCACTCCTAGATTCATAGATTCATAGATGCATTAGGTTGGAAAGGACCTACAAGATCATCTAGTCCAACCATCCTCCTATCACCATCCCTACCCACTAAACTACTAAATCAAATCCCTTAGCACCTCATCTAAACGCTTCTTGAACAGCGCTAGGGATGGTGCCTCAACCACCTCCCTAGGCAGGCCATTCCAGTGCCTGACCACTCTCCTGGTGTGTCGCTGAGCATTTGTACCACATCTGCCTCTTCCTGCTCTCTGTTTGTTAATGGAAACTTCTGTGAAGGGCAGAAAGAATGGCGACTTCAAAACACCTGCAAAAACCATCTGAGTACCTGAGACCAGAACAGTGCTCTTTGAACTCTCCATGTAAAATATTTAGAAGAAGGAAAGGATACTGCTCAAAGAGACTTTACGTTATTTTTTAGACAAAAAAGTATGCAGTGGAGATGAGATTAAAAGTCCCTGCTGCCAGCTCAGAATTAAAGAAGTGAAGCATCGTAGAACTTATTCTGAAATCAAACATTATACAGGGTGGAATTCAGCGGTGAAGTTAAACATGAAATAAATCCAGCACAATTACAGAAGGGCACCATAACCCTGTCCCTGCAGTGATCCATGTAATAGCTCTGTGCCGGCGCTGTGATGACATGTCAGCAATCTCACGTTAAACATCCTTTAAGGGCACATTAGGTTCTCCTTTTCACTGTGCTTCCAGGAGTTTTCTTCATTCCTTAATGAACGAATTTCAGTGCCTTCTGCCCTCTCTCCCCAGGTTACCTGCAAACAGCTCTGTGCCGTCCTCTCCTGACCTTCCTCCTCAGCTCACCCCTCTGGTCAGTGGAAGAACCCTTGCTATTTCAAGATACTAGCAGTTCCTTCACGGGAGCTTGATCAAAACAGCCACTGTGTGTAAGTCCTTTTGAAGGGATGGGCTCCCACATTGAAGTTTGCTTCCCCTCTTGCCTCTCACTGCCTCCCTTGGGACCACAGAGGTCCTTGTGATGGCAACGGGGCTCATCTGGTTTCAAAAGACAGGAAGAGCTGCAGCCTAATCCATGCAACAAGATTATTTGTTCTCCTTGGAAAGGAGATGCTTGGGTGTGCTGTCTGTGCTTCCAATTGAGGAAAGTCCCACTTTTGCTCCTTTTTTTTCCCAGAGACATCACTATAGCTCAGCTATCTTTCAACTTTATTTCAATTCCAGTGAGAAACACCCAGCCAAAGTGGCCACAAGAAGGAAGCCAAGCCCCGATCCTCCCCTAGATGTCATGTGTTTTAACCCTGGCAAACACCTGACACTGTCTTCACAAGAAAGTAAAAGGGGGAGAAGATCCCCTCAGAGCCACAGCAGGAGCACATGGAGCACATCCACACATCAGGTAAATACTGGGCTGGGCAATCACATCTTCCTGCTAAAATGGAGGATGGACAGTTATGGGGGAATACTGAATATCATATTTTACATTCGTGAAGTTGCACATAAGACAGTATTAGGTCATTGTGTAGGTCATCGGAACTTGATTTCATTTAGCTCTTCCAGAAAGTTAGCCCTGAAATTCTAAGACTGGGAAATCTTAAAACACTGTCATTGTTCCACAGATGTTGCAGGCAGGCAGGGGGAGCTTGTCAGAATGAAAAAAACACAAACTTCTTATTTCAAGGCCACAATTATTACCTTCAAGTTTGAAGACTGCCAATAGTGAGAACAATTTTTCCATGAGAAACGGAGCTGCTGAAACCTGTTTTCCCCTGGATCACTTCTTTCTCACTTCATTGCTCTCTGCTCCAACTCCATCTCCCCTTTGCTTCATCCTTCTTCAGTTCCTCTCCCCAGAGCCCCCACTTTTCCTCCCCATGAAGGACACACATTTAGTTTCACTTTTCTACCCTGTTACTGATTTTTACAAAACCCAACAGAATATAAGTACTTCAGAGAGCTTTTCTTCTATTATAGCTGGTTGCACTGGACCAAAGGGTTAAAAAGTTATCCAAGGAGATGTGGTTGATTACCCTCTGTTTGCCTGTCATGCTGTGGGAGAATGCAGGAAACCAAGCTAATATCAGTTACCCCTTTAAACAAAAGAAAGGGAAAAAATATTATTGAGAAACAGCTGATTCATAATTTTGCTGTGATATCATGACAGTGGGAAGCTTGATATGCATAACACTCTGTTGTTAAAGCTGCTAGTGATAGGAATGCCTATCATGGATAACTTGGAAACACTTGCTTTTGGATGACCAGTGATCCCTGAACTCCTTAATAGTCTTTGTCTGCACACTGTATGGAACTCCTTAAATATTCAGGGAGTAAGTTTGCAGTCAGGATGTGCATGTTTTATCCATGGAGAATGAAATTCCTGTTTTTAGAGTAAAACTCAGTATAAGGAACCAAAGTGAGGAACTGCACCTATCACCTGAGATGTACATTTAACAAACATTGGCAAAGACATTTTGAAGTATTTATCTAGCTCTGTGTAAACTACAATGTCAGTTTCCTTTAATATCACCATTTGCTGCTGTTGCATCTTACAGCAAAGCAGAGCTGATTATACAGATTGAACATATGAGTTTTATTAAAACCTATCAGTTCATGATAAATGCAAAAAAAAAAAAAGTAATAAAGGTATATTCCATTTGCATGTGTAGCCCATTTATCTGTGCGTATACTTTCCACCCATACAAAACTTAGTTCATGATGGAAAGTAACTCAAAGTTACTCCTTGTACCTCTTACACTGTTCTAATTCACCACAAGCAAGTACATATGATGGGAGAATGGTCACAGGCTTGTTGAAAGGAATAATAGAAATTACCCAGGTTTCCTAGCAGTTTCATTTGTCGTATAGTATTTCCAAATCTTATAATTTTTTTTCAAAGCTCTTCAAATTAAGTTAATATTCCCATAATAATCAGTTCAAATGGTTTGAAAATCAGAATATAATATTTTTTTCCTTTTTTTCTCCCCACTTCTTGTATTTAGAAGCTTGTCATACTTCAGTATTTAGAGTTGATGCTGCACAGAAGTGGTAGTGTGTTGACTGAGATGTGCTAGTCCAGGGAAAACTTTGTAACTCACGAACACAAATTACTTTCTTCCAGAAACCATCTACGACACTCTTAGGTTTTCTGGCAATTTATGGTCTGGGAGAATAGAACTTGTACAGCTTCTTTCATTTCTTTTTCCCCTTTAATATTTTCAAATCAGAAACTTTCAGACCACACCTCTGCTTTCTGCCAGCAAAGGCCACTTGAACAATCTACAGGAAAACATAAAATAAAATAAAACCTTATCCTATTTTACTCATTCAAAAGAAGAAAAAAAAATATGGCATGTTATGCACTTTTATCGTGATACCTGAGATTTTTTTATCAAGTGTAACAGAAATAAAACACTTGAAAGCAAAGTTGAATGAGAAATTAGCCTCACAATCCTGAACAATTCACTAATTTTTTTTTCTCTGCACAAAAAAGAGAAATTTCCAAACCCACACTCTGTTCAGTAGGGATTGTACCACCCTGATACTACAGCCTCCTTTTCAGACCCAGAAAGCATAAACACTGACTAATATTACTTCTGGGAGACTTTACTTAGCATGCTTTGTGTGGGAGTTTTCTAAAAGGTTACCCCAATAAATGATTTACTGGGACTGTAAAAAGATGAAGAAAGTGCTGAGTTGGCTTCTCAAGACAAATTACTTTCTTTGCACACTCCCTGAAACCTTTTAAAAACTCCTCATAATGATTAACTTTCCAGAATTCTAAAATCAGCCCAAGATCACAGCCAGCAACTCCCACATACATCTCCCAGGATAAAGCTCCTGTGCGGTCTGGGACTGAATCTCGCTTGGTGCATGCATGTTTGGCATTGGCATCATTTTACCAGGGTTTCCTTGCAGTGTCTTCATTACACAGACTCAATATTTTATAATGCAATGTGGGTTTTTTTTTTTTCCTACTAAAAAAAAATACAGTATAATGTTTTGCCTGTCTTTTTACATTCGTTCCTTTAAAACAGTATATTTCAGGCAAAGCAGGCTGGCAGTGAGGGAGGAAGAGGCAAATGGGAAGATGCCAGCATCAGCAGAGAGGAGTGATAAGGCAGACAGATAGAAATGGTTCTGCATACCTGGAGGATCCCTGCCTTCCTGAAATGCCAGTGCCTCACTGGGAACCTCAGGGGATTTCACAAAGTGTACAATAAAGGAATGATGGTAGGAGACACAGGGCGAAAAACAAATGAGAACAACAAGAAGAAAAATATTATTACGGGTATCACTACACCTCGTTAGATGTACTTTGTGGCAATAAACAATGCTATGCATTCCTGGTGATAATGATCCTGCGGTTCACTCTATGCCTGTCCTAATTTCACCTACTGTGCTGCTGCTGTCTAATAACGGATATTTAAATGAAAGATGAGTTAAGAAATTAGATTCCATTATAACAACATCAGGTATAATAAGCAAAGCTGTGGAAAACAGCCTTTCTCTTCCTCTGCTGCTTCTACATCTAACATTTCCAGTGGTGTACAGCACCCATCTGCAGATGTTAATGAGAAGCATTGTTTCCTATTCTCTTTATTTTACTGAAGGGGAAACTGAGGCAGAGAGCACCCTGCCTAGGGACACAGAGCTAGCAAGCAGCTGGGCCGGTCTACACTTGCATGCTTTAACCATTTCTGATGACTCTATACAGGATATTACTAATTAATTGCAATTTGAAGCAGACAAACCCATACAAAGGTCTCAGTAGCATTGTATGTACACAGGAGAGCTTCTGCTCCCCAAAGCAGCTCCTGGAAGGTTTGCAGTTTTAATAGCCCACAAAATCTCACACAAGGAACAAAGGTCTTTTAAAACATTGCTCCCATAGTAATTTTAATTATGGCAGATCATTAGTCAGTAAACCAGCACTCTGGGGCCTCCTATTGAGCAACGGAGTCCTGGTATCCCCAGCTGCAGCTGCCATTCCAGGCTGGAGCATCTCACTATACTCAGAAAAGCAATCACAGAAACATTCTAAGAACCCTAGCAGAGGCAGGGCAGCTCATCCACCTATTCCTATGGGGCCAACCAGCTAGCAAAACTCTGGAGGAGAGGACGAGCTGGGGTTGTGATCACTGCCACACATTCCTTGCAGCACTCATTTGGTACCTTAGGGCTGCACACGACTTTGATACATGGCATGGTCATTTTGAAAGACTCTCACCCACCATCCCATCCTGTAGCTTGTGGAGGTCTACTGTAATTATGCAGATCCTAATGTGCCTCCTGCAGATACTGCTGCTCCCCAGCAGGTCTCCTAGGCCTGCAGGCACCGGTTTGCAGGCCTGACATGGAGCAGCACTGACAGGCAGCAGCTCTGAAGGAAGGGAGTCACAGCTTTGAGACAGAAAACCACCAACCCAAGCAACCTTTAAAAGAACCACGCTATTTATTTTCCTGGGAGGTGAGTGGGAAGGCGTTCAAAGCATGGCTGTTACGCTGCTCTGGCACAGAAAGTGCTTTTCCAAATTGAAATCTTCCATCGGAGCGTCTTGGAAAACAGTGCGTAGTTTCTAACCACAGCTCATTCCTTTCAGCTTTTCCCTTTCTATGGGAGGAGCGTGGGCCACATCTCCAAGCATGTGTGCTGGCTGACCCTGAGGCCTGCAGGTAGCAAACCCAAACACCCTCCAAAAAGAACCTCAGGGGCTGGGAGGGCAAAAGGAGAGGTTTTCTGAGGTGGGGAGTGAGAAGTTGTTATTTGCTGGCATGGGGGGAAGGGATGAAGGATGCTGAAAGGGTACTGGGCAGCTGCTTTTCCTGTTGCTGTGGGAGCCAAGAGAAGAGCCTTTGATCTACTGAGCAAGCCTGGGCTGCCTGCCAGGGCCTGTATCCTTTCTCCAGCAGCGACAGCAGGTTTCCTTGCTCGTTCATCTGCCTTCGCCAAGTCAAAAAACAAGTGACGTAACTCATACAGGGACCTCACTGAAACACTGCTGTTATCACTGCATCTGCAGAAAGCACATGCCATGGGAATCTCAATCTGGAATAATCTTCTTGCCCAGGGAAAAAAACAGAAATAATCCAGAGGTCCTCTGGATTACATTTTACAAAGCCTCATAAAACCCCTCGTGTACTATGAATTAAAACCATTGGCTCCACAGTAGTTATCACTGTGTCAGTATAGCACCTTGGCCAAGTAAGTCCCTCTCGTAGTTTTATTGTGCTCTTAACTCTTGTGACCAGAAGCTGCAAATAGGAATATGGCTTTCAGACCTTTATCTTGGAAGATGCCAACAATACAGCACTTTTTGAAGAAAGACTTATGTCAGTGCAGAGTGACTAAGACCAGCCTGCATGATTTGTGGTATTCCCCATGAAAGCAGAACGTGACAACAGACAGGTTTCTCAATTCTGACCAGAACCTAGACCACAGAATAAAAACTGAGTTTAGAAATCAATGATTACTTTTCAGGTGCACGCTATCAGCTTCCTCAGAGTTCTTTTTCAACTAATGCTCCTAAAATATGACTTCTTTCTTCTACTGTAGATGTTTCCTCAGTTATGTATAATTAATTGAAAATAGTCCAGTGTGCACTGGGGGAACTCATAGCCTGAGTAAACCCGTTCTGACAATAAGAACAGCCATCAATATTACAGAAGCTGTTTTGCTCACTGCAATACTGTAGGGGCAGTCAAAATTCCATCTAGTTGCCACTACTACCTCTGATGGTGGTGGTGATGTTGGACTGCTTGCTACTAGAATGGGCAAACTACTGTTCTATCTCCCACTACTCTCCCACCACCAGTGACCTCCCCCTTAGCAATTTCCCTAGTCTGATCCAGTATCCTCTGTAATTAATTACACTTAGTGACTTTTCTCACTTGCACAGTTGCTTCTTGAATCCATATAGTAACATTAAAACATCTAACTAATTTTGCATGTGTTTTGTAAAAACAGTGAATATTCTTCCCTGGTCACATGCAGTTCAATTTTAGTCTTCTTAGCACACAGATATGCTGCCCACTCTGTGAGTCCCTCGTTGCATTTTTCCTACCTGCAGTTGTTTGCCTTATTGCTGATGACAATGCAAAATCAGAAGTGTACAAAGAAAAGAGACACTTGCAGATGAGGAAACACAGTGACATAAAATGCTTGTCAAATGGAAAAGAACAACATGGATGTTTCCCATCCTATAGGTTATGAATTTTGGAAAAAGAAAATGCAAAATTTGTTAAAAAAGACAGCTTTGAAAAAGTAGTTGACAGTTTACTTTTTAAGAGAACTGAAAGATGAAGCTTTTTCCACTACGTTAATGCTGGAGGCTTCATTTTAACTTTGTCATCAGTAATAAAGACACAAGATGTAGAAACGTCAGTTGAGTTTATCGGAAATTAACACAAAAGTAACTAGAGATAGCTCTGAAGACCAACTAGAAGGATGCAGCAGCTAGTCCCTCTTTCTCCACAGCTACATAGAGGGTTAAGCTGTGAGAAGTCAGCATGAAGACGCACCAAAATTAACGTTAGAAGATATTTGTAACCTGAAATTTGGCCCAATTGAGTAACACAAAAAACATCTTGCCATGACAAATTTTGCTTGACGTTGGCATTCTGAAACTGAAGGCAAGTGATAACTTGGTCTTTCCTTGGCCATGAAATGGATGGCCATGGCCCTCAACAGCCACTGCCTCTCACCTTCTTGAAAAAGCGTTTTTTTATTAAAACTGCAAGAGGTGTAAGGACCTTCCTTCTAAAATACAAAGCCTGGCTGCCCAAATTTGGAGATCAGAATGGAGACAGTGCCAGCAGTTCTTTAGCTAGTAGCTCTTCTTCCTTAACTTCCTATGCCTGTGCCTCTGGCAAATGACTTGCATGCGTGGAAAAGCTCCTAAATTGGTACCAGCCAGATCTTACTTAGCATAGTGGGCTCCTGGGATGTAGAGCTGGGGCTCAGCCTGCTGGAAAACTAGCTCAGGATATATGCTTAACAATCTGGCAATAATAAAAACCAGCAGCATATCGCCTAAGCCTCTTCCCTCAGACTGCTGACAGTTCTATATGTCTAGCATGCAACTGGCAGCAGACAAAGGGAGGTAAACCTATATAGTCTGAAGTAAAAAAAAATCTCACTAAACCAGATGTACTGCAGCTATCATAGTTTCCACTGATTTTTTGCACGTCTTTGAGAATTGCTACTCTGAAATGTGATCAGCTGACTGGCTATACTATCTAACAAATATGTTCATGTTTATATACATCCCTAGCTTCATTTCCCACATGTACACATTTGAAAAGCCTCATGTTTTGCAGCCTTCACCCAAACATCTGCAGTCATTTAAGGAATAAAGCAGACTGCCATCTCAGCCTAGCCTGTTCAGCACACACTACAACTGATGTCATTTTGGTATGCTGGCTTTTCAAAAGAAACAAATAGGTTTCCAGGCAAACCACATCACAGAACATGCCATGGTTATCAGTTCCAAGAGCCTCACTGGCTCAGCTGCTAGCACTGGGTTTCATCACATCTTCCTGAGGTCAGGCAGGGAAATGCTAGGCCAGCAATACACATCTGTGTGTGTGCAAATAGCCTCAGACTGTTGTTCTCGCCTCAGCTGCCCCCCAAAATAATCCTCTGCAAAACAAGAGAGCTGTCAAGCAGAGGCTTGGCTGAGGACAGACTTTAATAAGAATCATGCTATGTTCTTGAGTGTGGGTGCTTTGTGTGTCATTTTGGGAATAAAAGAAAACAGACTGAATGAAACAGAGGTCGCTACTGCACTACCACTATACTATCAAAAGGTCCTTCAAACTTATTTACAGAAGTCCATTCTGATGCTTTTTTTCTTTATTCTAGCCCACATGTGGGAAATTAACTCCCAAAAGATCCTAGAGAGTGGGAGTAAGACTGGATGCAAGAAGAACTGCTTCATTCCTCTAATCTGGCAAACAAGGCTAGACGTATTTTGGGTCTCCATATGGCCCTACATGGATCTGAGTGCCAGTGAGTAACAGACAAAACTGGGCAGAGCAGAGACAAAGCAGAACCATCTCTGGGGCTGTTCTCAGCTAGCCTGGATGTACTTTCAGTTAGCAGCCTTGGGTGCATCCTAGCCTGATGCTTATGCAACTTTTGTGATACAAATTCTGATGCAAAAATGAAACAGGGGAGTTCTAGTAATATGGATGAGAGCATACTTACAACTCAGCATTGGAGGGTATTGATCAAATGCTTTGCTTACTAAGCCTGACAAGGCAGCTGTGATAAAATTACATCAGGCTCTAAGCCAGTCTCCAGATAGGTAAACTTTCCACCCAAACATCCCTCAGTAAAATTAGAGGAATAAACTGGTCTGGTGACATGAACGAATGCTGAGTTTGTGATTAATATGTAATCTGTTTGGAATAAGGTGGCAAACTACCTTGAGAATGGTTTCGAACCTGAGTAAGGGAAAATACTGTGTAGGAGTCTATTTCATACAGATGAGATATATTTTTTGAAAAGCCACAAATAACAAATGAAGTGTCCTAAGAGCTCTATGTAAAAAGGTATGGTAGAAATAAAGGAAGCGTAGAAATAAAGGAAACGTAGAAGTTGTCTGTAGAGACACATGTGATTCAAGAGTTTCACCCCTGGAAGAGCTTCTCTTCCTTGTCTGCATTCTGTCGTTATGCCACATGCTGCTAAGACTGAGGTTTGTTCCATCGTAGAAAATAAGCACTTAGTGTTGTTCAAAGTAGGCAATCGAAAACATGGATTTCTAAATATCTGTTATTAAAAAGGAAATGTAAGAGCATCTCAAGCCACATTTTTACATGAGCACTCCGACCTTTTTATCCTTGTTCTTATCGCTTTTGTCCCTGGTGTGGGATTTCTTTTCACAGATACAGATCCTGAAAGTTCCTAGTGAGAAGTGATTCTTCACATTATGAATGCCTAGTTTTGCTGTCCGTATCTGCTGCCTGGCAAAACCTTCTGAAATTTAAAGTAATATTGCCATGATTGCATTTGAATGCAAGTTCTTCTTGGCATTGCAAATATCTGCACGTAGTGCCTTGGTTTTAAACAGGAGCAATGGTCCTGACAGTTTAGAAGCCTTGCCCTTTCCACAAGGATGCTTATCTGATAAATAAATTCACATACGCAAGCATGTTACCTCCTTTCATTCCTGCCTCATCCAACAGCATCATACTGCTATTCCTTTCTGACTTGAGATGTAGTCAGTTATGGGAAAGATGGTTGTTATTGGTGGAAAAGGGCTGTGGTGATGGAGTAAGCATCAAACTTTCTATCTGACAACAAAGAATAAAGGGAGCCTGGCTTCCTTCAAGCCTAGAAGAATCAGACAATATGAGAAAGATTTATGTCTTGCAAACCTCCACTGTTAATAGAATATATTTTAATCACAAATAGTCACTCCACACTGCTCC